>OZ017741.1:232806899-233134399 GCA_963969285.1 Odontomyia ornata | reverse complement strand
TCAATATGTTTTCCTTCATTTGAAACCTCTACAATCAAAATCCTTGCATCCATCGATCAGTTATGCTGAAAAATCGGGATGAAAGCCGGAAATTTTTTAGTTTTAACGGTAAAAGTCCTTTACCGTTACTTGAATTCCTTATCCTTTCAACGGGACCTAACTGGAAGAAAGACGTATCATTTGCCAAAAACAGGACGCTTCTATCTATCTCCATTTAAAAGTTATGCGTGAACATACAAAAAACAAGCGAAAAAAATATACGCGATGAATTGATTACCTTCTTTCTTTTGGAAGTCGGTTAATAAAGTGCGTGCGTTCGTTGAATTTTTACTTTCCAGAACACTTATTAAAATACCTAGAGAGAAGCAATGAAATCGTCTATTTTGAGCTTGAAAATAGAAATAAAAACGAATTCCATATTTTTGTCATGTCACGGAACATTAATCTCCTATACAGAAATTCAAATCACCTTCTCTGAAACTTTTCACCCGAAAGATCACCAACTGAACTGAAGGAAATTAAACAACTCTAGTAAATACGAGTATATCAAATTCAATAAATCATACCAAGTCCTTGCTTACACATCCTTTGACGGAAATCTTCATGGTATTCCTTTTTTTATTGTTATTAACATATTGTCAAGTTTACGGTGCTTATTTTTATCTTTGCATAAATTTCATGTGCAGATTAGATAATTCTGATTTATAAGAAATGTATATAAATTGTTGCAGTGAAATTTCCATTTTACAACGCAAACTTGCGCACAACAGAATGCCGTTTTTAATAGTAAGAAAAAATTAGTACTATTATATAATCGAACATTTTTCACGGAATTATGTAATTTGTAGGTTCTTTTGTTAATAAGGATATGCCTGATCTCAATTGCTGGAGTGAGTGCCCAAAATAGCTGCGATATCGCATTAATAAATGCAGGTGTCTATTGTATTTCTCCAACAGAGTTTACCTTTGATCAACCAGATTGTAAGTATTTACTTTTAAGGACAGTTTGGGAGAGTTCAGCTTAAAAAGATGAAAATGCAATAACTGAATAAACAAAGCAAAAAGAGTTGCGACTTATTCAATTGTGCTTGAATGCTCTGTGGAAACAAAGATATATCTTTATCTGCAAATAATATTAATAATTTCCTTGTTGAAATCTTACAGGTTCCGTTCCCAAATTTTCTTGCCCAATTGGATATGTTTGTGCTGACGTGAAATCGGTATGTACTGAAGAAGGTGCCCCAGCATGCAAATTATCTAGAGCCTGTAACACATGTCCACCTAATGCACTTAGCACATGTGTGAGCAACAAGCAATATGTTGACTGTATAGGTGGTAAGCCTGATACGACGAAAAAGAACTGCAGAGCATCCCAACCCTACTGCAGTATGGAGTACAATGCTGATGGCAATATAACAACTGTATGCACAACCCAGATTAAGGTAAAACATGAAGTAATGAAATAAACTGTATCTTAAAATGTCTAATTGATTTCCCAAGGATATTGCTTGTGGCAACCAGTGTCCAACAGATCCTCCACCTACTGAAACTCCAACTCCAACTCCTGAAACTGAGCCTACACCCACAACAACGCCTACGCCGACGCCTCCACCAAAAGACCAATGCATCGAACTTGGAAGATTCAAAGTTTCTGATGATGCAACATGCAAAAGGTGACACACTGGGTTTAAGGCGACAATTGAACTAACCAAAATTTATTCTAGGTACTTTTATTGTTATGCAAACGAAAAAGGTGGATTGGAAAAATTAGAATTTGTGTGTCCATACCAAATGCTTTTTGACCCAGACAAGAAGAAATGCGTGCTGGAGGGCTATAATTTTAAATGTAGCCCATGATCAATAACAAACCTTTAAGTTCGCTCTTATCACATTCTATGTAACACTAGAAAGCTCGAAGTTGGCTATCAGCAAAATAATTGACTAAAATAGTAATATTTTTAAACCCCTGCATTGCTTAAACTTAATATACTCTCTGATTTTAAACATGTTGTAACCTTGAAATATATATTTTATATTAAATGCATTATCTTCGAAGCATTAATATATCAATGTGTTGCTCTGTAAACAAGATGTTTATTTTATAACCTACTTATCACCATTGCAATATTAACAAATTACACTAACCTGCAAACAGAAAACGAAATTTAATGTATAAAATTTATCCTTTTCTTTATTCACTTTATAAAACTATTTAATTATTCACTTTCTGTTCACTATTTAACCTTTTGACTATTCTTACTCGACACCATCTTCTTTTTTAGCTTTTTCCTGCACACCTTGCCATTTACACAAGTCCATCTGCTCGAGCGAAGCGCGCAAAAATATTCAAATATGAACTTTAAGAAAATACAATTTTCTTTACATAAAAATACAATTTTCTTTACATAAAATATTTTCTTCTATTTCATCTTATAATTTAACCCATTAGAGCCTGAATTTCTGAAAATTGTTTTTTATTGTTTTTCACTTATATTTAGGTTGCATAACATCTAGGCAACAGCATTATAACAGAAAAAAAATATATTAAAAGTCCCAGTTTAGAGTTTTGGGTTGCTGCCAAATGGCAACGCTAGGTCGATATGAGTACTAAAATTTGTATATTATCGGCTAAAGAATAAGAGAATTCTTTTTTCTTTAAAAGCCGTCGGGCCTTGCTTAGTTGTGTGAGCAGACGCGTTTCGACTACTTTGAGTCATCTTCAGTGTCTAAAGGATGTGTTGAAGGGAGCGACTTTATATAGTCGTAGGATGGGTAATTAGCGAATAGGTAATTAGCGGATGGGTAATTAACGGATGGGTAATTAGCGGATGGGTAATTAGTGGATGGGTAATGAGGTCAGGAAGTAAATTACTCAATTATACCACCTAGGGGGGTATTATGTTTTTGTTTTTTTTTTTGCTTGTTGGCTGTCCGTTTGTTCTGTTTCATCTCGTTTCCGTTTTCGTCTAAGAGTGTGGTCTAGGACTGAGAAAATTGCGTCGGAATTGGTAACAAGTTGTTCGTTGATAATGTCACTGTCTGTCTTTCTATGTTTATAAATTTCAAGCCTTTCTAGGATGTCAAGTCTCGGTCCTTTGTTTTGTTTGTGTAGCAATTTCATAGAGTTTGTCATAGCATCAGGCTCATGTGCGTGGTTTTGTAGGTGCGTCGCATAATTGGAGTCTGCCTTGTTGTATAAGAAAGATCGTAGGTGCTCTTTGTATCTTGTCGTTAGTTTTCGTGTTGTCCTTCCTATATATACCATGTCGCAGTCCTTGCATGTCAGTTTGTATATGCCGCTGCCTTCGTATATCGATGTGTCATTCAGTTTTGGCTTCAGTTTGTTTCCAATGTTGTTGTTCGTTTTGAATGCAGTTTGCAATTTGTATTTCCTAAGGAAGTTTGATAGTTTGTATGTCTCTTTGCCTACGTATGCTAACGATACCCACTGTTGGTCGTTCTTATGAGTTTCCGTCGGTTGGCGTTCCTGTTTTTGTTTGTACTGTGTGACTAGTTTGTCAATGTCGCATTGTTTGTATCCGTTATTATTAGCTATTCTGTAAATGTTATTTAGTTCGTTGGAGTAGTTAGTAGGAGTCATGGGGATGGAGTGAAGCCTCTGCACCATTGATCTGTACGCTGCTAGCTTATGTTGTGCGGGGTGGTTAGATGTTTCATGTATGGTATGATCAGTTGTGGTTGGTTTTCTGTATATTTTGTAGTCCAATCGTGTTTGTTCACGTGTCACAGTTAGGTCCATATAGTTGAGTTGTCCGTTTGTTTCTTTTTCCATAGTGAACTTTATATTCGGGTGAATTTCATTCATATAGGCAAGTAGTTCGTCTTGTTTATTTTCTTGTGAGTCAATAACAATGAAACAGTCATTCACATATCGTCTGTAAAATATTACATTGAATCTTTTGACGACTTTGGGTATAAAGACTTCTTCCAAAGATTGTAAGAATATTTCTGACATTATTGAGGACATTGGATGTCCCATACCCAGACCGTCTTTGGCAATGTATGTGTTGCTATTGAACTTAAAATAGTTCTGTTTGATTGTGGTCTTTATGAGATTGAGTATTTGATCTGTGAATCGTCGGCTGTTGTTGAATGAAAGTTTTTCTTTTAGTATGGCCAGTGTTTCATCGACAGGGATAGACGTATAGAGGTTTGGTGATGTCTAATGATAAAAGTTGACAATTTTCAGTCAATTTTAAAGAAGTGGTAGAATTTGCTAGCTCGCGGCTGTTTTTTAATGCGTATTTGTCGTCAAGGTGCACGACATCAGCCATTATCGTTGCCAAGTACCGTGCTAATTGGTATGCAGGAGCTGGGCGGTAGTTGACAACAGGACGGATAGGAATATTGGGTTTGTGGAGCTTAGGTTGTGCTTTAAGGGGTGGTGTGCATAGATTTGGGTTTATGTAGCGTTGCTTAGTATTAGGAGGAATAATTAGTGGGGATTGTATAATGGCAGTACGTAAGTCCGCTTGGAACCTATTGGTGGGGTCTTTGTTTACCAGTTTGTAGCCGTTGGCGTTAATGAAGTCTATTGTTTTTTGTACATAGTCCGTTGTTTTTAGGATCACCGTTGTATGCCCTTTGTCAGCCTTCGTCACTGTTAGTAGGTTATCCGTTAGCTTTGTCTGAATGTGTCTTAATATCTTATGGTCTTCGTGGAAATCCGTTTTGTTTATGCTAGTGCGTATTTTTTGTAGTATGTCTACTGCAGTATGTCTTGCATGTGTCTGTTGTTCCTGCGGCAGTTTGTTAATGGCTAGTTCAGTGTCGATTACTAGTTGTTCTAGGTCTTTGTTGCGGTTTGTATTACGTAAGTTGTGTTTCAGTCCCTTATTTAACAGCTCCATTTCTTGTGTCGTAAAAGGCGTATCTGATAGGTTTACAGTCCGTGGATAGAAAGTTCTGTTCGCTGGTGTGGTCACTTTGTTTTGTTTTTTCATCAATTTGTCAAGTTTTTTCGTCATGGTCTCATATTTAGTTTTGAGCTGAATATCAATGTTTTGCCTCACGTCATTATAAAACTGTAGAAAGTTTTCAGTTTGTATAGTGTTAGTTAATTGTAAGTGTGAGTGTAGTAGTTGTCGGTTGATTTCGTCCTTTTTTATGTACAGTGTTCTTATTTCGTTTTTAATGCGGAGCATCTGTGCGCTACGTTGTGTGTTACGTGCAGCAATTGTGTTTTGTCTTATCACGATTCTTGCAAATGCTGGTGTAATGTTGTTTTTCAAGCACTGTTTGTTGAACCATATGTTTGCTATTGTTTGATGAAGATTTAGTATAAGGTTGTGGAATGAACGCAACAGTTTTGCCTGGCTGGCAGTGTTGTAGTCAATAACTTTGTTTATTTGATATCCGCTAATTACCCATCCGTTAATTACCCATCCGCTAATTACCTATTCGCTAATTACCCATCCTACGACTATATAAAGTCGCTCCCTTCAACACATCCTTTAGACACTGAAGATGACTCAAAGTAGTCGAAACGCGTCTGCTCACACAACTAAGCAAGGCCCGACGGCTTTTAAAGAAAAAAGAGGATTGGCCTGCGGATATCAAATAAACAAAGTTATTGACTACAACACTGCCAGCCAGGCAAAACTGTTGCGTTCATTCCACAACCTTATACTAAAACTTCATCAAACAATAGCAAACATATGGTTCAACAAACAGTGCTTGAAAAACAACATTACACCAGCATTTGCAAGAATCGTGATAAGACAAAACACAATTGCTGCACGTAACACACAACGTAGCGCACAGATGCTCCGCATTAAAAACGAAATAAGAACACTGTACATAAAAAAGGACGAAATCAACCGACAACTACTACACTCACACTTACAATTAACTAACACTATACAAACTGAAAACTTTCTACAGTTTTATAATGACGTGAGGCAAAACATTGATATTCAGCTCAAAACTAAATATGAGACCATGACGGTAAAACTTGACAAATTGATGAAAAAACAAAACAAAGTGACCACACCAGCGAACAGAACTTTCTATCCACGGACTGTAAACCTATCAGATACGCCTTTTACGACACAAGAAATGGAGCTGTTAAATAAGGGACTGAAACACAACTTACGTAATACAAACCGCAACAAAGACCTAGAACAACTAGTAATCGACACTGAACTAGCCATTAACAAACTGCCGCAGGAACAACAGACACATGCAAGACATACTGCAGTAGACATACTACAAAAAATACGCACTAGCATAAACAAAACGGATTTCCACGAAGACCATAAGATATTAAGACACATTCAGACAAAGCTAACGGATAACCTACTAACAGTGACGAAGGCTGACAAAGGACATACAACGGTGATCCTAAAAACAACGGACTATGTACAAAAAACAATAGACTTCATTAACGCCAACGGCTACAAACTGGTAAACAAAGACCCCACCAATAGGTTCCAAGCGGACTTACGTACTGCCATTATACAATCCCCACTAATTATTCCTCCTAATACTAAGCAACGCTACATAAACCCAAATCCATGCACACCACTCCTTAAAGCACAACCTAAGCTCCACAAACCCAATATTCCTATCCGTCCTGTTGTCAACTACCGCCCAGCTCCTGCATACCAATTAGCACGGTACTTGGCAACGATAATGGCTGATGTCGTGCACCTTGACGACAAATACGCATTAAAAACAGCCGCGAGCTAGCAAATTCTACCACTTCTTTAAAATTGACTGAAAATTGTCAACTTTTATCATTAGACATCACCAACCTCTATACGTCTATCCCTGTCGATGAAACACTGGCCATACTAAAAGAAAAACTTTCATTCAACAACAGCCGACGATTCACAGATCAAATACTCAATCTCATAAAGACCACAATCAAACAGAACTATTTTAAGTTCAATAGCAACACATACATTGCCAAAGACGGTCTGGGTATGGGACATCCAATGTCCTCAATAATGTCAGAAATATTCTTACAATCTTTGGAAGAAGTCTTTATACCCAAAGTCGTCAAAAGATTCAATGTAATATTTTACAGACGATATGTGAATGACTGTTTCATTGTTATTGACTCACAAGAAAATAAACAAGACGAACTACTTGCCTATATGAATGAAATTCACCCGAATATAAAGTTCACTATGGAAAAAGAAACAAACGGACAACTCAACTATATGGACCTAACTGTGACACGTGAACAAACACGATTGGACTACAAAATATACAGAAAACCAACCACAACTGATCATACCATACATGAAACATCTAACCACCCCGCACAACATAAGCTAGCAGCGTACAGATCAATGGTGCAGAGGCTTCACTCCATCCCCATGACTCCTACTAACTACTCCAACGAACTAAATAACATTTACAGAATAGCTAATAATAACGGATACAAACAATGCGACATTGACAAACTAGTCACACAGTACAAACAAAAACAGGAACGCCAACCGACGGAAACTCATAAGAACGACCAACAGTGGGTATCGTTAACATACGTAGGCAAAGAGACATACAAACTATCAAACTTCCTTAGGAAATACAAATTGCAAACTGCATTCAAAACGAACAACAACATTGGAAACAAACTGAAGCCAAAACTGAATGACACATCGATATACGAAGGCAGCGGCATATACAAACTGACATGCAAGGACTGCGACATGGTATATATAGGAAGGACAACACGAAAACTAACGACAAGATACAAACAGCACCTACGATCTTTCTTATACAACAAGGCAGACTCCAATTATGCGACGCACCTACAAAACCACGCACATGAGCCTGATGCTATGACAAACTCTATGAAATTGCTACACAAACAAAACAAAGGACCGAGACTTGACATCCTAGAAAGGCTTGAAATTTATAAACATAGAAAGACAGACGGTGACATTATCAACGAACAACTTGTTACCAATTCCGACGCAATTTTCTCAGTCCTAGACCACACTCTTAGACGAAAACGGAAACGAGATGAAACAGAACAAACGGACAGCCAACAAGCAAAAAAAAAACAAAAACATAATACCCCCCTAGGTGGTATAATTGAGTAATTTACTTCCTGACCTCATTACCCATCCACTAATTACCCATCCGCTAATTACCCATCCGTTAATTACCCATCCGCTAATTACCTATTCGCTAATTACCCATCCTACGACTATATAAAGTCGCTCCCTTCAACACATCCTTTAGACACTGAAGATGACTCAAAGTAGTCGAAACGCGTCTGCTCACACAACTAAGCAAGGCCCGACGGCTTTTAAAGAAAAAAGAGGATTGGCCTGCGGATATCAAATAAACAAAGTTATTGACTACAACACTGCCAGCCAGGCAAAACTGTTGCGTTCATTCCACAACCTTATACTAAAACTTCATCAAACAATAGCAAACATATGGTTCAACAAACAGTGCTTGAAAAACAACATTACACCAGCATTTGCAAGAATCGTGATAAGACAAAACACAATTGCTGCACGTAACACACAACGTAGCGCACAGATGCTCCGCATTAAAAACGAAATAAGAACACTGTACATAAAAAAGGACGAAATCAACCGACAACTACTACACTCACACTTACAATTAACTAACACTATACAAACTGAAAACTTTCTACAGTTTTATAATGACGTGAGGCAAAACATTGATATTCAGCTCAAAACTAAATATGAGACCATGACGGTAAAACTTGACAAATTGATGAAAAAACAAAACAAAGTGACCACACCAGCGAACAGAACTTTCTATCCACGGACTGTAAACCTATCAGATACGCCTTTTACGACACAAGAAATGGAGCTGTTAAATAAGGGACTGAAACACAACTTACGTAATACAAACCGCAACAAAGACCTAGAACAACTAGTAATCGACACTGAACTAGCCATTAACAAACTGCCGCAGGAACAACAGACACATGCAAGACATACTGCAGTAGACATACTACAAAAAATACGCACTAGCATAAACAAAACGGATTTCCACGAAGACCATAAGATATTAAGACACATTCAGACAAAGCTAACGGATAACCTACTAACAGTGACGAAGGCTGACAAAGGACATACAACGGTGATCCTAAAAACAACGGACTATGTACAAAAAACAATAGACTTCATTAACGCCAACGGCTACAAACTGGTAAACAAAGACCCCACCAATAGGTTCCAAGCGGACTTACGTACTGCCATTATACAATCCCCACTAATTATTCCTCCTAATACTAAGCAACGCTACATAAACCCAAATCCATGCACACCACCCCTTAAAGCACAACCTAAGCTCCACAAACCCAATATTCCTATCCGTCCTGTTGTCAACTACCGCCCAGCTCCTGCATACCAATTAGCACGGTACTTGGCAACGATAATGGCTGATGTCGTGCACCTTGACGACAAATACGCATTAAAAAACAGCCGCGAGCTAGCAAATTCTACCACTTCTTTAAAATTGACTGAAAATTGTCAACTTTTATCATTAGACATCACCAACCTCTATACGTCTATCCCTGTCGATGAAACACTGGCCATACTAAAAGAAAAACTTTCATTCAACAACAGCCGACGATTCACAGATCAAATACTCAATCTCATAAAGACCACAATCAAACAGAACTATTTTAAGTTCAATAGCAACACATACATTGCCAAAGACGGTCTGGGTATGGGACATCCAATGTCCTCAATAATGTCAGAAATATTCTTACAATCTTTGGAAGAAGTCTTTATACCCAAAGTCGTCAAAAGATTCAATGTAATATTTTACAGACGATATGTGAATGACTGTTTCATTGTTATTGACTCACAAGAAAATAAACAAGACGAACTACTTGCCTATATGAATGAAATTCACCCGAATATAAAGTTCACTATGGAAAAAGAAACAAACGGACAACTCAACTATATGGACCTAACTGTGACACGTGAACAAACACGATTGGACTACAAAATATACAGAAAACCAACCACAACTGATCATACCATACATGAAACATCTAACCACCCCGCACAACATAAGCTAGCAGCGTACAGATCAATGGTGCAGAGGCTTCACTCCATCCCCATGACTCCTACTAACTACTCCAACGAACTAAATAACATTTACAGAATAGCTAATAATAACGGATACAAACAATGCGACATTGACAAACTAGTCACACAGTACAAACAAAAACAGGAACGCCAACCGACGGAAACTCATAAGAACGACCAACAGTGGGTATCGTTAACATACGTAGGCAAAGAGACATACAAACTATCAAACTTCCTTAGGAAATACAAATTGCAAACTGCATTCAAAACGAACAACAACATTGGAAACAAACTGAAGCCAAAACTGAATGACACATCGATATACGAAGGCAGCGGCATATACAAACTGACATGCAAGGACTGCGACATGGTATATATAGGAAGGACAACACGAAAACTAACGACAAGATACAAAGAGCACCTACGATCTTTCTTATACAACAAGGCAGACTCCAATTATGCGACGCACCTACAAAACCACGCACATGAGCCTGATGCTATGACAAACTCTATGAAATTGCTACACAAACAAAACAAAGGACCGAGACTTGACATCCTAGAAAGGCTTGAAATTTATAAACATAGAAAGACAGACAGTGACATTATCAACGAACAACTTGTTACCAATTCCGACGCAATTTTCTCAGTCCTAGACCACACTCTTAGACGAAAACGGAAACGAGATGAAACAGAACAAACGGACAGCCAACAAGCAAAAAAAAAACAAAAACATAATACCCCCCTAGGTGGTATAATTGAGTAATTTACTTCCTGACCTCATTACCCATCCACTAATTACCCATCCGCTAATTACCCATCCGTTAATTACCCATCCGCTAATTACCTATTCGCTAATTACCCATCCTACGACTATATAAAGTCGCTCTCTTCAACACATCCTTTAGACACTGAAGATGACTCAAAGTAGTCGAAACGCGTCTGCTCACACAACTAAGCAAGGCCCGACGGCTTTTAAAGAAAAAAGAGGATTGGCCTGCGGATATCAAATAAACAAAGTTATTGAATAAGAGAATTGCTGGCAAGTTTATTTATTTATTTATTATAATATGTCAAAAATATAAACCTTATTATTTAGAATGATAATTTTTAAAGCATTTGATACACAAACCAACATCACATTTTGAACATATAACCCTCCCAATCGTCTTGCAGTTAATTCCAGCACATCTACGTTTTTTTCAATTGATTGCGGAAAGTGATTTTTTTGTCGTATCTTATGCCTTCCAAAACTCTGGATGTGGAATTTGAGGTAGATGGTCGACCGCCAGTTTTAGGAAAGGTTCCATAGTTCCTCAAATATGTTTGGACCAGCTCACGACGAAAATTCAGCTGGGAAATATCTTTCCCTGAGTTGCGCATTAGTATCCAGGAGTTATTGATAGTAACATCTATAAGCCACATAAAAATAGGTCACCACCATTTTTTGCCTCGGACTCCAATCCTATAGTTATTAACATGAGCATGTATTGATTATAATAGATATTAGATTATAAATTGATATTACGTTGGGCCTTGGTACTTTAACTTTTTGTAGGTTGGCTTTAGAATATCGATCCGCCAATCCTATTTGACATAATTTGTGATCTGTAGAAGCAACAGTTACAACGGAGTTATCCATCCATCGGACTACAGCAACATCACCTTGAGACGCAAAGTCGTATGACCCTCTTTCTCTTTTCTTCATCAATTCCACCTTAGTGATTGGGCATTCTTTTAGCAATCTGTTTTGTCGAAGTGTGCCTGTTCCTCCGTAACCCATATTTTTCAAATGAATAAGAAGTGGGATACCCGTAAAAAGATGGTCAAAATAGAACTGTAGTTTTTATTTCATCATAACTTCTGGTAATTCACTAATCATGGAAAGCATGGGTGCTGTTGCTTTACCAAAATTTTGTTCATGTTCTATATTCGCACCTGGGATAGAACCTTGATACACTTCAAAATTTGCCAAATAACCACTACTATTATTCAAAGACCAACAGTTGTACCCAAATCGGATGGGTTTGTTGCGAATATACTGTTTGCAGCCATGTTTTCCAAAGTATTGGATCATGCTCTCATCATAGTTAAGATTTTGTTCATTTAGAATATGAGCAAGGAAATTTTGTTTAAGAATATTCATCAATGGTCGCCATTTCGTCATTTTGTCTTTCTTTTCAAGATTATCATTGTCATTTGCATGAATAAAATGCATCATCTGGATGAATCTGTCACGTTGCATAGCATTTTAACCCAATGTATTTCGCATGTCATCACCACTATCCCAGTAAGGACTTTTACTCGGTAATTTATTATACCCTGATAGGATCAAAATCGCAATAAAACATTTGAGCTCACCAAGGGAAATGCGAGGGTCTGGGCAGTTCAAAAACAGTGCATATTTAGAACTCTGTTCTAAAAGAAATTCCCATAAGTTTTTATCAAACAATAACTCAAAAATCTCGGTGCATGACATATCTTTATAATTGTATGAGTCTGATCGAATGAATGCCGGTGAAGAAAAGTCAGGAAGATCACACTTCTTCCAATTGTATGCTATTTTGCGTCTTTTATTGGATGGACCTGTATCCGTTAGGCATTCATCAGCATCTTCATTTTTCTTTTGTGATACGATTTCTGCACCCACCAGAAGTTGTCTCCCTGTAAGTTTGTCTATGAGTCCCACGGAGTCTTCATCAGCAGAGTTTTCATCTGTTTGCTCAGCAAATTCAGGGGGCTCAATATAAATGTCTTGTAACTCATCCTCATCATCTTGTTCAAGTAAATTTGCAATCTCATGCAACGTTAAGCTGAAAGGAGTAAAAACTACTTTTAAGGAAAAAATGACCCTATAATAGCCATATGGTAACAGACGAAAAACCTCCGTGACGCCAAATATAAATATCAAACTCAAATATATTTAGTCTTATTACAAGCCTTAGATAAATTTGAATAAATTATAATCAGATAAAACACGAAACAATGCTCAAAATAGAAACTAAGGGAACAAACATTTTTCCGGTTCGCCTTTTCTGCGAAATTTTTGATACCCAACAAATGAAATAACAACTGCTTTCAAACTTAAAACACCACTCACAACCAATTGTTTCTTATCACTGACTTGTATATCTAGCAACGAGTTCTAAGCAATAGTGAACGGTTACGATCTGAAGTTTTTGAAATATGGTCTGTAAACGAATCCGATCATCAACGTTGCCATATGGCAACGCTAGGCTTTAATGGGTTAAAGAGTGGAGTAAGTTTTTTAATATAAACAAGTTGAAGTAGCAGGAGGATGCTCCTACCAGAGGGGTATTGTAAAACAATTAGTAAATCAAACAATATATTCTGCATATCAAAACTTGACTCATATATAGATTCCATAAATTGAGTTCGAAAAAATATTATGGTTATTATGATTTTAAACTCGCCACTATTTTGTTTCAAGTGTTTTGACCCCATCGCTTGAGCAGTCATGATAACACATCAATATTACAAACCATTTCTAAAAATTTTACAAAATTCCTACGTATTTGTAGTGTCTAGGTCCGTTGCAAGCGGGTATCTCCCTAGTATCAAGTGTTAATGTTTTGTAATTGTTAGATATTCAATCGGCTGTAACTTGGCTGTTTATTGTTCAGAAAACTTAAATTATAGATTTTGGGAAATTTCAGGGTCCCATCTTGATTTTATAGACAAAAAAGCAAAATTTACAAAATGTACTATTATTAACAAAGTTGATCGAATTTCGACTTCTAAGGTATTCGTGCTCTTGTGAAGGAAAAATTGTCAGTTTAAGTACTGTTTTAAAAAGCTCTCATAGAGAACTTTCAGTTGATACTCATATCGGCTACCTTTCATGAAATGTTTTTTCTGGGGCCACTCCCCCGTACTGTAATCATCGATTCATGGCCAATTTTTTCGAATCCTAGAATGGTTACAAAACCCATTTGCTAGGGCGCTCTCCTGCTTCCTCGACTTATTTCACATATGAGTATTAATCGTAGGTATTCATCTTCAGACATTCATTAAATTGAATCAAGTGTTAAAATCATGCGCCTTAAACGTTGAAGTTGGGGCAAAATACATCAAAATTATTCAATCTTCGTATTTAAAACAGCCACTATTTTGCTTTACGATTACTAATACCGCTAGCTAAGCAAATTCTCAAAGAAATTAATGATACCTATCATTCCTGAAAATTTCATGCAAATCCTAGCAAAGCTGTAGTATCTGAGTCGGGAACAAGCGATCTTTATGAAATTTTCAGGACAGATTGATCTTATATATAATCATCTGTGTACTGATTTTCATTAAATTTAAGGGTACCGCTAAGATTTTATTCAAGAAAACATAAAATCGGTAAATCATACTATTACTAACAAAGTTGAGTGAATTTCGACTTCTCATGTATTTGTTGTTGTTGTACTCATATAGGCCTACATTCATGATTTTTTTCAGATTTTTTTGGTCAAAGGTGTCCAATCGCGAAGGGGGGGACACAAAATTTTCGTACATTTCCCCTTCCCCTGCACCCCTCGAAGAAAAATTTGTCATTTTAAGACCTGTTTTGAAAAGTTTTCATTAAGACCTTTCATTTAATACCCATATTGCCTACATGCGATGAAAGCTTTTTTTTCAGGGGCAGCTCCCCTATATGGGGAGACCCCCCTTAAAGACCTTATAAATTTTTTTCGTGTTGAAACTTTGAAGAGGGCGTCACTTCGCACCTACTTACAAAATCTTATGTTTCTAGCTTATGTAGTTTGCGAGAAAAAGTGGTGTGACACACGGACGGACGGACGGACAGACCGACAGACAGGACGCGATTTTAGTAGGGTATTGTAAAATGATTTTACAATACCCTTAAAAGGTTTGATTCTGTTTTTCTGTGACCTGTATCAACCCTATATATAGAGTTAAACATTTTTTCAACAAAAAAATTTAATTGAAGGTAGCCGATATGGAAATCAAATGAAAGGCATTGATAAGAACTTTCCAAACAGGTCTAAATTTGACACTTTTTGTTTCAAGGGGCACACAGGGAGGGGAAATACACGAAAAATTTGTGGCTACCCTCCTCGCAATTGGACACTTGTGATCCAAAAAATCTGAAAAAAATTATGGAGGCAGGTGTTTATGAGTGCAACAACAACAAATACTTTAAAAGCCGAAATTCACTCAACTCAACTCACTCAATAGGGTCATTTTCGAATTTCACATTTTCCTCAATGAATCCATATAAGTATCCTTGAACTCGGCGAAATTCGATATTCAAGTAGTGCCACAAAAGATCCTTAAACTTTGTAAGTTTGATGAAAATCGAATGATATACACGCAAGTCATAGCCATTTGAATGTTTGTAATGATTTTCATCTAAAATCGTGCAAACGAAGTCGGGACCGACCTCTCATCGGTTCTAGACGTGAAGGCTGAGTCGTGCTAACGAATGGTACCAACCGGTCAACCAGCCCGTGCATCCGTAATCCATTTCGCTGTGGCTGCTTGTCGGCCAGCTAGTTCGGAGAAGGTTTCGGTCGCAGATCTTTAAAATAGATTACGCTCAAATTAAATGTTTCAGCCACCATTAAGTGCCCGTTTCAAACATACGGAAAAGAAACCTACTTTACTTTATTCTGTATTCTCTTCATTCTACCAGTCAATCAAAAAAAAATAAATTCTATTTTGGGCTTCCGAACTACACCGACGCGGTATCGAAAAATATACTACGTTAATTTAACGCTGAAGAAATCATCTCTTAGAAAAAGACAACACGAACAAAGGCACCGCGAACTGCACGCAACGCGACACCGGACATCCGCGGGATTCTGAAAACCCTACCCTCTTAGCGGCATACCTACCGTTCACTCTCCCTCCCGCTGAAAAAAAAGCGGCCGGGCTTTAAAGGAAAGTTTGGTTATCCGATTAGCAATTCATTTTATTCAAATTAGTAATATAAATATATTGCATACTATTGATCATAAATTCATTTACTATATCAATCCTTTTATGCAAATTTACAATCCAATTTCATTCGAAATACGACATGCCCTGGTAAAAGCTAAGACAAGTCGTTGACTTTCCCTAACCCCTTATAAATCAAAAGTTAGTAATAACTGCGAGTATTAACAAGTTCCTCAGCATATCCCATTAAAGTTTACAATGATAATCAAATCTGCCTTAATTTGTCTAAATACAATCTTACATGCTTTTATTTTATTTCATCTATGTTGATGTTATGTTGGAAAAAGCGTTGGTTTCTGCTTTCAATGCGATTAGAAATGAGCTATAAATATTTGTTTGGAATTTTCAATAAGACAAAATATGTGAAATCAAATTGAATCTTACTAAATTTATCCACACTCTTAAAAATTATCTAAAATCAAAATGTGTAGAAAGAGCTTTAGGTATAAAATCATTTTTTTTCCGTAGCACTACAGCCCCTTTTGGGCCTTCGCTTAGAGATAGTTAGAGTATCTCATTGTAATGATCGAATGTATCGTGGCATACCACAAGGTGATATGATCATTATCACGCTTTGGCCGTGTATCCGTCCACCCAGCAACGATACGTTCTGATTTTAAACCAGCACGTTTCATAACTGAACAGGCTGTTAGTCCGTCCAAAGAATCACTCAAACTGAATCTCGTTGACGCCAACGAAACTCGAACCAAAGACCTTCGGCTTACGGGCTTAGTTCTCAAACTACTACACCACGCGGACTATGTATTTACCAAAGACATATAAACAAATGGATGAGCAACGAGAATCTGTGTACTCGTCTATGTGAGAAGCAAATTTGTCACATAAATAAGTTATAAATAACTTACGCTCTCGAGACTATATGATTCCCTCTGCTTCTTCTTCACCGTTTTTTCCAGACAGGTTTTTCTTTTCTCACTTCAAAAGAATCGCTTCCCCCACTGACACCCGCGCACACCAACGAAATTTCATTTTACGTGCACACGATCGCGCCTTCGTTATCATTCGGAAAACAGTTTGAGTACAAACAACAAATGACTCTCACAGAAAACTCGAACGTCAAAGCAAAAGAAAATCGAAAAGAGCGCGAAACACGCAGGAAGACTCATGCGTCAAAGCGAATGGAAATTTCGTAAATTTTTAATTAAAACCGTGAATTAAAGTTCCGATGACGTACGCGCGATCTTTAAAATTAAAAACTTTTTAAATGTAAACGTGTTTCGCCGTGAATAGAGTGCTAAATTAAAAGCATATCACCTCAAACCTCAACTTCACACAACTTTAGCGAGGGTTGCCAATTGCTTCGGCTCTCACAACCGGTTGCGGATCCAGTACTCTCTATATCTATTGTAGTTACAAATGCTAATTTTCAAACTACTATCCCTGGCACGCTTTGTTTCTCCGGATCGTATAAATTCACTTCAATATTACTTATCGCTCTCTTGACATCAAATGTTGGATACTAGAACAATTTTAAGTAATATTATATTCAAATACCGTATCTCTAAATGTATTCATTTGGCACTAAGAAGGACTCGAGATGTTTTCCAAAGACTGGAATCTACGAAGAAAGTAAATAAGAGAGTATAATCTACATTTAACTTTGTTACTTTGTATGCAGTGCATCAACCATACAGAACAATACGGATTGGAATGTTTGAGGTCAAGACGAATAAAAAACAACAGGATTTGCTTTCATTCAGCCCACGGGTAAAATCCAAAATTTTATAACTTAATGCCGTGAACTTCAATTTTGGTATTTCTTTTAAATCTTGATTGATTTGTAAATGCGTTTGCTTGCTTACGATATGCTGTAATCATGTGAACTTCCAAGTGACTAGGTCACCGAACATGATGCTTTGTAGTATACATGAAAAGGTTATGAGGTATCTCTCTAATTTTGTCTATATAATAAAATATAACTTCAACTTTACACTCTGCGTCAATTCTTGAATATAAACCAATCGGATACAGTTATTCTAATATTAGTCTCTAACGCATTTATATAATCTTCTTTGTAGCGCTACAGCCCCTCTCGGGCCTTCGGATAGAGATAGTTAAAGTATCTCATTTTCATGACCGTATTGATTTTTTCGGAAGTTGGTTTTGTCAGTACCATGCTCCCGTGTGCCTGCTCAGCTATGATATGATCTGATTAAATCAGTACATATCACCACTGAGTGAACACTCGTGGTCTGTCCGAAAGATCCCCTGAACTAAATCACGTTGCTCCCAACGAGATTTGAACCTGGGACCTTCGGTTTATGCGTTCATGCTCTAACCACTAGGCCACACAGACTACTGCGTTTATATAATACGTAGAGGAAAATCGTAAGAACAGAAAATGGAATTTTCAAAATAAACGAATGAAAATAACTTAAAACGAAATAGGCGTTAACAGTACATTATTGCGTGGGCTCTCTGCAGTATAGTACAAAAGAACTGTATCTTTGCATCTATACAGAATATTACAGAATCTTTTTATTTTAACGTTGCTATGAGAATCTGAGTAAACACTACTTACATTTAGCTGAAGCATCTAGAAGCTTTTTCCACAAATCGAATTGTTCGTTAGTTTTCATCATATGGGCGCTAATAGCTTTTCGAATGTTACATGGATTGACAGCTATTCTACCCCTTAGAAATTCGTTGTCATTTATTCGTTTAATATTTAGCAGTTACGCGACTATTCCCGTTGTGAAAACATCTTCAAGCTTCAGATAAGTTTGTTCCAAAGATTTGAGATACAGGTCATGAACGACGTCCAAAGTCGTAAGATAAGCAGGCCTTGTAGGGAACTGGGGATGAACCCCCGATGGAAACTGCTGGGGTGACATACAATACTTTGATTTCTGGTTTCGAATAGGCTTCCACTTTTTTTTGCTATACGGCCATATACTTAAGGTGTTTTATTTACAAATGAATGTCAGTTGTACTTTAACGGAGTTAGGCCCATGCATATCATTAAATATGCAATCGAAGAAGTTGCTTATCTCACACGTTAAGGTCACAAACAAAAATTGTTAGTGACGCACCTCGTTTAGCCACATTTTTAACATATAACTTATATTGTTTTTAAAACAAGTGTTAAGTACAATATAAAAAGTTGTACTTAGTATTAGACTTCTCCCCTTCTCTCTCTCTCTCTCGATCGTTACGCATTTAAATATATTGTAAATTTTTGGTGCGAGCATGCTGGCCTTACTCATTGATTAGACTGGTAAAACAGTTGTCCGGATTCGACAATCCACCATCGGATTCGGGTTTTGTCGATATCAGGAAGTTTGTTACGGGGTAACGCCATGTAGGTTACATTCGCGACGACCACGAAGGGATCTTGGCATGAGTTTACGTAATCAGCCGCGAATAAACGCAAACCCCACGAGCAGAAAGTGTAAAGTAACGTACTCCAAAAATGTCTTTGGTATTATAAATTGGTACTAGTTTAACTCAACAAATTCATCAAGTTCAACAACATGCACGGCACCAAACCCAATCATCTCTTTATCATCAATATACAACCACAACAATTTTGCAAGCGGCACAACCTGGACAAGTAATCGTTAGTGAGGATTTTTTTTATTGGAGCATACAACCTTTAGCTCCAATTCAGATGCTGCGGGCAGCGCAAATGTGATAAATTTAACAGCCAATGATTTAACGAATCAACATCAAATTCTGAAACTGGTGAGCGACGGTAATCGCGCGAATATATTCATCGATTCATTATCGAATGGAGGCCATGCACATGGAAATCCGAAGTTAGTCATTGGCAATGTAGCTGTCCTAGCGAAACGATCCCCCGGAGGTAGTCAACCGACATTTAATTTCCTGAGTGCAAACGGAGTATCATATTTGACCACAGCAATTAGACCCGACAATGGAATAATAAGCCGACTCTGAAAGTTTCAACTTGACTCGCATGTAGATAGTCTCACAAACCCAAACAATCATTCATTCATCTTTTTAAAAAAAAATGGCTTCGTTTGGTAATGCATATAAACGAATACTCGCAATTATGCACTATAACGAATACTCGCAATTATGTACTAAAACTATCGCACAATTTTATGTTCGAATTGTTTAAAATCGCATAAAACATCCAGAAAGCGAATGAATTACAACTGGAATATAATTAGCTAAGAAAATAGTACACGAACGTTACAATAAAGGCTTTATACCACAAAAAAGGAGAAAATGAAACAAAAGATTAACGATTCCCGGATTCTATTGCTAATGAAATTAATAGATCGGCGAATTGTTTCAAGCGAACATGATTAGAGTGAATTCGAATACAATGAATTAAAAAGAATAATCAACATTAATAAAGTGCCGAATATCATAGAGTATTGAAAATCGAGTGCGAATGTTCAACGGTGGAATTGAAACAATACTAAACAACTCCGTACATCTGATCAGGAGTGAGATTCCATGAACACGCAAAAGCGTCGATTTAAGTGGTGGGAAACTACCTTGCCGACCACACGCCGGGGAATTTTTAAGGTCTTCAACCTCCCCCGAATACGCCGTTGGCTGACAAGCTAATAAAAGGGGGCTGGAAGGGTGTCCCGCTCTTCTTGTTGGCGAAACGTTTTCACGGTAAAGGGTGGCTAGTGGATACACGGTGCTACGAGCGAGCGGAGAAAGATTCATCAGGTAGATTGGCAGTATCTGGCGGTTCTACAGTAGAAATCGGATAAGAAATCAATCATCTGGGGATCTCCACATCAGCGGAATAATCATCGTAAGTGTTGGCCAACCATTCTTTCTTTTCTCGTTTTCTTTTATAATAGATATATTTTGTATTCAATTTTTAAAGTTATATTTGCGTACGCAGTGTTAATAGATTCATCTGTGTCATTTCATCATATAAACGAATTATAATAGTAAGCTCAGTTCGGGTGTTTCATTTAATTTGATTAGTGAATTCTTTTCCAACTTGTAAACTTTCTGCTCGTCAGCGGGAAGATATTTTTGTTTCCCAAGAAGGGAATTGACTAGCATCGTCTTGGAGTCGCGGGATTGCCAAGCACCCGTCGTGGTCAGCTCGCGATATAAGTTAGTTTCGGGCGTATCCAGCGTTTTCTGTTTCTCAGGTGTTGTAGGGATTGATATTGGTAGAAAAGGTTTTGGAATAGGTGGAATTTGCATTCATTGTTCTCCGGGGGGCCGCAATCTCGTTCGGCGGCTCCAATCGGGCTCGAAGGGCGAACGAGTGGCGCCTGCGCCGTCTCCGACGGAGCTATCCGGGGCCGAGAAGAGCCTGACCGGAGCACCCCAAGTTAACGCGGTAATAAGTTGTTAACGAATGTAGGAAAACAGCTACATCATTTCGCATCAATATTCAGCACATCATAAAAAGCAAATAGAATTCATACCATTTTATTTGCAATGCACACTACAATTTCTTCACCGCTCACTCATTAAATAGCTCAAAGCACTTAGATTACTTGCAGTGTAGAGTTGCTGTAATGCTGATGATATAAATCTGCACTGAGTGTTGCCGATGCAAGAATAGCCTGATATAGAGGCGGCATAAGCCTCAACACTTCTTTCAAGTCGTCTTCTAAATCCTTCCAATCCCAAGTTTGAGATCCTCCTTATCCCGTCCACTAGAACTTTATTCGCGCTGATTTCAAGCACCCTCTCGCACATTCCAGATGGTCTAGTTTCCCTTGAAAATTGTCGAAAATCATGGAAAAATACGTCCCTTGTATCGTCAAACCCTCAACTTTTCTTGACATAACGACGACAATAATGCAAATATGCCAGAGTATTGTGTAAAAAATCTTCGAATAAAGTTACCTTGTATTTTTTTTGGATGCTTTCACGGCGAGAACTGATAAGAAAACCTCTTGTCGGCAAAGTTCTCCTACAAATTTTCAAAAGTCAAACGCTTGAATTGATGCGTGGAGACATTCCTTGCGCGAGATTTTATTGAAAATATTAATTAAAATACAATCACTTTAATATAAACCACATACACTACCTCTTTTTACTATTGGTTATCAATCAAGACAAAGACATGTAATTATAATGCAGTTTGTCGAATCAAATTTTCCTTTCTTTCTTCGGCCGTCCATCTGCCCCGGATGACATTCCTCGACTTAAACTGACGTAGGATGGGAATGTCATCCAAAGCTGACGTTCGCTAGTAAGCCATGTGGTAGTGATTGGCATATGTGCGAGTCGGCAGTGGCGTAGGGCCGATTCATTACATGTTCTCCAATTACAACAACAATAAAACATGATTTTGGTATTTTATGGACTTTCTATCGAATCGATCACTGAAATTTTTTATTTGATCTTGTTGAATTTTTAAATAAAGGTAATAAGATTAATATTTTTTGGAATTCATAATTTGAGTGATGTTGCTGGCTTGCAACAAAATTGCGACCGTTGCAAATAGAAAAACCATGGATTTTCTTTTAAACGTGCACATCTCTTTGACATATTTTTTGACTTTATTCGTTGCTGGTGACTGCATTTCTGAGAAGTTGAGTACAAAACCCTTCTGACATGTGCGTAGAACTGTCGACCTAACTTGTTTTCTGTTAAGTTTGTTCCAATTTACAACATACACTATATCTCCAACATTGAATTCACCATATTTTCGGTTTTTATCGATTGGTGTCTTGTGTGGTTGTGTGATTTTATTGTATTTTCAAGTGCTGTTTTTCTACCTTTAGTCCAGTTGCTATTGGTATTCGTTTTTTTGATTCGTTAGGTAAAAGAGTGGCATATGTACCGTACCTAAGATAGCTTGGTGTAAACCGGTAACCGAGCGATTGGTACTATTGTATTTATTTAGACATTCTGTTATGATTTAAATCTACGGAATTTGTTTTTATTACTTTCATGGTTTAATCTTTGTTTTTGTGTTATTTTTAAATCCTCATTTTGAATTAGTTTAAATTCTTTTATTAAATCTAATCCAATTAAAAAAAAAAGTATTGGAAATTTACCTCATCAATAATGTACACATCAGCTTTCCTTTCCAATTTCAATATTTTTATTTTCAAGGTCGTCGAATCACTTGTTTTTTTTCACACTATTAATTTTTTTCGTTCAAATTGTTTTTTTCTTCATTTAGTGTCATTAACCCAGAAATAATCAGAGAAACATTTGAACCTGAATCATATATTCCATATAAAGGACGGTCCAACCAAAACGCACGATGTGTGATTGTAAATAAAACAAAAAGTTTTCAGAGAATTATGTTAATATTTTTATTATAATAGAAAGATCTACGACAATTATGTATAAAACAAAATCTCACCCAAATGCTCACCACGGCTACGGTGGCGTACTTCTAACCAATTGTCCATATTTTCAATGACTCTGAGACATACATAATTGAGAGTTCAATGTCGTTGATGTGCTGAATTATCTCATCCTTCAGCTCTTACATTGTTCTTGGCTTATTCACGTACACTTATTATTTTAAATATCCCCAGAGAAAGACGTCCCACGGTGTCAAATCACATGATCGTGCCGGCCAATTAACATCGCCACAACGTGAGATAACACATTAAATTCCTTGCGCAAAACAGCCATTGTTCCGTTGGCTGTGTGACAAGTTGCACCACCCTGTTAGAACCACATATTGTCCAGGTCCAAAATCCCAATTTCTGGCCACAAGCAGTCCGTTATCATCTCGCAATAGCGAACACAATTCACGATAACTGCTTGGCCGTCCTCATTTTCGAAGAAGTATGGTGCAATGATACCGCCAGCTCATAAACCGCACCAAACAGTCACTCTTTGTTGATGCATTGGCTTTTCAGCACTTACTCGTGGATTCTCATTTACCCCGATGCGGCTTGTTAACGAATCAACTGAGTTGAAAGCGTGCCTCGTCACTGAGGATGATTTTCTTTGTACAGTCACCATTCCCATCTGTCTGTTCAACCAACGATTCGGCGTATTTCCGACGCTTGAAATGGTCAGTAGGCTTCAGCTCTTGAGTCAATTGAACCTTGTAAGCGTGTTAATTCAAATCTTCAATCAAAATTCGCATCAGTGATGTTGGTGAGATGTTCAATTGATGAACACAACGACGAGTCCAGGTTGACGGCTCTTCTGCCACGCTATCGCGAACAACAGCAATGTTTTCCGTAGAACGAACTGAGCAAGCACGCACAGGTGATTCCACATTTCCTACAGATCCGGTTTGCTGAAATTTGCGCACAATGCTCTCTACACATGAAGTACACGAAATGCTTTTTGATTTGAGCGCCAATTTTTTTAAAAGGGTTCAACAACCTTAACGCGCTTCTCAACTGTGTACCTCTCCATGGTTGAATTAGCCAAACATTGAAACAAAGAAATGTCAAATTAACTTGGCTGAACAATTTGAGGTTAAGGTGTGACTCACAATTAACATCGTGCCAGAATATTCAAATATAAACTTTAAGAAAATATAATTTTCTTTACATATATTAAACTAGCTTTACCCGGTATGCTTCAATGCCCTCAAAATAACTTTAATCAACAAATTTTTAGTTTGTTTATTTTGAAAGATTTCGTACTAAAATACAATACCCTATTGCAACCACGACCTGTGTCCGTCCGTCACACCAATTTTTCTCCAAAACTATAGAAGCGTGTTACAACGACGGAAGTCACCGCAATTGCAGACAATAAGATTTAGCAGAGGGGTGCGTAGCCCGGGGTGGCATATTGTGGCCGGCAAACGCTCAGTCATATCGCGGGTCTTCCGGGACACCCTCTGCTCGTTCTAAGCCACCCTTCAGATAAAAAACTAACACAAAAGGGAAAAGGACGCGATCGGGGAGGTCATTTTAAGAAATGAAAATCATTAACTTTAAGAGACATGGCCGTTTTATTAATCACAGATTCTAAATCAAACCAAATAACTACTGAAAGCTCCCTTGGACGGTTAAAAAAAAAAAACTAATATATAACAGCATAAACTGATCCAATATAATAAAGTATATAATGAAAGAAGCTACTGTAAAATAAAATAATGTACATAATATCGAGGAAAAACCAAATTGGTACTTACTCCTTTCCTTGCAGAGCTCTGAGCGCCCAATGAAGTACAAAACAAGTTGAAGTAGCAGGAGAGTGCTTCTGCTAGAAGGGTTATGTAAAATAATTAGTAAATCAAACAATATATTCTGCATATCAAATCTTGACTAATATACTGATTCCATAAATTGAGTTCGAAGAATTATTATGGTTATTATATTTTTATATTCGCTGCCATTTCGTTTCAAGTGTTTTGAGCCCCTCGCTTAATTAGTCATGATAACCCATCAATATCACAAACCATTTCTAAAATTATTATCAAAATTCCTACATATTTATAGTGTCTATGTCCGTTGCAAACGTGTATCTCCCAAGTATTACGTGTTAATGTTGTTGTAATTGTTAAATATTCAATCGGCTATAACTGAGCTGTTTATTGTTTGATTATTGTGAAATTTTCAGGACACATACGATTACTTTGAAAAAACTTAAATTGTTGTTTTTGAGAAATTTATGGTTCCATTTTAATTTTATAGACAAAAGCGTAAAATTTGTAAAATGTACTATTATTAACAAAGTTGATCGAGTTCCGACTTGCCCTTGTACTCCTTAAGCCTCATCTCCGTGATTTTTTTTCAGATTTTTCGGATCAAAGGTGTCGAAACACAAAATTTTCGTACATTATCCCTTCTCTTGCACCCCTTAAAGCAAAACTCGTCATTTTAAGACCTGTTTTGAAAGGTTATCATCAAGACCTTTCATTTGATACCCATATTGCCTACATGCGATGAAACTGTTTTTTCGGTGCCGCTCCCCTGTATGGGGAGACCCCCTTAAACACCTTATACATTTTTTTTTGTGATGAAACTTAGAAGAAGGTATCACTTTACACCTACTTACAAAATCTTATGTTTCTAGCTTATGTAGTTTCCAAGAAAAAGTGGTGTGACACACGGATGGACGGACAGACAGGACGCGATTTTAGAAGGGTATTGTAAAATGAACACCTTAAAAAGAAGCAACTATAATTAATTTTTCAATGTTAAAATCACAAAAAACAAACACGCAACGCCCACTATTAACTCTCTGATTCGTCGTTATAGCGTAATCGCAGAAAAATGTAATGTATGGCACCTGGCCCTCTCTACAACCCACCAAAACAGTTTTTTAAATGAACAACTAATGTCTGCTCTTGTTTTTTTCTTCAGTTAATAAGTCAGATCCAAACTAGTACTAATTTCATCTTCCCCAAGTAATTGATAACGTGATAGACCCACACTTTGCTGCAGCTTCTAATATCGGCGTCTCAAATAGGAGAAACTCACTTTCCAACACACTGCAATTTCACGTCTAATTTCTATTGACAAATTATCAAAATCTTGCTGGTTCGTGAACTTTGCCCTGATAAAAATATTGACTTTAACTAACGTTTTGACATTTGTTACGTATCAGGATTTTCCTACGTAGTCATTCGGGATTTCACCCTGACCAAATGTTTGTCTCCCGCCAAGATTTCACCTGCGAGCCAAGTTACATTTTACCACACTCACGTATATGTTAACGTAAATTAACCATTATCATTTAAATGAATGTTTAAAAGTAGTAGGTTTAGTTTTAAGGACGCAGCATTCAGCGAGAAATCCATAATGCCACCGAGACCGGGAATCATATCACCAAAATCTTTAATTTTGAATGCCCGTTTAAACCCAGATGCGAAGAAACCTCCAAAAGGCCCGATGACTGAGCTGAAGATGCTTAACGACAATGAATGAAATACGAATGGATACATCATGAAGGACTGCCGTGAATTCAGCAAATAAAATACATATTCTTGTTTCTTAAACAAGTAGTTTGGTTCGCACTCCATTGTCATACGACCCAGACTTTCGGAGTATTCAATAGGACATACAAAATATTGAAATTGGCACAAAACGCAGGAAAACAGGCATCCAGAAACAACTGTTGCCAAACCCCCTCCAATAAATCCTTCCCATGTTTTCTTTGGGCTCAACTTGATTAGAGGCGTTTTTCCGAAGAAAAATCCGAACATATAAGCCATAACATCATTACAAACAATCATTGAAACAGGAACAATAAACCAGATCAAACCTTCGAAAATGTTTTGTATAATTAAATAGCTTTGCGTATCAACAATCAGAGGTGAAACATGGGTCCACGCAAACAAACTGAATTGTTTCATGTAATACTTCTTGACCAGTGATAAAACAAACCACACAAAGCCAATACAATAAAGGCAAAACGACAAAAATCGATGGTATGTAACCAAAAACTTTAAATATTCAACTCGGTTGATAACAACTCCAAAATAATCAACTAAATTTTCACCATAGGAAAAAATAATTCGATGTAAGAAAGAAATACCATGACAAACTTCTGAACCATGGCAATCCATGAATCCTATATACTTGGTAACCAATGGAAATGATTTCCTCAAAGCATTTTACTTGAACGAGGAGTGTAGTGTTCATGAGAGCCAATGGGCCTCCATAAATGATAAGCACAAATCCAAATATCATGATACATGTAAAAATACCTCGTATTATCCAGTTTCGCCATCTATCGGGAAGACCCTTCAAAGCAGAGGCAAGCATTTCTGGAGTCTCATCTGCCCTCTGTGGCAAAGTTTTCGCTAATTCTTCGACATCCTTTTCTTCTGGTAGTTTTTCTTCTTCGGAATCAAGATGATCTGAAGAGTCAGGTTGCAGTAGATTGTCGCCTTCCTCAGCTTTATTGGAATGACTTGCGTGTACAGCAGAAGCATTTCCTTCCGTTTCGACAAAGTCGCCATCACCTTTTCGCCGTCTTATCTCGGCTGTGGCCATTGCTTACACTTAAGAAATGTCGCAGGTGCAGGCAAGGAATGCCAATTTTCCCACTTGAAACAGCTGGAGGATCCAGAGGAATTCTATGCAACATACCACTCACTGATTTCAGGCCGCAATACTTCACTTGAATCGCAGTGCGACAGAAAACATGAAGTACACACTAAAATCACAACAAAACAATAAATTATTGTCGTCAACAAACACTTCACAGCTTGTTAGATTTTTCACTGAATCGGGTACAGAGAAACCGTCTCCACATTTGAATGTGATTACTTTAAAACTCATAATGGATAGAATAAATACAGATTCATGCAAGAGAGTAAATCAAAATTAATCACTTAAATTTTATCAGCACAACTAGATTGAATTGGATTCAGATGTCAAGATCTGTCACGCCGCAGTGATGTAGGTCACGATCATTGGAAAGTAGGTCACGTCAGCTGGAACATCCACAACATCCAGTGACAAGTGGACGCCGCACTGCATTATCCCCGTTCCAATGTAACTCGCAGTGCAGGAAGTTTCTCGCATGGAACATGTAAAACCAAACGCATGCGAGAGGGTTCAATTTCCTCAACTGGGAATTTAACGGCCGCGGACTACGGATAGGAGGTTTGCTGGAAGGAAGAATGGAGGAACGGGTCTCTTTTCTTTGGCGGTCGACGGGCGAGAAAGGCGACGGCGAGATCAAGCTACGGAAGTGGGAATTGGCGATTGGGAGGATTTATTCGCGAGGAATTGATAAAAATCAAGTGGCGGTTACAGGAGACAACAGAAGGGTTGTAGGAGATCGAGAACAGCTGACGGCACGAAATTACGAATCGTCTCGGGGATCCCCAAAACTAAGGTATAATTTTAAGTTATAAAAAAATATTGGCCAGTAGATGTAATGAGAATCTAAATTTTGCAATAATCAGTAGTAGTGAATTATATATTTGAATATAGTAGTGAATTATATAATAGAATCATACGAGTGTTGTTTCCATCGTGAGTGTCTTTTCTGTGCAGATTGTAAAACTTGGCTCGCGGTAGGATTCCGCTTATTTCGGTCGGAATGGAATTCCGAATATAATTGTGTCGGAAATTATGCGAAATTGCAAGGTCGAGCTGAAATAAGAGCTAGATTCTGCTTCCTGCTGGTCAGAGCGGAATCCCGAATAGCGTTGTGGGGAGATTTACAAACTCTAGTGAAAAATAGAAGCGAGATTTGGTTTTGTTAAAAAGTAGGGAAACGCTGGTAGATTGGGGAAGTGCGCTACGCAGCCGCATTCTCGTTTGGCGGCTAATTGGGGACCAGGACAAAACGAGTGGCGCCACCCACGTCCGTCTCCGGACGAGTTGACCGGGTCCGCAGGTTCCTTCTTGGCGAGGGGAGTTAAACCCCCAAAAAACGGTGGTTACGCAATAAATTTTGCAATAAATTTTGCAATAAATGGCGCCCAACGTGATTGTGGTTCTGAGTTAAGTCATTATACAAAACATTTTCGAAGGTTTGATCTGGTTTATTGTTCCTGTTTCAATGATTGTTTGTAATGATGTTATGGCTTATATGTTCGGATTTTTCTTCGGAAAAACGCCTCTAATCAAGTTGAGCCCAAAGAAAACATGGGAAGGATTTATTGGAGGGGGTTTGGCAACAGTTGTTTCTGGATGCCTGTTTTCCTGCGTTTTGTGCCAATTCTATGCAACATACCACTCACTGATTTCAGGCCGCAATACTTCACTTGAATCGCAGTGCGACAGAAAACATGAAGTACACACTAAAATCACAACAAAACAATAAATTATTGTCGTCAACAAACACTTCACAGCTTGTTAGATTTTTCACTGAATCGGGTACAGAGAAACCGTCTCCACATTTGGATGTGATTACTTTAAAACTCATAATGGATAGAATAAATACAGATTCATGCAAGAGAGTAAATCAAAATTAATCACTTAAATTTTATCAGCACAACTAGATTGAATTGGATTCAGATGTCAAGATCTGTCACGCCGCAGTGATGTAGGTCACGATCATTGGAAAGTAGGTCACGTCAGCTGGAACATCCACAACATCCAGTGACAAGTGGACGCCGCACTGCATTATCCCCGTTCCAATGTAACTCGCAGTGCAGGAAGTTTCTCGCATGGAACATGTAAAACCACACGCATGCGAGAGGGTTCAATTTCCTCAACTGGGAATTTAACGGCCGCGGACTACGGATAGGAGGTTTGCTGGAAGGAAGAATGGAGGAACGGGTCTCTTTTCTTTGGCGGTCGACGGGCGAGAAAGGCGACGGCGAGATCAAGCTACGGAAGTGGGAATTGGCGATTGGGAGGATTTATTCGCGAGGAATTGATAAAAATCAAGTGGCGGTTACAGGAGACAACAGAAGGGTTGTAGGAGATCGAGAACAGCTGACGGCACGAAATTACGAATCGTCTCGGGGATCCCCAAAACTAAGGTATAATTTTAAGTTATAAAAAAATATTGGCCAGTAGATGTAATGAGAATCTAAATTTTGCAATAATCAGTAGTAGTGAATTATATATTTGAATATAGTAGTGAATTATATAATAGAATCATACGAGTGTTGTTTCCATCGTGAGTGTCTTTTCTGTGCAGATTGTAAAACTTGGCTCGCGGTAGGATTCCGCTTATTTCGGTCGGAATGGAATTCCGAATATAATTGTGTCGGAAATTATGCGAAATTGCAAGGTCGAGCTGAAATAAGAGCTAGATTCTGCTTCCTGCTGGTCAGAGCGGAATCCCGAATAGCGTTGTGGGGAGATTTACAAACTCTAGTGAAAAATAGAAGCGAGATTTGGTTTTGTTAAAAAGTAGGGAAACGCTGGTAGATTGGGGAAGTGCGCTACGCAGCCGCATTCTCGTTTGGCGGCTAATTGGGGACCAGGGCAAAACGAGTGGCGCCACCCACGTCCGTCTCCGGACGAGTTGACCGGGTCCGCAGGTTCCTTCTTGGCGAGGGGAGTTAAACCCCCAAAAAACGGTGGTTACGCAATAAATTTTGCAATAAATTTTGCAATAAATGGCGCCCAACGTGATTGTGGTTCTGAGTTAAGTCATTATACAAAACATTTTCGAAGGTTTGATCTGGTTTATTGTTCCTGTTTCAATGATTGTTTGTAATGATGTTATGGCTTATATGTTCGGATTTTTCTTCGGAAAAACGCCTCTAATCAAGTTGAGCCCAAAGAAAACATGGGAAGGATTTATTGGAGGGGGTTTGGCAACAGTTGTTTCTGGATGCCTGTTTTCCTGCGTTTTGTGCCAATTTCAATATTTTGTATGTCCTATTGAATACTCCGAAAGTCTGGGTCGTATGACAATGGAGTGCGAACCAAACTACTTGTTTAAGAAACAAGAATATGTATTTTATTTGCTGAATTCACGGCAGTCCTTCATGATGTATCCATTCGTATTTCATTCATTGTCGTTAAGCATCTTCAGCTCAGTCATCGGGCCTTTTGGAGGTTTCTTCGCATCTGGGTTTAAACGGGCATTCAAAATTAAAGATTTTGGTGATATGATTCCCGGTCTCGGTGGCATTATGGATTTCTCGCTGAATGCTGCGTCCTTAAAACTAAACCTACTACTTTTAAACATTCATTTAAATGATAATGGTTAATTTACGTTAACATATACGTGAGTGTGGTAAAATGTAACTTGGCTCGCAGGTGAAATCTTGGCGGGAGACAAACATTTGGTCAGGGTGAAATCCCGAATGACTACGTAGGAAAATCCTGATACGTAACACATTGTGCATCACAACACTTCTCTCGAATTCTCTGGTTGTTCTTATTTTTTTAGTTTTCTCCCATTAATCACGGTACATAACCGAATTTTCAAATTAATCCCCCCTATACTTCGTGAATCACACTCTCTAAATATCAATATTACCACCCAAAAATCGCAAAAAAAGAAAAAAAATCCCACCCTTCTCCCCAAAGTCAAGACCTTTTTTTCTGAATTCAAACTCAAACTTTTTTCTAAATTATTAAACCCCGAAATCACCTCGATACCGCAAAAAAAAATACCTCTTATTCGAAAACCAAATCCTAACAGCTTTCCCAAATCAAATATTTCACTCAATCAATCCCGCAATCCTTTCATTCCCAATCACCACTACCACATCTGGGTAACGTAATTCAAGTTCAATACACTTCGATTCCGCTATCCACACATCTATTCTACATCTACAAACGCAACAATTTCCATTTGGCATATATGGCGATTGACATAACCATGATAGCGTTTGGTTATTTGCAAATTTTCAATTGCTTTTGCCGATATTCCAAAAAGAGTGTTTTCCTGCGCTCGGGGGAACTTGAACACAAAGTTCCAACAGACCCCCGGTCGAGAATCCATGACGCTACCAACGGAGCCTCCTTCTGTTGATCTCCCAGTCATTGAATTAGCAACTTCAAATATGCACCTTCCTTAGTAGGCATGGAAATGAAATCGATTAGAAGGGAACCGTAGGAAAAGGTATCGTATGAAATATTGTCAAAGAGAGGTAATGAATGGAGTGTTGTTAGTGGGAAAGTTAAGATTATTATTATATTATAATTTTCTTTTTTTTTTGCATTTTAAGATAGGGTAAGAGGGTAGAATTGAGATGATGGGGAAATAAAAATTATAAAGAAATTGTTAAATGTAAATAAAAATAAATAAATATTCCGAATAAAAGGTATACGTGCCCAAAGGATGGTAGTTATGTTACAGCGGCAATTCGAAGTTACGAATGGGAGAACGCCGATATGCCAGAACTCAGCCATGCAACTTTGTGGAAAGGTCAGAAGGGGTAACTTCTTGAAAGGTCAAGGGTAAGAAATTTTTTCTAAGGGTTTTAAGGGGGCCCCCATATAGGGAAGAGACTTTTCAAAAAAAAAAATTTCACCATTGGTAGTCGAGCAGGGTGTCATTGAAAAGGTCTCAATGAAATGTTTTCAAAAGAAGTCTTAAAATTGCTTTATCTGTACCGTTGAAGGCAGGAGAAGGGGAAATTTGCAAGCTTTTCGCGTACTTAATATTTTTTTTAAATGACATTTTGGATTTAATATAGTCTAGAGGTTCCAGTGGAAACCCTTTCAAAAAGTATAAGTTAGCAGGCATGTGCGATTTACCAAAGCTCAATGAATGACACTTTTCAACGTTGAATTGAAATCCATTTAGTTGACACCATGTAATTAAATAGTCAATGTCATGTTGAAGCAACTGAACATCAGAAGCATCTTCAATTACTCTATTGAGTTTAGTACCAATCGCAATTAGCAAATTTTCACTATACTTAATACATTGTACGAGTACATATAATGTCATATAAAAAATAGCAAAGGGGCCAATCGTATCCCTTAACTAACTCCATAGTGTACTTCGATTGATTCTTATAAAAAGTTGTTAGTTTTACAATTTGGTTTCGATCATTTAAATATGTTTTAAACCATCACAAAAGTGAGCCCTGAACTCCATAAGCTATCAATTTTCTTAATAAAAGCAAGAAGTGGGTATAGATAGCGTCAACTCCTTACTTTTAATTAAGGTGTAAGCTAATGTATTCTGAGTAAACTGTTAAATTAGTCACAGTAGAACGAACATCAAGACACCCATGTTGATTTGACCCAACATATTTACGAACAAGTTGGGTAGACAGACCTACGCTCATGTCAGAAGGGTTTTATACTTAACATACGATATACAGACGTACAAGTATAGAATGATTTAGTTCAAGAAAAATTTTATGATATGCGCAACAAATATACGAGTTTGTATGTGTGCTTTAAGAGAAAAACCATTGCTGCTCTTTTGTAACTGGCCGACATTTTGTTGTAATATTGTGAAAATCATTGACTAAGCCAAATCTTAAATGTCTTATATTATATTATATATTTGGAGACAATACAATGCAAAGTGTAGTATCTGGTTTGACGGAGAGCCCATGCAGTAACCGTATTTGATTATTTTAATCGGAGAAAATTCAAATGGCAATAACTTCTGTACATTCTATTAAAACTCATAGAGTATAAAGACGTTTTAAAGGACACATAAATATCTACTTTCATCCGATTTAATCACACTAATACAGTTTTAATACCGAAATTATTTAATTTACAGATTTTACTATTATTAGCAAAGTTGAACGAATTTCAACTATTAAGTTATTTGTTATTGGATCTACCTTCGTAATTTTTTCACCAATTAATTTTTAAGCTACTCCTCTAAAATAAATAAATAAATTCAATCAAATGTTAATTGCATGTACCTTAAATGTTGACAATTAAATGCAATATTCTCATTAAAAACGACTGGATGTCACCCTTTGAACAAATTTTCAAACATATTGATCATGAATAGAATTCCGGAAACTTTCATGCAAATACTAGTAAACCCGTAGTGTCTGAGTGATTGTAAGTGCATATTGTCCCAAAGCCATATATAGTTGCTGTTGTAAAACAGAAAATAACATTATTAAATACGATTCGATCTTTCCGAAATTTTCAGTAAGGATTAAATTTGTAAATTGACATTTACACACCAAATTTTATTGAATTCGAGCTCGGACGATTTTATTTAAGAAAGCGTAAAATTGACAAATTATTCAATTATTAACGAAATTGATTAAATTTTGATTTCTGGGATATTTGTTGTTAAATGCTCATGAAGGTCTACACTTGTGATTTTTTTTCAGATAAATGTTTTCCAATCGCGAAGGGTACGCGAAAAGTTCGTGCATTTCCCATTCTCCCTCTTCCCTAGATACTGATAAAGCAATTCTAGGACCTATGTTGAAAAGACCTCATTGAGATTTTTCATATAATACCCCAATTAACTACCTGTAGTAATCGAGCAGTCGCTAAAGCAAGCTGCTGAAACACTGGCATAACACTGATCCGAAATTTTAATTACAGATTGGAAAAATTTAACTATTTCAATTTATAGTTTTATTAACTATAAACAATTTTTTTCTATAAATATAACCTTTATATATTTTTTTCTCTATGTTAAATTTAAATTTTTCTTAGTAATTAAATTCTTAATGATATTTATCTTCTTATTATTATTTAAAAATGTTTTCATTATTATCTTCTATTAATTTAAAAATTCAAAATTGCAATTAAAATTTCGGACATGAGAACACTGATATAATACAGCCATCCACGGATTGCATTGCAAATGCAATCTACAGTGGCTGGGCTCGAGGCTCGTTAAACCACTGCTGTGGTGTTGAGATTACGCTGGCGATTGGAATGAAGGAAGCAGATTTGCTTGGGCGTCACAAATCACCGTTGCGAAGCTGAGATTACGCTGGTATTTTAGAACCAAAGAAGCAGGTCTGCTTGGGTGGTTCGTGGAGTCTGTTCTTGATCGTCACCACGAACATGTCGCGAGAACCGTGCCGGCAATTGAAAAACCTAATTGCTACGGCAAATCAAAAAGTAAAATTTCGGGCTGCACTTGAATTTGTAAAGCCATAATAAAAGATTGCTCGGTCACCGCTTTAAAACAATACGTGAGGGGATCCTCATTTACCTCTTATGGGTACAATATGATGTCCGAAGTGGGTGTTTGGAGGAGTTGCGAACTTGATAGAAAGTCTCATTTCGAGGGGGAGTTGTACAGTGACATGACTAAAAATTCAAACGAGTTCGTTTTTATTTTAATTACTGTCGCCTCTACACGTTTTAGTTGTGGGGTTTCAATTAGGTAGGAGTTCACACTTCTTCTCACGAGAATGGCTATTCCGCCTCCCTTTTCTATTTGTCTATCATTTTTGTATGAACAATAGTAAGGGAAGCGGATGAGAATAATATCAAATTTATGGTCAACCATAATCTGCCCAAACTCACCAGTCCTTTGTTGCAGGGAGTTTGCATTCCACGTGAGTATGCAAATGTGATTCATGGGGGAAGTCATTGGATATTTTTACTAAGGTTTTGTGGAGCGAGCGGTCATCATTTTTTGCATCATAAGTTGCATCATTTAGTGAGGTGAATGTTGTTTGTGGCTGGGAAGGAGATGTAGGGGTTCTATTGGTGTTTGATTTTGGGGAGTTCATACTGGGTTGGTGCTTGTTTGGGGCGGCAATTTGCGCGAAAGTTTTCCTGACATTTCTCACATTCGCAACTTCAAATTGCCGTCGCAACATCTCCACCTTCCAATGGGTACTCCTACCTTTTCCTTTGTGTATTTATTTTTATTAACATTTTTCCAATTTCCCTATAATTTTTATTTCCCCATTATCAATATCCTACCCTTTTTCCTTATTTTCAACTACAAAAAAATAATATATACTAATAATTTCATTTTTCCCACTAACAACATTCCATTCATTAATTTCCACTAACAAAATTTCATTCAATACCTTTTTCCTAACCAAAACCTAATTCCTTCCTTCATACTAACTAATTCTATTCACTAGCTTCCACTAACAAATTTTATATTTTTACACTAACAAAAATTCATTCACGTTTCCCTACAAACAAAATTCAATCTCATACCCAGATGCATCGTTGAAGTTGCTTATTAGATGAATGGGCAATCAAACGAATATGGCTCCATTGGTTGCGTCGCGAGTTTTCAACCGGGGGTCTGCTGGAACCCTGGATTCAAGTTCCCCGAGCGCAGGGAAGCACTCTTTTTGGGGTATCAGCAAAATAAATAGTTTCCGTATATGTACGAGTATATGTGACACTTTGCATCTAATCAAGCGCTTCTTTGATTATGCAAATTGCCATATATGCAAAACAATGGATATTATTGCGTTTGTCGATACGGGAAAAAGATGTGTAGATAGCGGAATCGAAGTGTAATGAACTTCAATTACGTTACCCAGATGCGGCAACTGTAATTGAAAATGAAAAGGATTGCGGGATCGGATTGGCTGGAGGTGAAATGCTTGATTGGGCTCTGGAATTTGGGCAGTTAGTATTTGGCTGGTGAATATGAGGGAGTTTTTTTGCGGTATCGAGGTGATTTTCGGGTTTATAAATTCGGAATACGCGGTTGATATTGGACTTGGTGAATAAGAGGGAATTTATTATTTTTCGGTGTCGAGGTGATTTTTAGTTTGAATTCGTAAAATAAGTGTTGACTTTGGGGAGGAATTTTGCCTTTTCTTTTGCGATAGTGTGTGGTGTGACACGGAACATATGCTAAGATTTGGGTAGTGTGATTCACTAGCTAACGGGGATTGATTTGAAGATTCGCTTGTGAATGGTGATTAGTGGAATAAAACAAAAGCAATTTGTTTATCGCAATTAGACGTGTAATTGCAGTTTGGTGGGAAATGAACTACTTGGGGAACATGAAGTTAGTGCGAGTTTGTGTCGAACTTATTAAATGATATAATAAAAAAATATGTGCAGAGATTAATTTTACAAGAAAAAAACAGAAAAAACTAATTTGTTGGTTTGTGGAGAGGACCAGGTGCTTTACAGTGAATTTTTCTGCGATTACGCTTGAACGAGGGACCAGACAATTGAAAGTGGCCGTTGCGTTTTTGGTTTTTTTGTTATCTTAACTTTAAAATCTAATTTTCAGTGGCCCCACGCTTTTTCTTGTATTTCGGTGGGCGCTCGGAGTTCTGCAAGGAAAGAAGTAAGTACCAATCTGGTATTTTGTTTCAATATTTTGCAAATTTTTAGGGTTTTTTACTAAAATACAAAACCCTATTGCAATCACGACCTGTGTCCGTCTGTCCGTCCGTCCGTCTGTATGTCACAGCACTTTTTCTCCGAAACTATAGAAGCTACAGCCATGAAACTTTGTGGAAAGGTCAGAAGTGGTGACCTCTTGAAAGTTCAGTGGGGGGAAAAATTTTCAAAGGGGTTTAAGGGGGGTCTCCCCATACAGGGAAGTGACCCCTCAAAAAAAAAATTTTCACCATTGGTAGTCGAGTAGGGTGTCATTGGAAAGGTCTCAACAAGATCTTTTCAAAACAAGTCTTAAAATTGCCTTACAAGTACCGAGGGGGGCAGGGGAAGGGGAAATGTACGAACTTTTCGCGTACCCCCACCTCGCGATTGGACACCTTCCATCCAAAAAATCTGAAAAAAAATCGTGGATGTAGGCCTTAATGAGTACAACAACAACAAATACACGAGAAGTCAAAATTCACTCAACTTTGTTAGTAATAGTATGATTTATTGATTTTATGTTTTCTTAAATAAAATCTAAATGGTACCCTTAAATTCAATAAAATTTAGCACACAGATGACTATTTATAAGATTGACCTTCTCTGCAAGTTACATAAAGATCGAATAATGTTTAACGAAGTTATAGCGATTTGAATTTTCCTGCATTACTATGGAACAATATGCCCTGTATTACTATGGAAACATATGGCTATGGAGCCATATGCGCTTTTTACCGACTTAGAAACTACAGCTTTGCTAGGATTTGCGTGAAAATTTTAGGAATGATGGGTATCATGAAGATGAGTATATACAATTGAAACAAGTCGGAAAGGCAGGAGAGAGCTCCTAGCAAAAGGGCTTTGTAACCATTCTAAGATTCTAAAAAACAGGCCATGAATCGATGATTACAGTAGAGAGGAGTGGCCCCTGAAAAAAGATTTCATGAAAGGTAGTCGATAAGAGTATCAACTGAAAGTTCTCTATGAGAGCTTTTCAAAACAGTTCTTAAACTGACAGTTTTTGCTTCTGTGGGGGCATAGGTGGGGGGGAAATACATGAAAAATGTGTTTCCTCCCTCGCGAATGGACACCCGTGATCTTAAAAAATCTGAAATAATTATCAAGGGAGATATTTGTGGGTATAATTATAACAAATACCTCAGAAGTCAAAATTCTTTCAACTCTGCTAATAATAGTATGATCCTCGAACATGACATCTTTCTTGATTTTATTCGTTACTGGGTACTGTATTTTGTAAGTTGAGTACAAAACCCTTCTGACATGAGCATAGGTCTGTCTACCCAACTTGTATTATTTTACACAAGCTGGTTTTATTTTATTTTTTTTATATTATATTGCATTAGTTTATTGTATTATATTTTAGTTTATATTCTTTTGATTAAATTGCGAAGGGGGCTTTTAATCGTTTTTGACATTTTTATCCTGCAAAGTTTTTGGTTGTGGTTAGAATTGTTGGATTAAATAAAACGGCCATGTCATATTAAAACCATCATCTTTCATTTCACAAGATGACCTCCCCTTTCCCGTCCTTATCCCTCCGTGGTAGTGTTTTTATGTAAGGTGGCTCAGCACGAGCAGAGCGTGTCCCGGAAGACCCACGACACGACTAAACACTAGCCGTCTGCAACTGCGGTGACTTCCGCGGTTGCAACAGACATTCCCCCTAGTTAGCGGGGTGTTCTCCTCCACAATTGATGCATTTGGGTTTTTCAGTCATTTGTTTTTGCTGTGTGTAAAGTGATAAACGCCGTTGCACTTTACACAGCGAGCTTGAACGTGGCAATTGCTCGATGAGTGGCCAAATAGTTGGCAGTCATAACACATAGCTTGCCCGTTACGTGGTTTTATCGATTCGACTAGGCAGATAAGATGGCGGATAGCTCTAGCGTTGTAGATTACAGTTTCGTCAGAAGAACTTTTGCCGATTAAGAGGGGCCGGATTGAAGTTTTACATAGAAGCCTTGCCACTGGAGATCTTCTTTAGTTTCCTCTACCACTAGTCTGTGAAGATCGCAAATTATCGCATTTAATTTTCTATCCGCAGGGAGTAAGTGTGTGTGATACTTCAATTTTAACAACTTGGTTATTTTCCTGTGATCCGTGGTGGATTGGGGTATAGTCTGGATGCCCAGATATACACGTTTGGCTGATTCGTACTTTATATTGAACTGCATCATAAATGCTGCGAGCTTTGTCCGTTTCTTCGGTTTGCGGGGGATAATGGGGACACTTGTAGGGCGTGTCTTATCAAGAATATCCGAGTGTTTTTGCGGTTCACTCTGTTCGAAAGTTGAATCTGATGTCGATGGTGAGGGAAGGAAAACGTGTAAGGGTTTTTTGGTCGCCAATTCTGGGAATAAAACGGTCGATTTTGGAGGTCACAGAGCCAGAAAATCTTGCGAATTTATATTTGACCATATCCTGGTCAGACTTTGTGGCTTTTTTTGAAGACGATTCAGTTCTGAAGGATGGTGTGCCTATTGCCTTCCTTTTTCTGAAGGATTTTGATCTTGGTGAATGTAAACTATTCACCAAAACTTTAGCTCTGAGCTCGTCATTCTTCTGATGTTTCTCTTTACACTCATTTTGGGTCTCTCTGAGCTGTGTTTGTCACATCTCAGTGAGGACTTTCTTCAATTGCTTTTGGATCACATACGCCTGGTTGACTTGCTCAATCAGGATCGCGATCTACCAATCTTTTCACCCATCCTTTAGTGGAAACACCAACGATTGGACGCCAAGGTGACGAAAAAATCGAAATAGTCTAAGAAGTTTGAGTTTTTAAATACTCCTAACAAATATTGAAATAGCAAGAAATAATAAGTTCACGTCGTTTGTCTCTAGTTGTACTATTTTGAAAAATAGGTCAGTTGAGCAGAAAAACACTCACACAAAAATAAAAATTAAGTAATGAGACCAATTTTATTGCTGCGCTGGTGGTAAACCTGTGACCTTGAAATTCCCTTCCCTTCCCCGACATCGTTTGCCTTACCATTGATATATTAACCATTGCTCTAGCTTGTTCAGTTTGCCTGCTGTGTCGTGTTGAGCAGACGTGTTAGTGGTGCTCGTCTCGAAAATGGAGAAACAAAATCAAGAGTAACGCGTTGCGATAAAATTTTGCGCCAGATTGGGTGATACAGCTTCGGAAATGTACGCTAAAATTGCTATTAGTCGGGCCCAGGTGTTTCGATGGCATAAAGAAAAGCGTGGAAGACAAGGCGCGGAGCGGGAGACTAGTCGAAGTGTCGACTGACGCAAATGCGTAGTGCGTGCGTGCCCTAACCCGTGAAGATCGGCATTTAACAGTTGACTGTTGGCCTCGGAACTGGGTATAAACCATGAAACAGTCAGGTAAATTTTAACCGAAGATTTCGGAATGAAAAGGTTGTGTGCGAAGATGGTTCTAAAGAACATTTCTGGAGAGCCCTCAGAGTGTACCAGTATTTGGCCTCTACAGGAATTGTCACCCTGTGAGGTTTTTTTGCTCCCTAGAACAAAATTGGTGGTCAAAGGAACCCATTTTGAGTCAATTACGGACATCCAGGCGGCCGTGACGATGGTACTCGTGAACATCCCAGTCGAAGCGTTCCAGAAATGTTACGAAGCATGGAAAACGCACTGGATCATTGTATAGCTCCCCAATGGGACTACTTTCCCTGCAGGGGGAATGCTTGTCGACAAGAGCATTCTTGGAGGCTAGCGTTCTTTGGGGAGTTCCGTCCCCACGTACTCGAGGACCTCGCAGGGGGAATGCTGGTCGACAAGAGCATTCTTGGAGGCTAGCGTTCTTTGGGGAGCGCTGCCCCCACAGACCCGAGGATATGGGGGGCGTCGTGAGGTTACCTCTTGGGATAATAGGTAACAACTCTGATTGGATCTGGACTACGCTTTAGGCAACGAACTGGAATTGATGCTTTGGGTTGGCAGATATGATGGTTTGGACCTAGTTGCTTTGCACAGTAGCACCGAGGTGACACTCGTGTGTAAACGGCTCCAATTCAAGTATCATACCGTCTCTGTCGCGGTAAAACCTTGGCAGGCCTCGGAGTGCGTTTGAAGTTCGCACTATTGGGTTGGTGGCGTAGGTTCGGTTGAGACGAACTCCCGATTAGCACTGGTCTGGCTTAGAGCACTTATCCTCATAAGGGCTTGTGCCAACTCTTCCATGGCAACCCTGTTCCGCAAAGATAACCATGGGACTAAAAAGATGACTACTCATACAAACGGAGGTATTGATTCCGAGGGGGACCCAATGAAACCCACCAAAAGAAAGCAAAAATAACAACAACGACGACGCAACCAGTTGACTTTGTTTATTTCTTCTAGCTGTTGTTTTATTGGTTATTACGAGTATGTCGTCCACAAATTTAAGCCACATTTTTGGAAGTATTCTTCTTTCTTGCATGCTTCATTCACGAGAAAATTTCCGCCAACACCAGTGAAAGAGGCTTCCCCTTGGCAAGCCCTTGTAATAGAAACTCTCATTCATGCAGAATCTTGCCAGTTGAACGTACGTTTGAATAATTTTCGGTAATCCTTTTTTCGATAGATATTGGAATGTTACGCATAACAGAAATAAGTAAGCGAAATAAATGCTTTGTGGACCGCAGGTTCCTGAATTCAACCTCGCAAACTGACCAAGGGTTAGTGGATTACCGCTAAATTTAAGATCATTCAAGTTTTTTGGAACATGGGATGTTCTTTCTTTATCTTCGTGATAGCCGGTTGAACACAAGAGATTTTATTTTCGAGGCTTGAATTAGACATCCACCATTCGAATTGGCTTACAAATTCGAGTTGGGTTCAATAAATCCAGAAAAATTGGCTTCATTGAGGTGGCAGCAAAACAAATTCATATTGATGTGCAAGGACTCGAATATTTTTTTTGTGGAGGAAATAAGCGCTAAAGAATCAGAAATCATGGTGAAGAGATTTTTTAGATAAAGAAGCCTTTACGTCAACGTTTGAACAAGAGTAGGCTTAAGGAAAAATTGTTTGTAATCAAAATTTTCTCAAGCTTTATTTTTATTGGAATTTAATTTTAACAACTTATCACAATTCACCATTCGCTTTATATATATATGCATGATTAATAGGTCATTCAATAAGTCCGTAGGATAAATAAGAAAAAATCAAAATTTTCACAATACTCGAATTCAGTATTCAACAAAGTTGGCTTCGAGGGTGATACAATGGGTGTAGCGATTTTCCAACTTTTCGATACCACTTTTATGGTACAATTTCTTTTGCTCATCAGAATAGGCCTCAGTTTCAGTGATTACTTCATCATTGGACTCAAATTTCTTTCCAGCAAGCATTCTCTTGAGATCTGAAAACAGGAAAAAGTCGCTGGAGGCTAAATCTGGAGAATACGGTGGAAGGGTAAGCAATTTAAAGCCCAATTCATTCAATTTTTCCATCTTTTTCATCGATTTCTGACACGGTCAATTGTCTTGGTGAAATAACACTTTTTTCTCTTACAAATGTAGTCGTTTCTTCGATTCAAAAGTTCACAAGAATAGTCGCTGTTGACGGTGATTCCTTTTTGGAGATAGTCGATAAATATTATTCTTTTCGCGTCCCAAATACAGACACCATCACCTTACTGGTCGACTGTTGCGTCTTTGCTGGCTTTGGACTCGGTTCGTCCACTGCTGTCCACTCAGCTGACTGTCTTTCGAATTTTGGTATGTAATAGTGAAGCTATGTTCCATCCATTCTCACATATCGACGATAAAATTCAATTTCATTGCGATTTAACAGCACCAAACAATTTTCTGAAGCATCAATGTGTTGTTGTTTTTGGTCGACTGTGAGCTCACGCAGCACCCACTTTGAACAGAGCTTTCGTATACCCAAATGTTCGTATAAAATGGTTAAAAACATTACCAACTGACATCGTTAACAATGTCAGCTAGCTCATGCACCTTCAATTTGCGATCGTTCATAGCCGATTTGTGAAAATTTTTGGAGTTTTCGGGAATAACAACCTCATTTGGGCGTCCACTGAACTCTGCATCATTTGTGCTGGTACGACCAAGTTTAAATTCAGCAATCCGCGTCTCTACCATTTGTCTCAATGGAGCAGAGTCCGGATAATGTATATTAAACTATTGTTTTGTTTCAACTGTATTTTTTTCCATCAAAAAGCAATGCTTTACCAAAACTCGAAATCAAGTTTTTTTCCATTTACTTTCGATAACAAAAATCGCGTCGCACAAAATGCTATGACTTATGAATCAATAGTCTGATTGCTGTTAAATTTATACACGTATCGTTTGAAGGATAGTACTAATAAAAAAATCAGATGGTAAGAATTCTCGTAACGTCATCTATGTGTCATCCTACGGACTTATTGAATGGACTGTTAATTAGAGGAAAAGTTGATTTGGTCATTAAAATAATATGCTAGCTGAATGTCTAAACGAACTGCCTGACGGTTTAATTGTTGGAAATGGTTAGGGAGGGAAAATAGTTTTTCTAGAACAATGGCGTCTTCAGGAATTCAAAATGGAAAGATATTGTTTCTTTATTTGTGGGTAAAGTGACGTCTTTCTTTTAGAATTGCTTCATCTATTGATCGAAGTGAAATGTATCAGGCTCAACAGTGGCCTTTTGGCAAGCATCTAATGCTCACTCTCGTCCTCTGACAGCCTTCTTGGATTCCCTAACCGGATCGCTCTCAGTTTTAGAGGATAAAAGGCACCAGTCCTTAGTAGAGATATCCTCAGAGTGACATACGTGTTCATGAGAAAATTGTTTCCACTGAGCCTGCATAACCAATTCAATAGTACAAACTGTAAACATACCTTGAGGCCTGCCATGGTTTTACTGCGGAGGAAAGAGTATGAAAATAAAACTAGAGCTAAAAATACCAAGTCAAATTCATCTGTTCAATAATGATCTTCATATCGCTGCTGTCTCAGGGGTTTGCCAATGTTGTTTCTGCTTAGGCAGAAGCCACCCAAAATCAAATAGCCGCAATTTTTGTCCATCATCTGAAGTAGTTGAATCAAAAGTGAAACCAAACCAAAGCATAAACTTAGCCTAATCAGACTTGCCTTTACTCCGCCACAATTTTCGAAAGTTATAGCTATAGGTTCGTCAATAAGGGATTCGATAGATTGACAGATTATTTTAAATATAAAGACACAGGCTTTACCAAAGAGCCATACCCAGAAATTAAAGAAACTCATTAGGAACTCTTTAGCTGGCCTTAACTTCACTTAAACTCTCTTCATGCAAGAAATATGCTATATACACTCAATTTGTTTGTTTTGTATGAAAACTTTTTCCCTACAATCAAATAACGTTGAGATACACACCTCGTCTAAAACGAAGTGAGTTGAAAATAAATATTCTAGTCACAAATCACAAATATAAAGGTGATATAGAAATAATAAATATTTGAAAAAGGAAACTTCCTGGATTGTAAACGATAAAAATATTTGAGACCAATCTTTTAGCTTGATTAATTTCCAAATAAATTCAATTTTGATCTGAATAATTCTTGCTTTAAGATATGTTTCAGTTTTATCAACCATGAAGTACAAATAATGACATAGATATATTATGGTAATATTTTTGCTTATCCATTATCTTTACCATACTTTCACAAAAGATTAGATTTTATTTTTAAAATGTGGAAATTATAAATGATTTGAATAAGAGACTTATGTTTTGCAGTTTAAATTGATTTCTTGGCCTGATGCTATACTTGTACTTGGAAAAATGGTGTTTATAAATGTAAGTAAATGTGCTCTCTATTCGTTTGAAATTTTCAAAATGTTTTAATTTTTAGATAAATTTGGCTCCTTTGATTTTCCTCACATTAATAGTAGGAGCTTATTCTCAATATAGTTGTGATGTTCTGTTGCCAAATGCAAATGTGTACTGTATTTCTCCAACTGAGTTTACGGTAGAGCCACCATCGCCATGTAAGTACATAAGTAAGAAGTAGGTATACGTGTATCATCATAGCCTTGATTGTATTCTTCGTCATAATCTAATATTTCCAACATTTTCTAAGTGCTACCCAACCACTTTGTCAGCCACCTGTTTTCACTAAACTATTTTATTTGAAACACTCATAATTCCTAGGCTTTCGGCTAGAAATTAAATTTTTCTAATCAAAAGTAAAAACAGCTGTATATAAATATTTATTGGTGTTGTAAGGGGTACGGGCAGCTAGGATGCTACTTCGCCATCCAAATTCAGAAGATTCAATCGACCAGTGAAAGTGAAGAGACTAAATAAGCGGCCATACACTATAGCGTTTAGGCATGACTCTAATAATATTAGACAGTCTAAAAAAAATTGCGCCTTTTTTGTCACTAGATGGTGCTCGTTGTCATATATCGGGCAATACTCATTAGATTGAGTCAAACTGACATGCGTTTGAAAGGGACATTCCAGTCTACAATTTTCATATGGACAGTTTTGTGTTTCGTTATTCGTGTCAAAAGTTGTATTTATTTAAAAATGAGTGAAATTTCTGAAAAAAATCGTTATATTTAACAATATCACTACGATCAATGTGAGAATGCATGGCAGGCTCGTGAAAAAATTTGTGGCGGCTACAGTCAAGATACTTTATCAAAAGCCACAGCTAAGAGATGGTTCGCTCGCTTTCGTTCTGGAAATTTTGATGGTAAAGATACACCTCGCTCAAGGGGTCCAATGACTGATAAAGCCGAAGAAATCTTACAAAAAATTGAATAATGCCGCCACATAAGCAGCTATGGCATTGTTAAGGAACTGAATATCAATCACCAAACAGTTTTGAACCATTTGCGTAAGGCTGGATACAGAAAGAAGCTCGACGTTTGGGTGCCGCATGAATCAACACAAAAAAAAAATTGATCGACCGAATTTGCATTTGCGAAATTCTAATAAAAGCAAGGACGAAGAGAAAACACTATGAAAATCTCAGAAGAGTAGTGAATAAGAAAATTAGGATTAAAAAAAGAAAATACTATGACAACCAATTGAGAAGTATAGATGTAAGTTTAGCGAGCAACAACACAAGACATGCATACAAAGTAGTGAAAAGCCTGAAACGTGGCTATCAGCCCAAAACCACGCTCTGTCGTGATGACACCAGCAATATAATCGCTGATGAAATGAAGATTAAGGAAAGATGGGCATCATATTTCAAGAAGCTCCTTCATTCTCCGCACAGCTCCAGAACATTGGAGCCTATAGATGACTGCCCCACCAACTCTGGATGAAGTATGTTCCATCATCAAAGCCCGAAAGAATAATAAAGCGCCGGGCATCGATGAGATTCCAGTGGGGCTCATCAAATATGGTGGCAGGAGTGCTCATCAAGCTCCTCACAAAGTCATCCAGTACATTTGGCAACAAGAACATATGCTGAAAGAGTGGAGCCAATCAATTATATTCCACAAAAAAGGTGACAAGCTACAGTGCGAAAATGATAGAGGAATATCACTACTTTATACGGCGTAAAAAACATTTGCTAAAATCTTAGAAAATAAAACCGGATCATACGCCAACAGTATTATTTTGGAGAACCAAGGTGGTTTTAGGGCAGGTAGATCAACAACAGACCAACTGTTCACAGTCAAGCAGGTACTTGAAAAATGCTGGAAGTACAACATAGACGTACACCAAATTTTGGTTGACTTCAAGCAAGCATACGACAGTATTGATCGCAACGTACTGTACCAAATAATGTTTTGCTTTGGCATCCCAGCTAAATTAGTCCGTCTTACCGAAATGACAATGACGTCGACAACCTCCCAAGTCCGCATCAATAACCATTTCACCCATACCTTTGATACAAATATCGGACCAAAGCAGGGAGATGGGCTGGCCCAATTGCTATTCAATTTGGCTCTGGAGTACATCATACAGAAGCTACCTATCGGTACACGAGGTACATTACTATACAAGTCGAGCCAGGTAGTAGCCTATGCGGAAAACAACAACATTCTGTCACGGTCATTAACAACTGCCAAAGAACTTTTCCTGAAACTTGACAGCGAACCAAACCTATTAGGGCTACAAATTAATGAAAATATAACAAAGCTCATGACGCAGTAGAGGAAAAATACCTCAAATACATAAAATATCACACTTGGTGAATACAGTATCGAGAATGTTAGCAAACTTGTGTATTTAGGCGCCAAAATAACGAAAACAGGCAATGAAAAAGACAAAATACGCCGAAGAATACAGCTCGCAAATAAAATATTTTATTCAGATTTGACGATCTTGAAGACCAGCTGCATACACAGGAGAACAAAGCTCCGAGTATACAGATCTGTGATAAGACCTGTGTTATGCTATGGATGTGAAACATGGACCCTAACCCAAGCATCCGCAAATATATTGAACGCCTTTGAGCGACGGGTCGTGAGGCGAATAATTGGAGCGAAGCTTGACGGGGACCAATGGCGAATTCGATACAACCATGAGCTGTATGAAATTTCTGACAAACTGGAGTTCTCAAGGATTGGTAGACTGCGGAAGTTGCAATGGGCTGGCCACATGAATCGTATGGACGAACAACGGATACCCAAAAGGGTATTCGTTGGGAGAACTGAAGGCCGGAGGCCAGTCGGGAAACCGAGGGAATCTTGATCTGGCTCGGTCAACGAAGACAGTTCATCGCTGCTTGGATTTCGGGATTGGAAGACGCGATCAATGGACCGAGACAGTTGGAGGTTCTGTTTGCAGTAAACGAAGGCCCGAGAGGGGCTGTAGTGTTAAGAAGAAGAAGAAATTCTAATAAAAAGCAACGAAATCGAGCCAGTTTTGAAGCAAATCATTACGGGCGATGAAAATTTAGTAAGATGCGAGAATGTCGTTCGAAAAAGATCATGGTCGAAAATAGGTGCATCTTCACAAACGACTTCAAAGCCAGGATTGACACGAAATAAGGTTATGCTGTATGTATGGTGGGACTGGAAGGGAATTGCTTATCATGAGGTGCAAGAACCTGGCCAAACACTCAATTTGGCTCTGTACTGTCAGCAATTTATCAGATTGCAGCAAGCAATTCAAAAAACTGGCCAGTATTGATCAATAGAAAGGGCGTTGTCTGGTATTGTCATGACCAGACCACACACATTTTTGATGACTCGGCAAAAGTTGACAGAGCTTGGCTGGGAAATTTTGATGCATCCACCATATAGTCCAGACCTTGCACCATCAAGTTTGTTTTGACCTCTGCAAAACTTCCTTAATGGAAAGAAATTCATATCAAAAAGGAACTGTGAAAATCACTTTGCCAAGTTTTTCGCCGATAAACCACAGACGTTCTACAAAGGTGGAATAATGGCTCTACTCATAAAATGGCAAAAGATTATAGATAATAATGGACAATATATACTTAAATAAAATCCATTTTAAATAAAAGAAATATTCAATCGAAAAATGACTAAAAAGGCTCAATACTTTTTAGTTTTACCAATACAATCCCGACAAATTTCAATTTTGACAATTCCAGGAAGAAGCCTCGGGGCATGAAATGTTCCTACCACTAGTGGTATTTACAGACTAGATGACATTCTATGATTTTTAGATAAATTTGAGAAACATAAAATCAGCTTAATCCGAATGAAAATTAAAACTACGTTTATCTAGGTATGGCTGGTGAACAACTATGTCGCCAAATATGATATCAGAAAAGCCCTCGAATGATATAGAAATCCGTCTATGTGGCTTCAGTCCTAAATTGGCCAAAAGGCGGCTCACAACAATACGTGGACTTCATAAATTAACGATTGTGAGTTCATATTGTTTGCAAATTTCACATTGTGCATATAATAAACTCAATCTATTCTCTTTGTGTAGCATACTTTTAATCGGTCTTTCAGCCCCCTGCAATAGAAATCACCGAGGATAAAATACAAACTAGGAAGCTATATGATAGCTCGTTAAAGCAGTGAAAAAAATTACATAGAATTGTGTGTGGTTCTTTTGGTTGTCCAACCTGCCAGAAGAGTATAGAAGGATTTGAACTATGAAGGCCATCCAACGTTTTCTGGAGTGATTCAGAAGAAGCTTTTCTTCTCCGTAGCACTACAACCCCTCTTGGGCTTTCGCTTCCTACTTATAGTGCCTCCAATGGCCTTGGTCCATTGACCGCGTTCTCCAATTTTTAAATCCGAGTAGCGATGAACTGTCTTCGTTGACCAAGTCAGACCAGCGTTTCCTCGGTTTCCTCACTGGACTGTGCTCTTCAGTTCTCCTAACGAGTACCTTTTTTAGGGTTTCGTACAATAATTTTACAAAACCCTACTAGTTTTGCGACCAGTCTGTCCGTCTGTCCGTCTGTTCGTCTGTCCGTCCGTGTGTCACAGCACTTTTTCTCGGAAACTACTTAAGCTAGAAACATCAAATTTTGTGCGTAGGTGTAAAGTGGTGATTTCTTTAAAGTTCATTTACAAAAAAAATTTTACAAGGTATTTACGGGGGGTCTCCCCATATAGGAGAGTGACCCCCGAAAAAAATTTCATTTAAGGTAGCCGATATGGGTATCAAATGAAAGGCCTTGATGAGAACTTTTCAAAACAGGTCTTAGTTTGGCAACATTTGCTTCGAGGGGCGCACAGGGAGGGGAAATACACGAAAAATTTGTGTCCCCCCCTCGCGATTGGACACCTGTGATCCGAAAAATCTGATAAAAATCAGGAATGTAGGCCTTGGTGAGTACAACAACAACAAATACGTGAGAAGTCGCTCAACTTTGTTAGTAATAGTATGATCTATCGATTTTATGTTTTCTTGAATAAAATCTTAACGGTACCCTTAAATTTAATGAACTTCAGTACATAGATGTCTATTTATAAGATTGATCTATCCTGGAAGTTTCATAAAGATTGAATCATATTTAGCGAAGTTATAGCGGTTTGAATTTTCCTGTATTACTATGGAACAATATGCGCTGCATTTATTACTATGGCAACATATGGCTATGAAACAACATGCGCTTTTTACCGACTCAGACACTACAGTTTTGCTAGGATTTGCATGAAAATTTCAGGAATGATAATGACACCTATCATTCCTGAAATTTTCATGCATAGGTGTCATGTCTGCCTTTGAGAATCGGTTCACCTAGTGGTATCAGTAATCGTTAAACAAAATAGTGGCTGTTTTAAATGCGAAGATTGAATAATTTCGAGTTATTTTTTCCCAACATCAACGTTTAAGGTGCATGCTTTGAACACTTAATTCAATTTAATTTATGACTGTATATCAGTACCTACAATTAATGCTCATAAGTGAAACAAGTCAAGGAGGTGGGAGAGAGCTCCTAGCAAAAGAGTTTTGTAACCATTCTAGGATTCGAAAAAATGGCCATTAATCGATGATAACAGTACAGGAGAGCGGCCCCTGAAAAAAAATTCATCAAACGTAGCTGATATGAGTATGAAATAAAAGTTTTCATGGGAGCTTTTCAAAACAGTTATTAAACTGCCAGTTTTTGCTTCAGTGGGGCACAGGGGGAAATACATGAAAAATGTGTTTCCTCCGTCGCGGCTGGACATGTGAAATAATTATCAAGGGAGATATTTATGAGTGTACCAATACCAAAACCTCAGAAGTCGAAATTCGTTCAACTTTGTTAATTATAGTATGATCTTCGTATTTCATATTTTCTCCAATAAAATCGTCATTGACATGCTTCTTGACTTTATTCAATCTGGTGACTGCATTTTGTAAATTGAATACAAAACCCTTCTGACATGAGCGTAGGTCTGTTTACCCAGCTTGTTGGTATCCGTTGTTCGTCTATACGATTCATGTGCCTAGCCTATTGCAGCTTCCGCAGCCTTACAATTGTTGAGTTATCCGGCTTGTCAATATTTTCATACAGCTCATAGTTGCATCGAATTCACCATTGGGCCTCGTCTAGCCTCGCTCCAATTATACGTCTCAGGACCCGTCACTCAAAGGCGTTCAACATATTGGCGGATGCTTATGTTAGGGTCCATGTTTCACACCCATAGCATAACACAGGTCTTATCATAGATTTGTACGCTTGGAGCTTTATTTTCCTGCGTATGCAGCTGGGCTTCAGGATCGTTAAAACTGAATAAAATATTTTATTTGCCAGCTGTATTCTTCGGCGTATTTCGTCTCTTTCATTCGCGGTTCTTGTTATTTTGGTCCCTTAATACGCAAAATTGCTTACATTTTTGATACTGCATTCGCCAAGTGTGATATTTTGTATGTTTGAGGTTTTTTTTTGACTGCATCATGCTCTTTATTGTATTCTCATTAATTTGTGGCCTTACAAGTGTTGCTTTACGATCGCGTTTCAGGAAAAATGCTTTGCCAGTTGTTAATGACCGTGGCAAAATGTGGCTGTTATCGGCATAGAATACTCAACTAGTACCCACACCTTTCATTTACCCTGTGTTGCAAACTTTTTGAATTTTCCCAGGGGCATGTCAGCTGATCCGGTGCATGACAGCTGATCCCATGTTTTGCGCGCTCAAGAAAGCAAAATGCAAAAAAAATTTCCGACGCACGTGTTCTTTTACGCATTTCAGAACATAGGAGTGCTGCCAGATCCTAATAAAAAACTAAAAGATTGAATGGAACGAATTTGTTTTTCCGCAAAGTTATTGATTTTTTTGGATAAAGTAATCCTGAAATCTCTCATCGAATCATATGTTTATATTCCCGCCAATCCTCGCGCCAGCACTTACCAATCTACCTGCTACCGAAGACCGGAGGGTTGATGGAGTGTGTTTACTAGTTGAGTATCCTATGATCATCGGTATACGCTGCTACTTGTCTCGACTTGAATAGTAATTTACCTCGCGTATTGACAAGTAACTTTCTTATGATGTACTCCAGAATTAAACAAGTTGGGTAAACAGACCTACGCTCATGTCAGAAGGGTTTTGTATTCAATTTACAAAATGTAGTCACCAGATTGAATAAAGTCAAGAAGCATGTCAATGACGATTTTATTGGAGAAAATATGAAATTCGAAGATCATACTATTATTGACAAAGTTGAACGAATTTAGACTTTTGAGGTTTTTGTTATTGTTATACTCATAAATATCTCCCTTGATAATTATTTCAGATGTCCATTCGTGAGGGAGGAAACCACATTTTTCATGTATTTCCCCTCTGTGCCCCACTGAAGCAGAAACTGACAGTTTAAGAACTGTTTTGAAAAGCTCCCATGAAAACTTTCATTTCATACTCATATCGGCTACGTTTGATGAATTTTTTTTTTCCGGGGCCACTCTCCTGTACTGTTATCATCGATTCATGGCCATTTTTTTCGAATCCTAGAGTTGTTACAAAGCCCTTTTACTAGGAGACCTCTCCCGCCTCCTTGACTTGTTTCACTTATGAGTATTAATTGTAGGTACTCATCTTCAGTCATTCATTAAATTGAATCAAGTGTTCAAAGCATGGACCTTGAACGTTGGTTGGGAAAAAATAACTCAAAATTATTCAATCTTCGCATTTAAAACAGCCACCATTTTGTTTTACTATTACTGATACCACTAGCTGAACCGATTCTCAAAGATATACATGACACCAAACATTCCTGAAATTTTCATGCAAATCCTAGCAAAACTGTAGTGTCTGAGTCGCTAAAAAGCGCATATTGTTCCATAGCCATACATATGTTGCCATAGTAATACATGCAGCGCATATTGTTCCATAGTAATACAGGAAAATTCAAACCGCTATAACTTCGCTAAATATAATTCAATCTTTATGAAACTTGCAGGGTAAATCAATCTTGTAAATAGTCATCTGTGTACTGAATTTCATTGAATTTAAGGGTACCCTTAAGATTTTATTCAAGAAAACATAAAATCGATTAATCATACTATTACTAACAAAGTTGAGTAAATTGCGACTTCTCACGTATTTGTTGTTGTTGTACTCACTAAGGCCTACAATCCTGATTTTTTTCAGATTTTTCGGATTACAGGTGTCCAATCGCGAGGGGGGGGGACACAAATTTTTAGTGTATTTCCCCTCCCTGTGCGCCCCTCGAAGCGAACTTTGCCAAACTAAGACCTGTTTTGAAAAGTTCTCATCAAGACCTTTCATTTGATACCCATATCGGCTACCTTTAATGAAATTTTTTTTTCGGGGGGTCACTCCCCTGTATGGGGAGACCACCCTTAAATACCTTATAAAATTTTTTTGTAGTTGAACTTTGAAGAGTTCACCAGTTTACACCTACATACAAAATTTGATGCTTCTAGCTTAAGTAGTTTCCGAGAAAAACTGCTGTGACACACGGACGAACGGACGGACGGACAGACAGACAGACGGACAGACGGACAGACGGACCGACAGGACGCGATTTTAGAAGCATTAAATAAATTAAATTAAATAGCAATGGAGCCAGCGCATCTCCCTGCTTTAGTCCGATATTTGTATGAAAGGTATGGGTGAGTTGGTTATTTCAATTGGCTGGGTTGTTAAATCACGCAACAATTGGATAAACACAAACATACTCGTATGCTACTGTCATCGCCTGACAGATGCATTAGATCCCCGCGAAGTTCGAAAAAAAACTTAATAGTGAAATTTATCGCATAGGAATACCTGGAATCGGGCGTAATACGAATGGGGAGGAGTTCTGGATGGTGACGGATGGGAAGATCGCTTGGAAACTAGTAGGTTAGCGGTGGACCGCTGGGTGAAAATTTTCTTGGAAGTGGCAGGAACAAAAAAACTTGTGCAATATTTTCGGGTAAAATTTGGGCAGCAAGGTTGAGGGAAAGAACAATTTCCGAATTGGTTCGTGTCCGAATTGGTTCGTGTTGGTGGTGCGTCGAGAATTTGGAGTTGGAATTTGTGCTTGTAATTAGAGTTAGGTGTTTTAACTTATATTTTTCATTTGTATAAATTTTCATTGAATTATAGTGGAGAAAATGAATTGGAAAAAATAGTTTTCCTTGATTTTCGAAAGTACGAAGCTTGGCTCAGGAGAGCTAGAAATTCCTTACGTGGAACGCTTGGCTTTGCGATTCGCAGAAAGTCTTGGGGAAAATGCACCATTTGCTGCATATAGTACCCAATATTTCATTTTCCAAGGAGGAGCCCAAGCAGTTCTTGTTGCCGTGGTGTGAAGTAGTTCTTTCTGGGAAAATCCGGGTATCAAGCCCCTTAGGATATTGATATGTGGATAGGAGTAACCTTTGAAAAGTGTTCGTTTGGCATTTTTCCGGGCGTGGGGATTTTCTTTTTCACAAAAGCGCATAGTTCCATGAGAGAAAAGGGGTTTCTTTTCCAGCTCCGGTGAATTGCGTTCTCGCTTGGCGACTTACTTGGGTGCAGTGGGCAAACAAATGGCGTTCTACGACCATCATCAACTGGCGAACTGGGTCCGTAGCCCCAGCCGGAGTCTCCTTAGTGTAGAAGGTGACAATGTATTGCTCAATTACGTTGCTAGCATGTATGATATATGCTCCATCATAAATGTAACACTTATTACTTAAAGCAGTGTCCGCACAACTGTATAGAAGCTGGTATATGAAATAAATTAAAATAACATTTATACAGTTTAAAAGGTCTGTTATGAAGAATAATAGTCGATTTGTGTTGTCCGTTCAGACTGATGGGCAGGCATTTTATATTGACCGTTTTCTTTGAATCAAATTGTTCATATTTATATTGTATTTTTGTTCTTATTGTTTATTCTATATAAATGAACCTCCTTAACTGTGTGTAAAATATTTTCTTCATTGGAAGCAAAATACCCATACTGTATTATATTCAATGTAATCTAGAATTAAATTTTACTCCATGATTACCTTTTTGACTTCTTCAATGTACTTTGACTGTTAACACACAACATTTTTGAAAACGCTATTGTATGATACATGGTAGTTCAAGTGGAGCTTCGGTAGCAGCATCAATATATAGCTTCTGATACTACTGTCGGACTATCAGCCGACCTAGCTGTGATGCCTACTAATTGAAAAATTAGGTAATAATTACGTAATTAAGCGTGATATTAACCATATCACCGTTACGGTACTAAAATGAGCTACCGTTTTAATAAATCTCAACACTAAAGTTTAGTTTTGAACTATTATGCGATGGATTTTTATTCTTCTCATACATACACCAAGTATCCCTCCCTCTTAGCAAATACGAAGGAAATATTAATTACCTGGGATTCAGTTATAGACCATTTATCACTACATCAAATTTTTGCTATAGATGCGATCGTAAAACCAACGTTTACTACTATTTTAGAACTCACGATAATGTTGTGGCAAGTTTCAAGTGCAGTGTTTAGAATTTTAATTTGCTCACAAGTAAAGTCAGATGATTATAGTTTTTAAATCCACGCAGTGTAGTAGTTAGAGTGCTAACCTCTTATCCCGAAGGTTCTTGGTTCGAACCCCGATGGTGACGAGATTTGATCCGAGTGATTCTTCGAATGAATTAAAAGCCCGTGCAGTTATGATTAGTACTGGTCTAAGATCAGAACATATCACAGTTAGATGGTGGGATTAGTGGCCAAAGCATGATACTGACAATGTCACCTTCATTCGATCACGCATATGAGAATCTCGAACTTTCTCTAATGGAAGGCCCAAAAGAGGCTGTAGTGCAAAAGCAAAAAAAGAAACAGTTCTATTGGTTGAAATAAAATTTAATGCTATTGAAAAATTTTTTCTTTGACCACTTATAACACATCTTTTCACTTCTCCTCCAATATCATTTCAAGTCTTACTTGGTAACTTTCACGGCATACTTTCACACGAACGGCTTCACGCTTATAGAGTTGAACTCAATACAACCAAAGTTTTCAAGCAAAAAAAGTATATCCTAAGCGAGATAGCTCTTGAGATTTCGTAAGTCTATTTGTTGATGTTTGTAGTTGATGATGATGACGTCACGATAGTTGTCATTGCTATAATGATTGTATCTGGCTCAGAGTGTTTCGTAATGATTGTTGATCTTGATGAATCATAATATTTTTTATGGATGATGCTATTGTGTTTCAGTGATTTGTTCCAAGTTTTTTATTGTTATTATTTTGATCGATGTAATTGATTCAGCATTAATATGGACAGTGGCAGGAGTAGCTTTAAAGATTAATATCATATCATCATAAGCTATAAATTTTATCCGAACTTATTAAAACTAAAATCAAATATTGCTACCAAACATGAAAATAGCTATTAAATAAAAATATTTCACAATTTTCAGGTGAACCAAATACAACGATCTACAGCTGTCCTAATAAATTGGTTTGCACTGACCACAAAACTGTTTGCACTGCTGATGGTCCTGCAGCTTGCAAACTATCGAAAGCATGCAATAAATGTCCACTAAATGCAGTTAGCACATGTATTAATTCAAAGCAATATGTCCCCTGCGAAAATGGAGTATTGAATTCAACCGTCAGAAACTGTCAGGCATCTAAGCCATACTGTAGCATGGAATATAATTCAGATGGCAACATAGGGGTTGTTTGTACACCTGTGATTGAAGTAAGTCATTTGATTCAATATTGATTTTATTTTATAGCTAACAAATAATTTCTTGCAAGAACATTGCATGCCGTCATAATTGTGATCTTGGACCTCCTCCAACAGAACCGCCAGCAACGGACCCTCCACCAACAGAGCCAACTATGACAGATCCTCCACCAGTTGTTGAGCAATGCTGTGGTACTGGCAACTTCAAAATAACAGTTGATATATCAAGTGAAAGTCAAAAATGTGAAACGAACGAGTGTCCAGGAAATGAAAAAGAAATTGATTTAGGTATTTCTTTTTCGATGCGGACGAAAAAATCTAAATTGAACAATTAGCAGTTGCTTGTACAATAGATTTATTTTGTGTGTTTCCTTTGTTTAATATTTGAGGATGATTTAATGCATGCTGTAAATGTGAAATAATTATATTTGCTTTGAATCATCAACACAGAAAAACAAAATCAACCTTTTTTTTGTTGCATGAAGTTTTCTACTGTTGTTTACTAATTTTTTGTAGCAGCTCTAGTTAGTGAGATACGGGTTCCGTCTTGAATTAACATAAGTAGTCGGTAGTTTCTATCAATAGCGGTGCAACTTAACTAGTTCCTTTATAAATTTCATTATGTCTTCCTCAAGAAGGCCGTGTTGAAATAATCCTGATTGTTTTTATGTTATTTTTGGAGAATATATGTTCCAAAAATTTCGTTTAAATATGTCGGACTTTGTGAAAAAGGCATATTTCGACTGTTTCAAACGCTAAACCTTGGATCCCAAGTTTGGTATGCAAAAGTTGTGTTGAATCTTTACGACTGTGGGCAAACAAAAAAAGACCCACTTTTAAGTACAAAGTTCCTATGATTTGGCGTAAACCATCCAACCATCATGACGACTTTTATTTCTGTGTAACGAATATCATAGAAATGAACCACAAAAATCGCTTTAAGTGGATATATCCAAACTTAAAATCTTCCAAAAGACCAGTCTTGAGTATTAGTGACACATCAACACCACATGTACATCTTCGGAAAATCCAGACCAGTGCAGCCCAAAATCCGAAAACGACGGCAGTGGTAGCGACAGTGATTTTGATTGCTACGGTAGTCCCCGCCCACTAAATCAAGATGATAAAAATGACTTAATCAGGGACATTGGACTGTCTAAAACGGCATCAGAAATTTTAGCTTCCCGATTGAAAGAAAGAAATTTGTTGACCAGAGAAACGAAGATATTGTACAACCGTAACAGGGAAAAGGATTTACTTCCTTTCTTTACTAAAAAAGATAATTTTGTGTTTTGTACTGATATTCTGGGCCTAATGACTGCAATGGGATTAAAAAAGTATAATCCAAATCAGTGGCGGTTGTTCATTGATTCGTCAAAACGAAGTTTTAAATGTGTACTTTTACATAATGGTAACAACCTTGGTTCCTTACCTATTGCTCATTCTACAAAGGTTAAAGAAGAATATCCTACAATATCTTTAATTTACGATAAAATCAAGTACAAGGAACATAACTGGGTTGTATGTGTTGATTTGAAAATGGTAAATTTTCTCCTGGGCCAACAAAGTGGCTACACAAAATATCCCTGTTTCCTTTGCTTATGGGACAGCCAAGCTAAAGCTTAGCACTGGACAAAAAAAGACTGGCCTTCCAAGGAGGCTTTGATTCTTGGTAAGCAAAATGTAATTAATGCTCCACTAGTATCCAGAGACCAAATTATATTGCCTCCTTAGCATATAAAATTGGGGTTGATAAAACAGTTCGTAAAAGCTCTTAACAGAGATGGCGAATGTTTCAAATACATTGAAAAAGTGTTTCCAAAATTGAGTAGTGAGAAAACCAAAGGTGGTATTTTCGAACCCTGTCACTTAGTAACTCCAAAACTAGAGCTGCTACATAAAAACGGCATATATTTTTGAAATCGGCATGGCAAAATTATTCAGATTCATGTAAAAAATCTCATGCAACAGACATGCTGTTTTCCAGTGAATTGATTGACATTTTTATTGCACCTAACATTGCCATACTTCATTCGATATCTACTTCTTCGAGTATCGAACGACAGGGTGTAGTTTAGGTCGCCTCCTTGTGGTACAATCTACATAGTGTTTCTTATTTACTTGAGACCTTTCAATAGGGATAAATTGTCTGTGACATACATATGTCAAAATTGACAATCATGTGACATTCATATCTGGTAATATTCGCCATTCAATTATGAATAATTCAACACTTAAAAAATGGCTTCCATATTATAGAAATTTCTTTTCAAATTCAAAATTTAAAGCAAGTTTCGAGTGTTGAAGCTCATTATTAGTGTACTGGATATGACAAAAGCAAAATTTCCATCTACGGAGTGACAATAATACAAGGTAATATCTCGAAGCAGAGACCAAGGCCCAGCTTGGGCTGTCGCGCCATAGACGATGATGATGAATGCTTTGAGGCTCCATTAAATCCATTAAAATTGACTGTAACATATAGTAAGATGTAACATACATACATATATATATGTAGCATCATCGGTTCCAATTGCTTTTGAAGTGCGTTAGGAACTCTATTACAGTAAATAGTGAACGTTATCGGGCCATGCCAAATAAATTTTTGTTCCCAAAGGCCAATGAGATAAACATCAAAAACATTTGCTTCCAATAGGATGGCACTGTATGTTGCATAGCCACCGAAACAATTGACTTATAAAAAACGAAATTTGGAGACAACATTATTTCACGAAGTAGTCCAGTCAATTGGCCTTTAAGATCATGCAATCGGACGTTCTCAGATTATGTTCTTTAGGAGCGTGTCAAGTCATTTGCTTGTGCTAATAAACCAACAACATTAGTTGCATTGAAGGAAAACATTCATTTTACTATTGATTAAATAAAACCAGATTAATTGGAAAAAGTGGTCAAAAATTAAATTGATCGAACATGCTTTGTAACTACAATACTAACCGTGGCGGCTATTTACCAGATATAGTTTTCAAATATTAAATGGCGTTGAATTTACTTTCATTACAAACAAATTCTATTCTAAATAATTTCTTCAAAAAATACGCTATACATGATAATAATGGCTTAGTAGAATTTCTCGACTATGACCAATCAATTTTTATTGACATTGAAATCAGTTTTGATTGAAGTTGAAATCGATAGCCCAAAGATGCCTTGATAGGGCAAAACGCGTCGCATTCATCTGTAACACAACAGTCTACATATGAAATAATAAAGTAATCAAAAACAAAAAATTTAACAAGCATTTTTATTATTTAATCGTGAACAATTTCAAACAAGTGCCTTCAAAAAACTCTATTATAAACATAACATAAACCTTTCCTTAATATTGAAACCTATTCCTAATTTTTAACACAAACAAACAACAACACTAAATGTAGGAAAAATGAGCTGAAACTCAAAAAATGAAGTAACGAGGAGGACAAAAACAGAAAATAAACACGAATAATTTAGACATTGTCATTCAGCCACCAATATATAGATTGCTCCATCTCAGCTCAACCAGCTCCAACGAACTTAGCAAATGAGTATCTCCATTGGAATTGCTGGTCTCTTGAACTCAAATTCGGAGGATATTTGATCTTCTTATCGGTGGCCCGTCGATATATGTGATATATGACTGGGACGCCGCCAGAATAAAACAAAAAATCTCGGTTGCCAGCAACAGCCGGAAAGGTAAATTTCTAGTATGTAGCGCAAGATTTCGGAATAGAATTTGACTTGCGTACTACTAAACTTCTTACTGTAATTTTCGTAGCACCGCATGGGTATTTATTGACATGAAAAGAATTTGCCGACGTATGTATTTAAAGAACCTTTATATGTAGAGGAGCAAATATTTTGCTCATTCAATTGAGTTGCACATTTATGGATCACATATTGAAATTGGCAGATGATAAGTTGTTATCAACATATAAATACAGGAGTTCTCCTTCTCACATTTGCTGTTTATACATTTCATAGTGGTTACCACACAAAGGTGATAACTTGTTGGCTTAAATAGGTCAAACTGATAATTTCAAAAGATTTCCATAAAAGTATAAACAGCACTTGCGTTGCTATTAATATAAATATTTCCAATTCTTTTCTGAATCTGTAATGATTTTCCATCTAATTACATGAACGAAGTCGTAACCGACCTCTCATCGGTTCTAGACATGAAGTCTGAGTCGTGCCAACGAATGGTACCAACCGGTCAACCAGTCCGTGCACCGTAATCCATTTTTGCCGTGGCTGCTTGTCGGCCAGCAAGATCAGAGAGGATTTCGTTCGCGGGTCTTGAAATAGATTACGCTCAATTACGTATCACAGCCACCATCAAATGCCCGTTTCAAATGCGTCGAAAACACAAACATTCGGAGAAGAAACCTATTTTACTTTATTCCGTATTTCTTCATTATTCCAGTTAAATACAAAAATCTAATTTCAAACTTAAAATAATCAATACTTACTTGCTTTAACATATCATTCCTAGTTGGCATCTGCTTTTGTTCTTTTGTATTGTCTCATTTTGTTTTTATTTGCTTTTTACATTGTCTCGTTTATGTTTTTCTTTGTTTCTGCTTTAGCTTTGCTTCACTAAGGACATATTCGAAGTGGTTCCCAATTTTTGAAAATTCCTTTGCATTGTTCTTCTATCATCAACGATTTATTTTTTTCGCCACCTTGATATGGTTGCTTAGATGTGCGAAAGGATTTTTGTTTTTGCGATTTTCAAAGTTACATTTTATCTAGCAAAGAGCTTTCGAAATTGGTTGTATAGGAATTTTAGTGCGCCAAAAACGTTCAATTAATTCATAATAATAAAGGAGCTTGATGGTTGGTTTTCTCATTTGGAGCAATTTACATGTTCTATTCAGTTACCCTCGCTGTTATTTACAATTGTCTACAAGGGGCTGACAGCTCGTTTGAATTTTCAAAGTTTGACAAATTCGCGTATTGTTCACAAGATTCTTCAGCTATATGATCTGCAAACGAAGGTAACTCCAAGAATTTCCAATTGCATCGAATGCACCCAAAAGTGAGTGTTCCGCTATTTGTGACAAACTTCGCCGCACTTTCGATCGGCATTTTCTTGAGCCTCTTCAATTTCACCTTCGTTCCCTGGAGATATAGCTAAATTTAGATCGAATAGAGCTGCTTTGTCCCTCGCACCGACTTTGTAGATATCGACGAATATTTGTTCAACATCCATTCGACCTAAAGATGTAGACTGATATGGTAAAAATTTACTCACTAAAAAGTTTGTTTATACACACATTTACATCTCGGTACCGTCAACTTATTCGCTATTTCACTCAAATAATAAAAGTTTATTTTTTCTTGAAAGAAAACTAAAATTTTACTAAAAGACGAGAAGTACTGCAATCTCTGTTTCTTCTTTGACAACCACCCGCCATGTGGCCGTCAATTCGACTTTGACATCCCACGACAAAACTGACGTGGGATGGAAGCCGTCACGACAACGCGATATGGAAAGCCACATGGCGGCATGGTGCAATAGTAGTGGTCGCCAGTGTCGTCGAATGATTCATTACAAAACATCAGGGGCCACCATTTTGAATTTTTATTGAAAATTTTTTCATTTGTCATCCGATTTGCATAATTTTTTTGCAGGTTAAATTAAATTGCTTTAATAACTTATAATTTCAAATTTCATAGGAATCTGTTGAGAAACTTGGTTGCTAGAGGGCTACAGAACTAAAAAAAAAAAAATTAAGTCGCTCCCCTGTATGGGGAGGCCCCCCTTAAACACTTTAAAATATTTTCTTGCACTGCAAATTTCGAGAGGCAGCATTTTTGACCTACGTGGAAAATTTCCTCATTCTAGCTTATGCGGTTTGCAAGAAAACTTACTGTGATGCACAAACAAACGGACGGATGTACAAACATACAGACAAGCCACGATTTCATAATTTTTTCGGGCATTGTATAAATATTTTAACAATATCCTAAAAATGGTCTGTTTTATAAATACTTCCAAGTTAAGTAATTTAAAATGGTTCCATGAAAAATATTCATTATTTCAGTTGATTGCGCTTGCCTTCTGACCTTTGGGGGCCACCATTTTGAATGCATGCATTTGATTTTGGATTATTTCAAATCTTTGTATGCTAGAACCTCATCAATCAATGCGGCAAATCTCGTTCAAATCAGAGTTACACTCTAGACAGGGCACAATTATTCAAATTTTAGTGAAAATGGCAGCTAAAGATATTAGGTTTTAAAATTTCTACCTTCTTATTTTTCGTTCATTCATAATACAAGAACTTTGAGGCTCCATTAAATCCATTAAAATTGACTGTAACATATAGTAAGATGTAACATACATACATATATATATATATATATATATATATATATATATATATATATATATATATATATATATATATCGGGCCATGCCAAATAAATTTTTGTTCCCAAAGGCCAATGAGATAAACATCAAAAACATTTGCTTCCAATAGGATGGCACGGTATGTTGCATAGCCACCGAAACAATTGACTTATAAAAAACGAAATTTGGAGACAACATTATTTCACGAAGTAGTCCAGTCAATTGGCCTTTAAGATCATGCAATCGGACGTTCTCAGATTATGTTCTTTAGGAGCGTGTCAAGTCGTTTGCTTGTGCTAATAAACCAACAACATTAGTTGCATTGAAGGATAACATTCATTTTACTATTGATTAAATAAAACCAGATGGATTGGAAAAAGTGGTCAAAAATTAAATTGATCGAACATGCTTTGTAGCTACAATACTAATCGTGGCGGCTATTTACCAGATATAGTTTTCAAATATTAAATGGCGTTGAATTTACTTTCATTACAAACAAATTCTATTCTAAATAATTTCTTCAAAAAATACGCTATACATGATAATAATGGCTTAGTAGACTTTCTCGACTATGACCAATCAATTTTTATTGACATTGAAATCAGTTTTGATTGATGTTGAAATCGATAGCCCAAAGATGCCTTGATAGGGCAAAACGCGTCGAAATAATAAAGTAATCAAAAACAAAAAATTTAACAAGCATTTTTATTATTTAATCATGAACAAGTTCAAACAAGTGCCTTCAAAAAACTCTATAATAAACATAACATAAACCTATCCTAAATATTGAAACGTATTCCTAATTTTTAACACAAACAAACAACAGCACTAAATGTAGGAAAAATGAGCTGAAACTCAAAAAACGAAGTAACGAGGAGGACAAAAACAGAAAATAAACACGAATAATTAAGACATTGTCATTCAGCCACCAATATATAGATTGCTCCGTCTCAGCTCAACCAGCTCCAACGAACTTAGCAAATGAGTATCTCCATTGGAATTGCTGGTCTCTTGAACTCAAATTCGGAGGATATTTGATCTTCTTATCGGTGGCCCGTCGATATATGTGATATATGACTGGGACGCCGCCAGAATAAAACAAAAAATCTTGGGTGGCAGCACCAGCCGGAAAGGTAAATTTCTCGTATAAAGCGTAAGGTTTAGGAAAAGAATTTGGCTTGCGTACTACTAAACTTCTTACTGTAATTTTCGTAACACCACATGAGTATTTATTGACATGAAAAGAATTTGCTGACGTATGTATTTAAAGAACCTTTATATAGGGTTATTCATTTCACGCTTAGGAAAGTAAAGCTAAAGAAAATACATAAAATATTCAAATGGAAACAACATTTTTTATTCAATAGAAAGATTCGGCTTTGCTATTATACGTGAAACACAACATTATTCAAATGTTTTCCACGGGACCTCTTACAGGCCTCAATCCTTTTGAGGTAACTTTCAATGACTTTTCGGCAATATCTCGGCCATAACTTCACGAATATTGGTTTTCAATTGCTCAAGATTTTGAGGATTGTTCGCGTAAACTCGATCTTACGCATAGCTCCATAAAAAGAAATCCAAAGGTGTTAGGCCGCAGGATCTTGCGGGCCAGTTGACATCACTCAATCTGGTAATTACGCGTCCTGGAAAATTATCTTGCAAAAGTGCTCGATTAGCCTGTGTTGTGTGGCTTGTGGCTCCGCCCTGTTAGGACCACTTGTTCTCCAGATCATAATCTTCAATTTCTCTCCAAATTAATCGGTTAACATCCGGTCCATAGCGGGCAGAATTGAGTTTAATGGCTCTTCCTTGATCGTTTTCCAGAAAATACGGGCCTATAACACCACCAGACCATAATGCACACCAAACGGTCACTTTTTCCGGATGCAAAGGCCTTTCTGTGATCACCTGAGGATTTTGAGAGCCCCATTTGCGGCAATTCTGTTTATTTACGTAACCACTGAGCGAAAAATGAGCCTCATCACTAAAGAAAATTTTGTTTGGAAAATTGTTATCAATGGCTTGTTCTTCATTCACCCAATTCGCATACATTCTGTGATGTGTATGGTCTTGAGGCTTAAGTTCTTGAGTGAGTTGAGTTTGGTACGGATGGAGATGCAAATCCAAACGCAAAATCGGCCACAATGAGCCGTTAGACAAGCCCAAATGTTGAGCACGTCGAGGAATCGACAAATTCGGGTCTTCCTTCACACTTTGAGCAACGACAGTGAGAATTTCAGCAGAACGAATGTTGCGATGATGCACAGGCTTTTCAATATCAATAACAATCCAGCCTTATCAAATTTTTTCACTATGCTCGAAATTGTTTGCTGTGTAGGTCGATTATGTCGACCGTAATCGGCTTGTAAAGCTTTAAATGTTAATACATTAGAATCACCATTTTTATAATAAAATTTAATAATTTCAACACATTTTTTGATTAAAAAACGACCCATATTTCTAAATGGCAAACCTTCAGCTAAAAAAACACGCTTTAGATGACATTTAATTCTGACAGATGTCAAATGACAGGGTTATACTTTCTCAATTACGAAATGGATAACCCTGTAGAGGCGCAATTATTTTGCTCATTCAATTGACTTGCATATTTATGAATCACATATTGAAATCAGCAGATGATAAATTGTTGTAAACATATAAATACAGGAGTTCTCCTTCTCACATTTGCTGTTTATACATTTTACAGTGGTTACCACACAAATGTGATAACTTGTTGGCTTAAATAGGTCAAACAGATAATTTCAAAAGATTTCCATAAAAGTATAAACAGCACTTGCGTTGCTATTGATATAAATATTTTCAATTCTTTTTTGAACGGTTCTAGACGTGAAGTCTGAGTCATGCCAACGAATGGTACCAACTAGTGAACCAGTCCGTGCACCGTAATCCATTTTCGCCGTGGCTGCTTGTCGGCCAGCTAGATCGGAGAGGATTTCGGTCGCGGGTCTTGAAATGATTTACGCTCAATTACGTATCTCAGCCACCATTAAACGTCCGTTTCAAACGCGTCGAAAAAACAAACATTTGGAAAAGAAACCTACTTTACTTTATTCCGTATTTCTTCATTATTCCAGTCAAGTACAAAAATCTAATTTCAAACTTAAAATAACCAATACTTTTTTGCTTTAACATATCATACCTAGTTGGCATCTGCTATTGTTCCTTTATTTTGTCTCATTTTGTTTTTATTTGCTTTTTAAAATTGTCTCGTTTGTGTTTTTCTTTGTTTCTGCTTAAGTTTTGTTTCACTAAGGACATATTCGAAGTGGTTCCCAATTTTTAAAAATTCCCTTGCATTGTTCTTCTATCATCAACGATTTTTTTTTTCGCCACCTTGATATGATTGCTTAGATGTGCGAAAGGATTTTTGTTTTTGCGATTTCCAAAGTTACATTTTATCTAGCAAAGAGCTTTCATAATTGGTTGTATAGGAATTTTAGTGCGCCAAAAATGTTCAATTAATTCATAATAATAAAGGTGCTTGATGGTTGCTATTCTCATTTGGAGCAATTTACATGTTCTATTCAGTTACCCTCGCTGTTATTTACAATTGTCTGAAAGGGGCTGACAGCTCGTTTGAATCTTCAAAGTTTGACAAATTCGCGTATTGTTCACAAGATTCTTCAGCTATATGATCTGCAAACGAAGGTAACTCCAAGAATTTCCAATTGCATCGAATGCACCCAAAAGTGAGTGTTCCGCTATTTGTGAGAAACTTCACCGCACTTCAGATCGGCATTTTCTTGAGCCTCCTCAATTTCACCTTCGTTCTCTGGAGATATAGCTTAATTCAGATCTAATAGAGCTGTTTTGTCCCTCGCACCGACTTTGTAGATATCGACGAATATTTGTTCAACATCCATTCGACCTAGGGGTGTAGACTGATATGGTAAAAATTTACTCACTAAAAAATTTTGTTTATACACACATTTACATCTCGGTACCGTCAACTTATTCGCTATTTCACTCAAATAATAAAAGCTTTTTTTTTTTGAAAGAAAACTAAAATTTTACTAAAAGACGAGAAGTACTGCAATCTCCGTTTCTTCTTTGACAACCACCCGCCATGTGGCTGTCAATTTGACTTTGACATCCCACGACAAAACTGACGTGGGATGGAAGCCGTCACGACAACGCGATATGGAAACCCAAATGGCAGCAAGGTGTAGTGGTAGTGATCACCAGTGTCGTCGAATGATTCATTACAAACCATCAAGGGCCACCATTTTGAATTTTTATTGAAAACTTTTTCATTTGTCATCCGATTTGCATAATTTTTTTGCAGGTTAAATTAACTTGCTTTAATAACTTATAATTTCAAATTTCATTGGAATCTGTTGAGAAACTTGGCTGCTAGAGGGCTACAGAACTAAAAAAAAAATTAAGTCGCTCCCCTGTATGGGGAGGCCCCCCTTAGACACTTTAAAATATTTTCTTGCACTGCAAATTTCGAGAGGCAGCATTTTTGACCTACGTGGAAAATTTCCTCGTTCTAGCTTATGCGGTTTGCAAGAAAACGTACTGTGATGCACAAACAAACGGACGGATGTACAGACATACAGACAAGCCACGATTTCATAATTTTTTAGGGCATTGTAAAAATATTTTAACAATATCCTAAAAATGGTCTGCTTTATAAATACTTCCAAGTTAAGTAATTTAAAACGGTTCCATGAAAATTATTCATTATTTCAGTTAATTGCGCTTGCCTTCTGACCTTTGGGGGCCGCCATTTTGAATGTATGCATTTGATTTTGGATTACTTCAAATCTTTGTATGTAGAACCTCATCAATCAATGCGGCAAATCTCGTTCAAATCAGAGTTACACTCTAGACAGGGCACAATTATTCAAATTTTAGTGAAAATGGCAGCTAAAGATATTAGGTTTTAAAATTTCTACCTTCTTTTTTTTTCGTTCATTCATAATACAAGAACTTAGTACAAAGATCGATAGTCTCAAGTTACATCAAAATCTGTTGGAAAATGTGACTGCTAGAGGGCCACTAAATCCTGAAAATGTTGCATATTTAAACCGCCGCTATTTTACTGGTGGTCAAACGAGATCGCCGAACAAAGAAGCGAGTGTCACAAACTTCGGCGAGAGGCCCAGCGGGCGCGAACACGGGAGGAGGCAGACACTAGGCTAGCAGCAAAAAGGTCCGGCAGGAAATATCTTCGCAGGCTTATTAACAAGAGCAAGGCCCGATGCTGGCAGGACCTCGTGGAGGATGTAAATAGAGATCCGTGGGGCCTTGGCTACAAGCTGGTCATGGGGAAACTTGGTGCCCTACGGAAGCCTTGTATACATGACACGGAAAAGATGGACGCGATAGTGCGGGGACTCTTCCCCGCCCATCCCGTCCGTGTTGACGCTGTCCATGGTGAAACAGCAGTCGAGTGCCCACTCTTCACACAGTTGGAACTGGAGGAGGCAGTCCTCTCCCTGAAGGCGAGGAAGGCTCCCGGTTGAGGTTTTGCAGCTCGTCTATCACCATTGTCCTGACTTGCTGCTCAGCACATTCAACGCTTGCCTACGGGACGGGGTTTTCCCGGTACGATGGAAGGTGGCGAGGCTCGTGCTGGTCAGCAAGGGGAAGGGAAATCCCGAATCGCCGTCTGCATACCGCCCGTTATGCATGCTAGACACGGCTGGGAAAGTGCTAGAGAAACTCATCAAGGGAAGACTCACTGACGCGATCCGTGCTGCTGGGGACCTATCTCCTCGGCAGTACGGCTTTAGAGCAGGACGTTCTACCATTGATGCGATTGCAGAGGTGGTGAACGCGGTCCAAAAGGCAGAGGCATATAGTCGCACCAAGCGACGGATCGTCCTGTTGGTGACACTCGACGTCAGGAATGCCTTCAACTCCGCTAGATGGGTGGATATTCTGGATACGCTGGAAAACTCTTTTCAAGTTCCAGAATATCTAATGCGGCTTTTGAGGAACTACCTAAAGGACCGAAGCCTGCTCTACGACACGACACAGGGCCAACGAAGGATGGAAATTACATCGGGTGTTGCCCAGGGATCTATCCTTGGTCCGGACCTGTGGAACGTGTCTTACGACGGGCTACTGAGACTTGAGATGCCAGATGAGTCGCGCTTGGTCGGCTATGCGGATGATGTTGCGGCTCTGGTCGCTGGACGCACCGTTGAACAAGCGCAACTTAGGCTAGGTATGCTAATGCGCCGAGTGAGGGACTGGATGACTGCTCGCGGGCTCAGTTTAGCACTGGAGAAAACCGAAGTGGTCATCTTGACAAAAAAGAGAATCCCTAGAGTAAGGATGATCAGTATTGGAGATATACAGATCGAATCGAAGCCAGCGGTGAAGTACCTGGGGCTACTGATCGACTCGAAGATGAGTTTCTCTGAGCAAATCAGGGCAACGGCTGAGAAGGCTGCTTCGGGAATATCGGCCCTGAGTCGACTTATGGCCGACGTAGGGGGACCCAGCCCATCAAGAAGACGCCTCTTGATGAGTGCTGTAGGGTCAGTGCTACTGTACGGGGCAGAGGTATGGGGCGACGCTCTCAGCAAGGAGGCATACCGAAAACGATTGGCACAGGTACAGAGAAGAGGAGCACTGAGAATTGCATCTTCGTATCCAACAGTCTCCGACTCGGCGGTGAGAGTGATTGCAGGCGTGATACCTGTCGCCCTCCTTGCTAGAGAGCGCCGCGCTATTTACGTGCGCCGAAACGAGGATGCGAGGGAGATGGTTGCCCGCGAGGAGAGACAACGCTCGCTCAACGATTGGCAGCAGTCTTGGAAGAATTGCACGAAGGGAAGGCGGACTGCGCGCCTCATCCCGGATGTGAGACCGTGGCTAAATCGAAGGCATGGTGAGACTGACTTCTATCTGACCCAGCTTTTGAGCGGGCACGGGTGTTTTCAGTCTTACCTGCACAAGATCGGCAAGTCACGTTCTCCCGATTGTTGGTTTTGCCCAGGAGAGGAGGACAATGCCTGTCACACATTTTTTGCGTGCAACAAATGGGCCAGGCTGCGAAGGGAACTCTACAGGGAGACGGGAGAGCTCACCCCGGATAATATAGTAGCGGTGATGCTCGAATCGGTTGACAAATGGAACCAGGTGGCACATTATGCTCGGGTAGTCCTAAAATATAAAAGGGACTCACAGCAGCCGAAGGCGCTGGGGCTGGGGGATCGCTCTTCTGGCAATTCCTCTTCCCCCCTCCCCTCCCGCTAGGAAAGGGACTCCCCAGCTTGAAGGCGCCCCACGGCGTAACAAAACGAGACCTGGCCCGAAGTAATGTGTCAAACGGTTCCAGGCTAGGTTCTCAGATTGACAGGGGAGGTGTTTAGTGGGTAGTCCAAAGGTATCCTCCATGGGAGTCCCACACTGCCAGACTCGGCGGGCATAAATGCCTTCACCTCCCTACCACAAAAAAAAAAAAAAAAAAAAAAAAAAAAAAAAAAAACCGCCGCTATTTTGAAAATTACCCATGTTTGACCACCAAAGCTTTTAAATCTAATTTATTTCTATCTTAAAATCAAATTTCGTATACATAGGATCAAAATTGCGACTTTTAGAGGACTTTGAAATTTTGAGTTTCACCTGGCCGCCATTATGTTTTTTTCGACCCGACCTCCAGTTTTTTACGTATCTCTTCAAATACTTATAGTCTCTCTCAAAGTACTGAATTTCATTAACCAATGTCAATGAAATTCGGTACTTTGAAAGCTTTGATCAAAACTACAACAACAGAATTTCGTACGTTTTTTGACCTTCGAGCGGTCGCCATTTTTTTTAGCCATACCGACTTTGGATTTTTTATTGTGAGATTCATCACAGATATCAGTGAACCTTTGTACCAAATTTCATCCAAATCGGAGCTGGAGTTGGTCAGAACAGAAATCACGATTTTTTAAATGGATGCCATTTTGTTTTCGCGTGGCCGATATAGCTGGTTCGAGAACTTAACCGAGATATTTACTCGATACACTTTTCTTGAAAATTTGGTGAGATCCGGAGCAAAATTGCAACCTCTAGCGTTGTCACAAATTTCGTTATATCCCATATATATATATATATATATATATATCTATATATATATATATATATATATATATATATATATATATATATATATATATATATATATACATATATATATATATATATGTATATATATATATATATATATATATATATATATATATATATATATATATATATACATATATATATTTATATATATAGAAATATGTACATATATATATATATATATATATATATATATATATATATATATATATATATATACATATATATACATCTATATATATATATATACACATATATATATATATATATATATATATATATATACACATATATATATATATATATATATATATATATATATATATATATATATATATATATATATATATATATATATATATATATATATATATATATATGATTTCTCGAGAGAAATTTACCTAACACCAACACGGAAGGAACCGGCAAGGAGAGGAGGAGGTCATATTGAGAAATGGAAAATCAGTAGCTTAGCAAAACATGGCCGTTTATTCAATTCAAAAAAAAGGAATTTACAAATTCAACAAGCAAAAGATATCAATCAAAACAAAAACAAACAGATCCGTCAATAATTTTTTATGCAAAATAAATAAAACAAGATATTAATCAAAAGAAAAATAGCAAATTACAATAAGCTGGGAAAAATAGGTAATAGATAAAAGGATGTCAAAAAAAAAAAAACAAGGAAAAATATTAATTACTACTTACTCTCTTCTTTTTCCATGGATCTCCGAGCGCTTGGCGAGGACACAAAAATTAAGAGGTGGGGTCACTGAAAAATTTAATTGACTTGAAATTAAAACACATTAATTACTGATAAGCGGCCACTTCATCATAATATTCAATCCGCCCTTGATTTCCCGTTGATTACCGTCTTCATTTATTATAACTTCATCTAGTAATTCTCCCGGATTAGTTTGTCAATATTTCCATTTGTCGGGAAATTCAAGCCCCACAAGTAATTCTCACTTATTGCAAAAGAAAACCGTTTTTTGACACAAATTTTTGATTCCCCACATAAAAACTACAATTGATAACTTCACTGTATAATCAGAAGGTGATCAACTCTATCACTTGGCACAATTCTCACGATCTAATGCGCATTTCTTTGTTTTTTTTGAAATTTTAACAAAAATAAATAAATACACAGAGGAAAAGATAGTAGTGTCTAAATGAAGGTGGAGATGATACGGCAGCAATTTGAAGTTGTGAATGGGAGAAAGTTGGTACGCCGGGATTCGCAACAATCGTGGGGATGACCCAAACCCTGAGTATCTCATTCAGCCGGGCAACAAGGAATGTCGGCAGGGGTAATTATGAGTCGGATCAGATTTCCTTGCCGTGAAAGGTCCCAAGCAGCTTACCGGATTCATTGTCAAGCTCGTATGCCACTTGTCCAATGCGGCAACGGATCACTGCAGGAGTAAATCGTAGAGCGAATTTGGCAGCAGAGAGGTCTGCTGTAGTACTCATAGTAAAATTACGCACGAAAATCTTCTGACCCTGAAGTAGCTCACGAGGACGAACACAAAGGTTGTAGCGTTGAGCTCCCTTTTGGTAGGCTTAGCTGTACCTCACCATCCTCAAACCCATTAAGGCTTCAGAGGAGGGTGTACTCAGAGCCATGTCGGATAAGATGATACCCAAACATGAGAAAGTAGGGCGAATATCCCGTGGACCCATGAATCATCTTGTGGAAGGTAAAACATGAGGCTTGAAGATTCTCGTCCAACTTGCCATGATTAGACCCTATGTAGGCGTTCAGTCTCAACTGGCTTGACCTCTCCGAGGCATTCGCCTGTGGTGAATGTTATGGGGTGAAGCAATGCTGCACTCCATAGTCATTCATAAGCTTGCCAAATACCTTGGAGGCAAACTGTACACCGTTGTCAGAGCAAAGCCATTCAGGAACTCCCAAGGCCCAAAAGATTTTGCGCTCTAAATATCGCATGACTGACTCCGCAGAGGCTTTCGTCATGGACTTAAGCCATACGAGCTTTGTGTAATGATCCCGGACCACGAACAATTCAGTATTCCCTGATCTCGGAGGAGGGTATGGGCCCATGAAGTCTACAAACAGGCACTGCATAGGTCGTACAGAGTCTCGTGATACCCCCATAGGATGCTATCCACCTTCATCGTCCTTCTGGATATAGAAGTGCTTCGTAAAGTCGGGGTTCACCAACACTGGAGCAGAAATCAACAAGTGCTTCACTTTATTGAAGGCGCTATTGGTGGATGCAGGCCACTTGAAGGCGCGTTTGCCCTTTAGCAAATCCGTTAGAGGAGCTGTAGCCGAGGCGAAGTTTGGAATAAAACGCCTGTACCATCCGGCCATGCCCATGAACCATCTCTCGTCTTTAGCTTGATTAATTTGCAAATGAATTCAATTTTTATCTGAATGAATGTTTTAATTTGTAGATGGATTTGGCTCCTTTGATTTACCTCACATCAATAATAGGAGCTTATTCTCAATATAGTTGTGATGTTCTGTTGCCAAATGCAAATGTGTACTGCATTTCTCAAACTGAGTTTACGGTAGAGCCACAATCGCCATGTAAGTACATAAGTAAAAACTAGGTATATAATCATAGCCTTGATTGTATTCTTCTTCATAATCTAAATTATTTCCAACATTTTCTAAGTGCTAACCATTTTGTCAGTTATTTGTTTAAACTAAACTATTTTTTATGAAACACTCATAATTCCTAGGGTTTTGGCTAAAAACTAAATTCTTCGAATTAAAATAAATCCATATAATTCAAGAAATGCCAACAATTTTGTAAACTGATCGACTAAAGAACGATGCAATGAATGATGCTCTGCGTATATTTCGTGGTAGAAAAGTATAACCCTGCCATTTGACATCTGTCAGAATTAAATGTCATCCAAAGCGTTTTTTTTTTTAGTTGAAGGTTTGCCATTGAGAAATATGGATCATTTAACAGTCGAAGAACGCGCTAAAGTTATTAAATTTTATTATAAAAATAGTGATTCTAATGTATCAACATTTAGGGCTTTACGAGCTGATTACGGTCGACATAATCGACCTACACAGCAAACAATTTCGAACACCGTGAGAAAATTGGAAGAGGCTGGATCGGTTATTAATATTGTAAGGCCTGTGCATCATCGCAACATTCTTTCTGCTGAAAATATCGCTGCCGTTGCTCAAAGTGTGGAGGAAGACCTGAATTCGTCGACTCCTCGACGTGCTCAACATTTTGGCTTGTTTTACGGCTCATTGCGGCGGATTTTGCATTTGGATTTGCATCTCCATCCGTGCGAAATCTAACTCACTTAAGAACTTAAGCCTCAAGACCATACACAAGGCAGAATGTATGCGAATTGAGTGATTGAACAACAAGCCATTGATAATGATTTTCCGAACAAAATGTTCTTTAGTGATGAGGCCCATTTTGGTGGTTACGTAAATAAACAGAATTGCCGCAGATGGGGCTCTCAAAATCCTCAAGTGACTGCAGAAAAGCCTTCGCATCCGGAAAAAGTGACCGTTAGGTGTGCATTATAGTCTGGTGGTGTTATTGGCCCGTATTTTTTCGAAAACGATCAAGAAAGAGCCATTATAGTCAATTCTGACCGCTATGGACGGATGTTAACCGATTGTTTTTGGAGAGAAATTTGGAGATTATTATCTGGTGGTTCCAGCAGGACGGAACCACAAGCCACACAACACAGGCTAATCGAGCACTTTTGTAAGAGGAATTTCCAGGACGCGTAATTTTGAGATTGAGTGATGTCAATTGGCCCGCAAGATCCTGTGACCTGACACCTTTGGATTTCCTTTTTGTGGAGCTATGCGAAAGATCGTTTTTACGCGAACAATCCTCAAAATCTTGAGCAATTGAAAACCATTATTCGTGAAGTTATGGCCGAGATATTGCCGGAAATGTGCCGAAAAATCATTGAAAATTACCTCAAAAGGACGTCTAATTAATTCAAATTAATGATAAGTCTGGAGGATTGAAAATGTAGTACCTTAGAGCATTTTAGACCCTAACGTCGAGATACTTAAAACAGCTAGTTTTTATAAACTCAGAGTTTTTTTTTTACTACGTCGTATTATATATTTTTTTCATCTCTGAGAACTATTCATGAATCGAACTATGCTAGCAAGTAAGTAGTACTTTTTAGCATTTTTTGTGCCCCTTGCATCGATGTTTTAGCATTGCTTGGAGGTACACGTAGGAATCGACGACGTTTGAAGTGCAGATCGCATGAGCGTTGTGCGACGATGAAAGAATGATGGTAGGGAATGGAGGTATTTAAAAAAAAGCTGTATATAAACTGTATATAAATATTTAGTGCTGTTTTAAGGGGTATGGGCAGCTAGGATGCTACGTCGCCATACAAATTCAGAAGATTGAATCTATCAGTGAATGTGAAGGGACTAAATAAGTGGCCATTCACTACAGCGTTAGGCAAGACACTAATAATACAGTTCCGTCAAATTTTCCTACCACTGGTGGTATTTCAAGACTAGATGACATTTCATGATTTTTGGATCATTTTGAGCAATATAAAATCAGCTTAATCCAAATGAAAATTAATACTTCGTTTATCAAGGTCTGGCCGATAAACAACTATGTCACCAACTAAGTTATTGGAAAAGCCCTCGAACGGTATAAGAATCCTTCTATGTAGCTTCAGTCCTAAATAGGCCAAAAGGTGGCTCACAACAATAAGTGGACTTCATAAATTAACGATTGTGAGTTCATGTTGTTTGCAAATTTCACGTTGTGCATATACTAAACTCAACCAATTCACTTTGCATAGTATACTTTTAATCGGACTTACAGCCCTCTGCAATAGAAAATACTGAGGATTAAATACAAACTATGAAGCTGTATGACAGCTCGGTAAAGTAGTGACAGGGGGAATACTGGTCCACAAGAGCACTCTTAGAAGCTAGCATTCTTTGGGGAGTTTCGCCCCCACGTACCCGAGGAAATTTCCGCAGGGAAAGAGGTACTTGTGGCGAAATCTAAAGGCAACATGCAGATAGGTGCACCATTAAAAGTCAATAAAAGAATGGCGTTTAGCCCAATCGAAGGAGATTGGGATAAAAGGAAGAAGGAAAAGGCACTTGATGGGTGTGGAGCACCCGATCACGGGTTCCAGACAGTGCTTACAAAAAGAGCGAAGAAAGCCGCAAAAAAAACTCCTTCAAAAAAAGCCAGAAAGTAAAGTTCGCGCGGACTCCCAACAAGAAAAAGGACCTGATGCAAAACAGGAGCGGCAGAAGCCCCGACAAAGATCCCGGCAGCAGGCACTGCTCGCAAAGCCCCAAGATGGCCGATCCTACGAAGAGATGCTGCGGGGCATCAGAGGAAACGTAAGGCACCAACACTACCATTAAAGTAGTACGACCAACGCGGTCGGGGCAAATACTCGTCAAATTTGTAGCAGAGGCCGGCAATAAGGAAGCATTCTGCGACACCGTAAAGAAAGTCCTCGGCAAAGTGCAACTATAGCCTCGCTTGAAATACGAGACATTAACTGCGTTACGGATCTGGGCGAGGTAGAAGAGGCCATCATAAGGGAGTTCCCTAGCGTGGGAAGAATAAAAGCGAGACTGACACCAGAAAACAACAGGGGACAATGCATGGCCATAGTTGACTTCACCGAAATGGACCGAACAATTCCTGAACAAGGGCAAAGTACAAAAAGGGTGGGTTGTCTGTAGGATACGGCGAAGAGCAACGCCTCTTCAATGTTTCAAATGCCTTAGTTACGGTCACGTCACACAAGGTATGCAAAGGACCCGATAGGAGTTCCCTATGTTACAAATGCGTTGAATTGGGACATAAAAGAAAAAAGTGTACGAAGGAGGCACACTATATTCTTTGCATGGATGCTGATCCAAAACCCGATTTTGGACACGTCTTGGGATCAGTAAATGCCGGGTGTTCCAGGAAGCCCCTGCCAAGGAAAAATCAGAACTCCGATGACCCGCATCCTGCAGCTAAACCTACACCGCAGTTCAACCGCCCAAAATCGACTTGAGCAGTTTACGAGGGACGTGAAAGCTGACTTCTTGCTGCTGAGTGAGCAAACCCATAATAAAAGTCCTGCATTATGGTATTCTGATGAAACTGGTACTGCCGCCGTCTTGGTTCGGACCAGTGACTTTCAAGCGGGGAGTTGCGGACGGGGGGATGGTTTCGTGTGGGTTCGGTGTTCAGGGACCACCTTCTTCAGTGTGTACCTAACGCCTAACGAATCGATATCATCTTTCCAAGCCAAGCTTCAGGCTTTGGAGGGCGCTGTCTCGAACACAGAGGGCGAAGTGCTCGTTGGTGGCTTCTTCAACGCTAAAGCAATCGAATGGGGCATGCCTCAGATGGATCCGCGGGGAAAATGAATCCAGGAAATGGCGGCCAGGACGGCCCTCGTCGTACTAAACTCCGGATATACGCCAACTTTCCACCGTATTGGCTATAAAGGAACCATACCGGATGTGACAGTTGCCTGGGAGTTCTTAGTGCGGAGGATACGTAACTGGAAAGTATTAGAGGACTACTCAGCCAGTGATCATTAGTGCATTCTGCTTGAGATAAGTGATGCTGTTTCCCAACGTCCGTGCTCTCGGCTTTCTACAACTGGATGGAACATCGGGTGGATGGACGTCGAGAGGTTCGTCGAGGTGCTCACAGCAGGTGAGCCGCTGCAGGGAGCTTCGGAGGAGACGGAAGAACTGGCAGCTCAAGACGTGGTGAACTCTACTATGAGTATCATCACGACTGCTTGCTGCGCTTCTATGCCCCGTCGAAGACCCCGGCACGGCAAGCCCCAGTGTACTGGTGGTCAACTGAAGAGTGTCACTAGCTTTGACATGAGGCTCAACGGACGTGGGACCGTGACGAGGCATGCAACTGGATGGCAGCATATAAGTCGGCCAGGAAATGAACAAGGATCCATGGGGCCTTGGCTACAAGCTGGTCATGCAGAAGCTTGGTGCCCTAGGGAAGCCTTGTGTACATGACGCAGAAAAGATGGACGCGATAGTGCGGGGACTCTTCCCCGCCCATCTCGTCCGTGTTGACGCTGTCCATGGTGAAACAGCAGTCGAGTGCCCACCCTTCACACAGTTGGAACTGGAGGAGGCAGTCCTCTCATTGAAAGCGAGGAAGGCTCCAGGTCCAGATGGTGTTCCAGCTGAGGTGTTGCGGCTCGTCTATCACCATTGTCCTGACTTGCCGCTCAGCACAATCAACGCTTGCCTACAGGACGGGGTTTTCCCGGTACGATGGAACGGTCATGCTGATCAGCAAGGGGAAGGGAAATCCCAAATCGCCGTCTGCATATGGTCGTTATGCATGCCAGACACGGCTGGAAAAGTGCTAGAGAAACTCATCAAGGGAAGACTTACTGACGCGATTCGTGCTGCTGGGGACCTATCCCCTCGGCTGTACGGCTTTAGAGCAGGACGTTACCATTGATGCGACTGCAGAGGTGGTGTAGGCGGTCCAAAAGGCAGAGGCATATAGTCGCACCAAGCGACGGATCGTCCTATTAGTGGCACTCGACGTCAGGAATGCCTTCAACTCCGCTAGATGGGTGGATATTTTGGATACGCTGGAAAATTCTTTTCAAGTTCCAGAATATCTAATGCGGCTTTTGAGGAACTACCTTAAAGACCGAAGCCTGCTCTACAACACGACACAGGGCCAACGAAGGATGGAAATTACATCGAGTCTTGCCCAGGGATCTATCCTTGGTCCGGACCTGTGGAACGTGTCTTACGACGGGCTACTGAGACTTGAGATGCCAGGTAAGTCACGCTTTGTCAGCTACGTGGATGATGTTGCGGCTCTGGTCGCTGGAGGCACCATTGAACAAGCGCTACTTAGGCTTGGTATGCTCATGCGCCAAGTGAGGGACTGGATGATCGCTCGCGGGCTCAGTTTAGCACTGGAGAAAACCGAAATGGTCATATTGACAAAAAAGAGAGTCCCTAGAGTGAGAATGATCAGTATTGGAGACATACAAATCGAATCGAAGCCAGCAGTGAAGTACCTGGGGCTACTGATCGACGCGAAGATGAGTTTCTCTGAGGAGAAAGTGCTCACTCAACGATCGGCAGCAGTTTTGGGTGAATTGCACGAAGGGAAGGTGGACTGCGCACTTCATCCCGGATGTGAGACCGTGGCTCAATCAAAGGCATGGTGAGACTGACTTCTACCTGACCCAGTTTTTGAGCGGGCATGGGTGTTTTCAGTCTTACCTGCACAAGATTGGTAAGTCACGGTCCCTCGATTGTTGGTTTTGCCCAGGAGAGTAGGACAATGCCTGCCACACATTTTTCGCGCGTACAAAATGGGTCAGGCTGCGAAGGGAACTCTATAGGGAGACGGAAGAGCTCACTCCAGATAATATAGTCGTAGTGATGCTCGAATCGATTGACAAATGGGACCAGGTGGCACATTATGCTCGGGCAGTCCTTAAATATAAAAGGGACTCACAGTAGTTGAAGGCGCTGTGGCTGGGGGATCACTTTTTTGGCACTTGCTCTTCCCCTTTCACCTCCAGCTAGGAAAGGGATTTCCCAGCTTGAAGGTGCCTCACAGCGTAACAAAACGAGACCTGGCCCGAAGTAATGTGTCAAACGATTCCTGGCTGGGTTCTCAGGTTGCCAGGGGAGGTGTTTGGTGGGTATTCCAGTCGCGCATGGGAGTCCCACACTCTGTGCATAGATTGCATTCACCTTCCTACCACAAAAAAAAAGTCGTGATAAAATCCAAAATTCATGCATAGAATCGTGTTCGGCTCTTATGGTTGTCCAACTTGCCAGAAGAGTAAAGAAGGATTTGAACTATAAAGAACCTCCAACATTTTTCTGGAATGATTCAGAAGGAGCTCCACAACCCCTCGTGGCCTTTCGCTTCCTACTAATAGTGCCTCCAATGGGCCCGGTCGATTGACCAAATTTTACAATTTTGAAATCCGAGTAGCGATGAACTGTCTTCGTTGATCAGTGCAGACCAGCATCTCCTTGGTTTCCATTCTCGACTCTGCCCTTCAGTTCTCCCAACGAATAAATTTTTGGGTATCCTTTGCTCGTCTATACGATTCATGTATCCAGCCTATTACAGCTTTCACTGCCTTACAATTGTTGAGACCTCCGGCTCGTCAATATTTTCATACAGCTCATAGTTGTATCGAATTCACCATTGGTCGTCGTCTAGCTTCACTCTAATTACTTGCCTTAGGACCCGTCACTCAAAGGCATTGAATATATTGGCGGATGTTTGGGCTTGGGTCCATTTTTCACATCCATAACATAACAAAGATCTTTTTATAGGTTTGTACACTTGGAGCTTTATTTTCAGGATCGTCAAAACTGAATAAAATATTTTATTTGCGAGCTGTATTTTTCGGCGTCTTTCGTCTCTTTTATTAGCGGCTCTTGTTATTTTGGCACCCAAATTCACAAAATTGCTCATATTTTTGATACTGTATTCACCACGTGTAATATTTTTTTTTTTTTGACTGCATCATGATCTTTATTGCGGTCTCATTGATTTGTAGCCCAACTAATGTTGCCTCATGATCGAGTTTAAGGAATAGTGCTTTGGGAGTTGTTAATGGCAAAATGTGGCTGTCATCGGTATACGCTGCTATTTGTCCCGACTTGTTTAGTAATGTACCTCGCGTATCGACAAGTAGCTTTCCTATGACGTACTCCAGAATCAAATTGAATAACAATGGGGCCAGCGCATCTCACTGCTTTAGTCCGATATTTGTATCAAAGGTATGGGTGAGTTGGTTATTTGATATGGCTGGGATGCCAAATCGCATAACCGTTAGATAAAAATAAATATACTCGTATGCTACTGTCATCGCCTGACAGTGGCATAAGTAGATAAACAGGGTTTGTGCATAGGATGCATTTCATCCCCGCGAAATTCGAAAAAAAACTTAATAGTGAAATTCATCGCATGGGAATACTTGCAATCGGGTAAAATGTGAATGGAGCCAAATGCTAGATGGTGACAGATGGGGAGATCAATGGGAAATAGTGGATTAACGGTGGACCGTTGGGTGAAAATTTTCTTAGAATTGGCAGGAACGAAAGATTGTAGGCGATTTTTTCGGGTAAAATTTGGGCAGGAAAGTTATAGCGAAGAACAATTTCCAAATTGGTTTCGGTTAATGAAGACTGAAGAATTTTAAGTAAACTGGATTTGGAAAATTTTCTTCAATGGGCTGGAGCAGGAACAAGTAACTTAAAATTCTAGAGTTGTTTCGGCAGAATTAGTTGAGGGGCCCTGCGTCAAGAGTTGGGAGTTGTAATTTTTGCTTATAATTGGAGTTGGGAGCTTAAACTTACATTTTTCATTTGTGTGAATTTTCATTGAATTATAGTGGAGAAAGTGAATTGAAAAAAGATTTTTCCCTGATTTTTGGAGGTGCAGTTAAATATATTTTCGGAGAACAATTAGCGGTACCCAATATAGTGTGTGATAGTCTGTGTGGTCTAGTGGTTACAGCATGAGACGCATAAGCCGAAGGTCCCAGGTTCAAATCTCGTTGGTGAACAACGTGATTTAGTTCAGGGGATTTTTCGGACAGACTACGAGTGTTCACTCAGTGGTGATATGTACTGATTTAATCAGATCATATCATAGCTGAGCAGACACACGGAGCATGGTACTGACCAAACCAACTTCCGAAAAAATCAATACGGTCATGAAAATGAGATAATCTAACTATCTCTAAGCGAAGGCTAAAAGAGAGCTAAAAAGAAGAAGAAAGAAGTACCCAAAATTTCGTTTTCCAAGGAAGAGCCCAAGCAGTTCTTGTTGCCGTGGTGTGAAGCTGATCTTTTCGGGAGGATCCGGTTATCGGGTCCGCTAGGACTTTATGAGTGGATAGGACTAACCTTTGAAAAGTGTTCGTTTGGCATTCCTCCAGGCGTGGGGATTTTCTTTTACAAGAAATTGCATAGTTCCGTGAGGGAAAAAAGGTGTTCTCTTCCGGCTTCGGTGAGTCACGTTCTCGTTCGGTGACTCACTTGGGTCCAGTGGACAAGTGAGTGGCATCTCACGACCATCACCGATGGTCAAACTATGTCCGTAACGCCAGCCGAAGTCTCCTTGGTGATAAAGGTGACAATATATTGCTCAATTACGTTGGTTGCATGTATGATATGTGCTCCATAATAGGTGTAACACTTATTGCTTAAAGTAGTGTTGGCACAACTGTGTAGAAGCTGGTATATGAAATCAATAAAAATAATGTCTATATAGTTTGAAAGGTCTATAATGAAGAACAATAGTCGAAGTAAGTTTCTTGTCTGTTCAGTCTGATGGACAGGCATTTTACATTGACCGTTTAATGTCAATTATATTGTTTGTATTTAGGTTGTATTTTTGTTCTTATTATTCATTCTACATGAATGGACCTTCTTAACTGTGTGCAAATTATTATTTTTATTGAAGCAAAACAACCACACTGTATTATATACGATGTAATCTAGAATGGAATATTTGTCTATAATTACCTCTTCATCTTCGACAATGTACTTTGACTGTTAACACAAAAATATTAGAAAACGTTATTCTGTGATACATAGTAGTCCATGTGGAGCTGTGGGTCAAGGCACACTCCACTTGGCCAACAGCTCCCAAGTTCAAACATCGTTAGCGGTATCAAGTTAGAGCTTCTGATGCTGCTCTCAGACTATCAATCCACTTTGCTGTGATGGGTACTAGGTAATAATCACATGATTAACCGCGATATTTACCATATCACCCGTACGGTCCCGAGACGAGTTACCCAAACAATAAATCTCAACGCTAAAGTTCGGTTTTGAATTATTATACGATGGATTTTTATTATTTTGATACAGACACCAAGTATGCCTCCCTCTTAGATTACCAAATAGGAAGGAAATATTAATTTCCTGGAGTGAGGTTGTAGACAATTTATTACTACATTTAATTTTCGCTAGATAGATTTTTAAGAATACAATCGTTAAACCAACGTTTCTTACTATTTTAGAACTCAAGATAATGTTGTGGCACGTGCCTAGAATTTTAATTTACTCACAAGTAAAATTGATCGATTCTAGTTGTTAACCCACGCATTGTGGTAGTTAGAGTGCTAACCTCGCAACGTTCAAGTACCAGAATATTTGATGCTGCTTTTGAGAAACGCCCTGAAAGACCGTAGCCTGAAAATGGAGGATGGAAGTTACACTGGGTGTTGCCCAGGGATCTATCCTTGGTTCGGTTCTGTGGAACGTGTCTTACGACGGACTGCTGAGACTTGAGATGCCAGATGAGTCGCGCTTAATCAGCTATGCGGATGATGTTGCGGCTCTGGCCGCTGGATGCACCGTTCAACAAGTGCAACTTAGACTAGGTATGCTAATGCGCTGAGTGAGAGACTGGATGCCTGCTCGCGGGTTCAGTTTAACACTGAAGAAAACTGATGTGGTTATCTTGATAAATAAGAAAATCCCTAAAATAAAGATGATGAGTGTTGGAGACATACTAATCGAATCGAAGCCAGTGGTGAAGTACCTGGGGCTGCTCATCAACTCAAAGATGTGTTTCTCTGAGCAAATCAGGGCAACGGCTAAGAAGGCTGCTTCGGGGGTATCGGAGGAGGTGGCACAGGTACAGAGAAGAGGAGCACTGAGGATTGCATCTTCGTATCCGACAGTCTCTGACTCGGCAGTGAGAATTATTGCAGGCGTAATACTTGTCAGCCTCCTTTCTAGAGAGCGCCGTGCTATTGACCTGTGTTGAAACGAGGACGCGAGGGAGATGGTTGTCCGCGAGGAGAGACAGTGCTCACTCACCGATTGGCAGCAGTCTTGGGTAAATTGCACGAAGGGAAGATGGACTACACGCCTCATGCCTGATGTGAGGCCATGGCTAAATTAACGGTATGGCGAGACTGACTTCTATCTGACCCAGTTTTTGAGCAGACATGGGTGTTTTCAGTCTTACCTGCGCAAGATCTTTACTTCAACATCATTTCGAATTTTACTTGATAACTTTCATTCCACACTTTCTCGCGTACCGCTTCACGCTGATACATAAAGTTGAACTGAAATCAACCAAAGTTTTCCAGCAACGAAATATTGTTCTAAGTGAGATAACTCTTGAGATGTTGTAAGTCTGTTTGTCGTTGATGGTGATGACGTTACGATAGTTGTCATTGCTATAATGATTGTACCTGGCTCAGAATGTTTTGGAATGATTGTTGATCTTGATGAATCATAATATTTACTATTAATGATGTAATTGTGTTTTAGTGATTTGCTCCAAGTTTTTTATTGTTATTGTTTTGATCGACGTAATTGATTCAGCATTAATTTGGGCAGTGACAGGAGTAGCTTATAAGATTAATGTCATATCAGCATGAGCAATAAATTTTATTCGAACTTATTAAAATTAAAATCAAATATTGTTGCAAAATATGAAAAAAGCTACGAACTGTTAGAGCTAGTATAAATCAAACAATGTAAATTGTCATAGTTATCTAAATAGCTCACTTGTCGGAGCTACTGTCAATGCCTTGATTATGTCATTCTGTTCGGTCGAATAATACTCACTTTTGTGTCAACTTTTTTTTGTGCTAACTAGATTATAACTTAATCTTAGTATACCAAATTAATCTATTGTTATTTTCGCCCAATCCCATAAGGTTATGGGCCCAGAATACGCGATAAATAAGTGTGCGTAAAAATTTATTTTCTACAAATCGCAACATTTAAGGAAGATACGATGTCGCGTGGGGACGAGGTGCCAGCGCCGGTGCCATTATCTTCAACAGCAACAAGTCCCGGAATTACAGTCAATTTCGAAAAGCTCAGTGGAATATCTAACTATGGGAACTGGAAGTTTATGATGCGGATGTATTTAGTTCATGAAGATTTATGGGATTGCATCGAAGAATCTGCACCGGGTGTTTCCAAGGTCAATGACAATCGCAAACAACTACGGGCACTCGCAAAGATATGTTTGATCGTTCAACCCTCGTGTTTTTTCCACGTCAAAAATTCTGCCACTGGTTACGAGGCATGGAACAACCTACAAACAGCCCATGAAGACAGGGGGCTGTGTCGTCGTCTTGGACTCTTACGCACGTTATTTGGATTAAAATTGGAACAATTTAGTGACATGGAAGCGTATGTTTTGAGAATCACGGACTTTGATCAACAATTATGAGACATAAACGCCCCATAAGAAGATTATTTTCTGTCAGTGTTAATGCTAAGCGGTTTACCCCTAGACTATAATCCGCTTATCATGGCTTTAGAAAATTCGAACATGAAATTGTGCAGTGAAACAGTGTAAAGTAAATCATTACAAGAGAAATTATGTAGAGACTTCGACAAGAGTGAACGTGCGATGTTTACCAACAAGTCTCCCACAAAAAGTGTCAACAAACATCCAAAGTGCTTCATTTGCAAAAAAACTAAATCACTTTGCTAAAAACTGTCCAGCTAAAACGAACAATAAAAATATTAATAAACGGGGTGAAAGTGAAAAGTGTGAGAAACCGTGGAACGGAACATTACTGCAGCACTAGCTGTGAACATTGACTCGAATGCCTGGTATGTCGACTCCGGCGCTACTTGTCACATGACAAACAACAAAAATCTATTGCAAAATTATGTTGTGGACACTCCGCGGTTAGTTACAGTTGCTAGTAATCAGAAAATGCATAGTGAAGGTCATGGTGAAGTGGAATTATTGTTGAAAGGACAATCTCAAGTTACAAAATTAAATGAGATTATTTTTGTGCCAGGACTGTCAACAAACCTTATTTTCGTAAGCAAAATGGCATCTAAGAGACTTGAAGTATTTTTTTTTTTAAAGTGTAATGTTTATTGCGGAAAAATGGCAGTTGCAAGTGCTACAAAGGTGAATGGTGTCTGTGAACTGGACACAGTGAGTCAACAATTAACAAATGGTTATGAGCTTTCTGCAACATGTCAAACAGTTGCTTTGGTGGAGCCACAGATCCAGTCCATGGATGGGAAACGCGGAGAAGCTGTGAATTTGTGTGAACCAAATCAATCACAGGAGATTTGGCCTCGGAGACTCAGACACCTGAACAAGCGAAGTATGAATTTACTGTAACAAGGCATGGCAAGTGGAATTAATTACACTTATGGTAAAAATAATCCCTGTGCGGCGTGTATTGAAGGAAAGCAGAGCAGAATACCATTCCCAAAACAATCCTATAGTCGAGCCACTGGAGAATTATGTCTGATACATTCTGGTTTATGTGGGCCTATGTTAGTTACCTCATTTAGTGGAGTCAAGTATCTTTTAACACTTATTGATGACTATACTAGGATGACATTTGGTTATTTTATTAAAAGTAAAGATGAAGTTCTGTCTGTATTCAAGATCTTTAAAGGTTTCCTAGAAAAACAAACTAATTGGAAAATAAAGATGATAAGAACAGACAATGGTCGTCAATATGTGAATAAACATTTCTAGACATTGCTTCAAGAGCATGGCATCGTGCACCAGACGACAATACTCTACTCTCCACAACAGAACGAAGTTGTGGAAAGGGCAAATCGCACGATTATGGAGGCCCGACGATGTATGCTACAAGATGCAGGTATGGACCAAAGATTCTGGGCTGAGGCTTTGAATACAGCAATCTTTATCAAGAATAAATCACCAAGTAAAGTGGTAAGAGGAACGACACCAGAAGAAAAAAGGTCTGGTTGTAAAGTTGATTTATCAATTTTGAGAATATTTGGATGTGTTGCTCGTGCAATGATCCCTGATGAGAGGCGTAAGAAACTAGATGCAAAGAGTATACAATACATATTTGTAAGATATTGTAATGAGTAAAAAGGGTACAGACTAAATGATCCTCAGAATCTCTCCAAATGCATCAAATCGAGAGATATGTGCTACTTGGAAGGAATGATGTATAATTAAATACTTAAAAATAAATCAGAGTAACACTATTACTGATTGTCAAATAAATTTTAATGATGGAATAGAAAATGTTGTGAGAACAAATTATGATAACAATGTCGATCCCGCGCCTATTAGAGGGTTATTTGACTCGATCACAACTAATTCAACTGCTTCTGACTCCAGCTCTGTGGATGACTCCAATGATGTCACATGGAATCCAGACATAGCTCAAGATCAGTATTCTAGTTATTATGAAGACATTGATAAGAGTGTGAATGCTGTAATAGCAATGGCAGCAACAACTCTTGATGAAGAACCACAGACAATTGAGGAAGCATTATCAGGACCTGAAAAGGAACACTAGAGGGAAGCTATTGAAGATGAATATAAATCATTTGAGAAAAATGAGGCTTGGAGTTTGACATTACTGCCTGAAGGAAAGAAGGCTGTGTGCTGTATGTGGGTTTTCAAGAAGAAGCTAGGACCAGAAGGTCAATTACTTCGGTATAAAACACGCATTGTAGCAAAAGGTTATACCCAGGAATACGGGATTGACTACAAGGCCACCTACTCACCTGTGGTACGATATTCTACTATACGTACATTGATTGCCCTGGCAGTAACTAAACCTACACATTGATCATATGGATGTAAAGACAGTATTCTTAAACGGTGATTTGCAAGAGACTGTTTACATGCAGCAGCCAAATGGATACAAGATAAATGGTAAAGAAAACCATGTATTTAACACTAGAAGGGTCACGTACCTTGACATACCTTCAAAGACCACGACCGTCAAATTGACGGCATACAATAATCGGATAGATAATAAGGCTGTTTCTGAATCAAACGAATTTAATAATTTTAATTACAATGATTTATTATTTTGAGTGCTTACATAGAACTACATTTATAACAAATATTTTTTTTGTAGACTTGTTTTACGCATTTTCCACAAACAGCTTTTTGGCAAACAGTGCAAAGTACACAGGTTCGATTTTTTTTACAATGCACATTAATTTGACATTGACGTCTTTTCTTTGTTGTGGACATAGAAGGCTGCTCTTCAGTAGTGGTTATATTATCTAAGCGTTGGGTGACATCTGAACTATTTCTTTTCTTCACGTACTCTGCTCGAAGTTCACTCACGAGTTGAAGAATGTAATTATGGCGCGAAATGTCTTCACCTGTAATTTTTCGGTACAAGACGCATGAATTTATTGCAGCCAAGTCTAAAATATTGTAGAAGACATGGACTAGCCATCTTCGAGTTCCAGCTCTTACGGTGTATTTTCTTGACATTTGATCAATTATGTCCACGCCTACTTTAGTTTCGTTATAAAACTGGACAGTCTCGGGAAGCTTTTTTGAGTCAGTATCAATAAAAATATTTTGATGTAGCGTACTCAAGATAATGACATTTTTTCCAGGTTTACCCTGATAAACAGTTACGGTTGCGTTGGTCTCCGATTTCAAGATAAACGTTTCATATCTTTGTGTGCGGATACTTCTACAAATTGGTGGTACTTCTCGCCTTCCTCGTCGCATCGTTCCAACTATGCTCGTATTCTCAGATCTTAGCTTCCCCGCCAGTTTCAATGATGTGAAAAAATTATCCGTTGTAATGTTTCGACCTTTCTTGAAGTAAGGTTGCATCAATTTCATAACTTCATGTTCTTGTAATGGAACATTACTGAGACGCTCGCCATCTTTTCCTAAATAAGGAAAGCCTCCACATAAATATTTGGTCTTCACGTCCACTAACAACCAAAACTTTATTCCAAATTTATCGGGTTTATTTGCAATGTATTGCAAAAAGGGACAACGTGTTTTGGATGGAAACAACTGTTCGTCAACAGTCAAATTTTCTCCAGGGATAAAACACATTTGGCAATTTTCTATAAATGTATTCTAAATATCAGAAATCATTGCAAATTTGTCAGTAGATAAACGTGTATGACGTGTGCTTCTCAAATCAAACCGTAAGTATTTCATTATTTCCTTGAATCTATGTTTACTCATTGTATTTTTGAAAACTGGAGGATCCCACTCTTGTGACCACAAAATGTCTAAGTCCAAGTGGTTCATGTTGTAAGCCCCACGTGCGTAAATCAAGGCAATGAAGGCATCTAACTCTTCCAAAGAAATTTCCCAAGAATCATTTTGACATTTGTCACGTGCTTCCGTTTCAGTGCATAGTTTTATGAGTCGTAGTATGTATTCGTGGATAAAAAGACGCCACGAGGAAACAATTTGTCCATTTTCTACATACCGTTTAGCATATAGAGTAGGTCCTGCAGCTTCTCTCATAACATTTTGCCGGCTTCGACGGCCCGCTACACCAGCACTCGAAATACACGTCCACTCAGTTCCGTCGCTAGCTACTTGCCTCATATCCAGTTCTGGCAATGATGATGTTCTAACCAGCCTTCCACCACGAGATAAACGTCCTGGTTGTTCTGATCTTCTGCCATGCCCAGGTCACAGTGGACTTCTAAAACTCAGTTGAAATTTCATGTAATGTCAAGTGGTATTTTTGAAACAAAACCCTTATTTATGTCTATGGGTATTTCTGAACGATATACATTGTACGAGTATATCTGAGCATATTATAACGCAGTCTCAAGTAGTGTTATTGGAACAAAACCGTAGTTTATGTTTACGAGTACTTTTGTATTGTATACATTGAAATATCTATGTCCGTGCGTATAACTCAAATCTGTTTCATATGCCGTCAAAATGACGGCGTCGGTCTTAATAGGTATGAATGAGCAATTCTTGCATACTGAATCAATATTTTTTTATTTTTATCAACTTAAAACATATATAACCATAAGTTAGGAAAAGTCAGGAAATATGAAAATAAACTGATAGTTACGTAAAAAACTATTAACGATCATATTCACGTTGCCGTCAAATTGACGGCTTTGACCGTTCTAGTGTTAAACTCCATAAAGCTATATATGGGCTTAAGCAAGCCTCAAAGGCATGGTATGACAAGATAGATAATGCCTTGACAGATGTCTAGTTAAGAAAAACACTCAGTGTTGTTGTGTTTACATTAAATCAAAGACAAAATCAAATTACAAACTATATACAGAAGGTATTAGTTCAATTTAATATGACTGACTGTAAGCCTGTAAGTACACCTCTGGAATGTGGCATAAAGCTTGAGAAAGGAGACCAAACTGATATGGATTACAAGTATAGAAGTCTAGTGGGAGGTATTATGTACATAGCCGTTTGAACTAGACCAGATATTATGCATGCAGCAAGCCTACTCAGCCAATTTAATAATTGTCATTCTGATACACACTGGAAAGCAGCCAAACGTGTAATGCGATATTTAAAAGGGACTATTAATTATAACATAGTATATGATAAATCCTCATTGAGTGTTACAGGATATGTAGATGCGGATTGGGCTTCTAATCAGCTAAACCGTCGCTCATATACTGGTTATGTATTTAAATTTGGAAATTCAGCAGTGTCATGGGAAAGCCGAAAACAAAGAACTGTGGCCCTATCAAGCACCGAAGCTGAATATATGGCATTGTGTGAAGGAGCAAAGGAGGCTAAATTTCTTAGAAGCTTTCTTTATGAATGTTTAGGTAAGCATTTATCAGTAGCTTTATTCAATGATAGTCAGTCAGCACAAAACATTCGTGAAAGTCATGTTAATCATAGCCGTAGTAAACACATTGATATAAAACATCATTTTGTACGACAAATTGTAGGCAATAAAATTATAATGTTAAAATACTTTTTCTACTGAAAATATGCCAGCAGATGTCCTAACTAAATGTTTAAGTAAAGATAAACATTTAAATTGTGAAATAGATCTTGGATTACAGATTGTTTAGTTTAAGGGCAGGTGTTAGAACTAGAGTAAACCAAACAATGTAAATTGTCAAAGTTATCTAAATAGCTCACTAGTCGGAGCTACTGTCAATGCCTTGATTATGTCATCCTGTTCGGTCGAATAATACTCACTCTTGTGTCAACTGTTTTTCTCTACTAACTAGATTATAAATAAATCTCAGTATACCAATTTCATCTATTGTTATTTTCACCCAATCCCATCAAACTAAGATTTTTTTTTAAATTTTCAGGTGAACCAAATGCAACAATCTACAGGTGTCCTGATAAACTGGTTTGTACTGACCACAAAACTGTTTGCACTTCTGATGGTCCTGCAGCTTGTAAACTATCGAGAGCATGCAACAAATGCCCACCTGATGCACTTAGCTCATGTATTAATTTATGGCAATATGCTTACTGCGAAAATGGAGGATTGAACTCAACCATCAAAAACTGTCAGGCATTTAAGCCATACTGTAGCATGGAATATAATTCAGATGGCAATATAGGGGTTGTTTGTACAAATATGCTTGAAGTAGGTCATTTGATGCAATATTGATTAGATTTTATAGTTAACAAATTATTTCTTACAAGCACGCTGCCTGCCTTTATGATTGTGATCTAGGCCCTCCTCTAACAGAGCCGCCAGCAACGGACCCTCCGCCAACAGAGCCAACTGTGACAGAACCTCCACCAATTGTTGAACAATGTTGTGGTAATGGCAACTTCAAAATAACAGTTGATATATCAAGTGAAAGCCAAAAGTTTGAGACCAACGAGTGTCCAGGAAATGAAAAAGAAATTGATTTAGGTATTTCTTTTTCTGTCCCGATGAAAAAATCTAAATTGAACAATTAGCAGTTACTTGTACAAAAGATTTATTTTGTTTGTTTCCTTTGTTTAATATTTGAGAATGATTTAATGCATGCAATAAGTGTGAAATAATAAAGTATTCACTTTCATTAAAACGCAATCTGGGTCTTGTCGGCTAATACCTCTCAATTTTCCCGCTCTTGAAGTATGAACCAGATTAAGTCACGGAATTCTTTAGGTGTAATTTCAACAAAGCCAACGAGGGATAATTGTAGTCCGAAAATCGCCGATAAATATTGTTGGTGCGTGTGAGGAAAAGATTTTTAATCATGGGAACTACTTTCTCAATCGTTTTCAACGTCAGCTTCTCTAATTTCAGCAAAAAGAGATCCATTTTGTCGTTAGCTTGCTTCCTGTTATTCGGAACCATTGAGCAAAAGTTGCCATCATCAGGAGGGGGAGATTGCTTCTGGTACACCCAATTAAACTTCTTTTGCAACTTTCCCCAGCCTGTTTTTTTTAAATTCAGCTAGTAATTTTCATGTTAAACTAGAATGAGGAAGTAACCATCGCTTTGATGATTGATTTTCATTACGATTGCGTGAAGGTCGCTATCATAAGAAAGCACCTGCAGTTTCCGTTGAGGACTATTAAAGCTGAATTCAAGTCTTACGTCAGCAATGCATAGGTCCAAATATGAATTTGTCCTAGGGTATGTTGTGAACTCCGACCCATGTAGATTGAACCTACAACAATTTCAATTTGGTTCTCTGTTGTCCACAATTTCGGGAATACACCTCTTGGATTACTGTTAGCGTTCAGTCATGATGTATGCTAGTGACTCAAATCACCGGCAAGAATATGCTTATGCAGTCTGTTCAATTCGAGGCTTTCCAAGAAGAAATTGAACTCTTTCCTGAACTTGAGAACGTTTCGATCAGTTGTATAGACAAAGATAACGAAGAGGTTATCCCCACCTCGCAGTAAAATTTTGATAACGGACACTTCAAGAGATTCAAAGTTTTTAAATTCGACTTTTTCAATATTTTGGAAACAATAGGGTCTTCTAACCAATATCCCTGTGCCACCTCCGCCATCACCATTTGCATCAACGTTTCTTATGAATTCAAAATCCTTGAATGTTATGGAGTGCCTTGAAGTGAGGTGGGTTTCAGTGAGAAGCATGATGTCAGGCTTTTGCTTAGCAATGAATTCAAGGAGATAGTCACATTGATGTATACAGGGTCTGTATAATAAGTAACCGGACTGAGCCTGCCCCACGCCGTCGAAGCGGCTGCTAACCGGTATCTGGTGATCTAGTGGTGGTGGGGGTCTAGGTGAAGGGAACTGGCTGCAGCAGTTGCCTCCAAGCACTTGGAGAGATAGCATCGAGCGAGAGTGAAGTGCGTGTTCAGTTACGTCGTCGGAGTGAAAATTGAGCATACGATCGAGCAACGTGTTAGCATCAAATTTTGTGTCAAACTCAAGAAAGCGGCCATGGAAACTCTTCAAATGATTAAGGAGGCTTACGGGGAGGATGCTCTGTCCAGAACTCAAGTGTTTCAGTGGCACAGAAATTTCCGGGAGGGCCGCGATGACGTCCATGACAAACACCGCGTCGGTCCTCCATCAACGAGTCCCATGGACACAAATGTGCAAAAAGCGCGTGATGTGTTGAACAGTGATCGTCGTCTGAGCATTCGGGCTATCGCAGGTGAGGTTGGAATTGATAAGATGACCGTTCATAATATTATAAAGAGCGATCTGGGCATGAGGAAGATCTGCGCGAAGCTGGTACCCAAACAACTGACTGATGAGCAAAAGGAGCGTCGGGTTGCTGTCGCTTCGGAAATCCTTGATCGCTTGCAAACTGAATCAGAGTTCTTACAGCCCAGATATGGCGCCAGCGGACTTCTTTCTGTTCCCCAAGATCAAGAGACACCTTAAGGGGACGTGGTTCGGGACTCTGGAAAACGTTCAACGTGCTACGCCGAGGGCTCTAGACAGAATCGAAGTTGCCGACTTCCAAGGAGCGTTCGGGGATCGGAAAATCCGGTATCAGCATGTTATCGACTCCAATGGGGACTATTTTGAAGATTTCTTAAGAAAAATTGTACATATTTTGGCAGTAAAACATTTCCTGAGGTGAGTCCGCTTACTTATTATGCAGACCCTGTAGTAACAATAGAGTTGACGTTGAGTGAGATGAGAAGAAGCTATCCATGGAAATGTGATTGGATAACAAATTATTTTGAAGCATTTTGGCCTAAACTATGAAACATGATAATGATTATTTTATCGTGGTTATTTATTCTTTCTGAAAAAAAATCATGCTGTCAGTAAATTTTGAGAAGCAGCTCATTATTGCCATTGACATTATTTATTTACATTGTCGTCTGCTGGTCCTCAAGCAGCAAGTGCAAATGATACTCGGGACTTGACGAAGCTGGAAGATAACATGATGCGATGTGCTTGGGTTTATTTTGGGGCAAATTTAACTTTTGCATCATGATACTCAAGGTATCCCCGATATGATGCTGGGTGACCAAATGTACCGCAGTTGACACAAAATAATTTTTCTTTTGGCTGCATCTGAGCCAATTTGCATTCACCGGGGGGCATGAATATATTTACATTTGACGCAGCGATAGTGCATGGTACAATAGGCAGCCGAATGACCGAATCTTTGGCACCTGTGGCACTGGTTGACGTCCATTTTTTGGAGACGCTGCCACCTAGTGACTCTTAAGTTTAAGTATCTTACCTACTAAAGGGGATTTGGACTGCTTTCGTTAGAAATTTGTACCAAATAAAATGGTAATATTTTACCTCTAACAGCTGATCTCATGGTAGGAAATTTTTTCATACAAATGAATTTGACAACTGGTGCTACTTCCTGTAACACTTCAAGGATATTAACTGTATTCTCCCCATAGTCCAAGACCTTCAACAGATAGGTCTGATTTTTCCCGCCTTTGGCATGTACTCGTATGTGAAGTGGGAAGCTTGTACAATATTTAGAACATCTTTCGTCAGCTTGAAATCAGCAAGTTTTTTGTTTCAATTGTGAGTTCCTCAGCGGTCACTCTGTTCGAAATTATCGATCATATGTTCGGTTATCCCCTCCGCTCTGCCCGAAGACATGAATCGGAGGAACTTTTTCAGTTATCTTATTATTTTTTATAGAAGAACCAGCAGACACACCGATTGGCTTCTCTTTCTCCTTATTTTTTGAATTTAAGTACTGTAAAAAATAACTTTAGAATCATTAATATAAACGATGTTTTCTTGGAACTCCCCCGTGATATTCATATCGTCATTCATCCCAGGAAGTACCGCATAGTAATTTGCCCTGTCGTTTGCTCCTCCCGCGCTTAGTATGATATCAGGACCATGGATTTTTGACTTTTTCGTACCTTGTAATGTTGCTTTATTCGTTTTTTGAGTCTCTTGCGTGGCTCCTTTTTTTTCGTTCGTCTTGCTTGTTGTCGCTTCTTTTTTTTCGTTCGTCTTAGTTGTCGCTTCTTCTTTTTCGGATCATTTCTTCCAAATTTCAAATTCGGGGTTTCATTTGCACATTTTCTCCTGTAACTCTTGCGTTTTCTTTGGATACTCTTTCCGATTCTTCACTTGGAAGCATAATACGTTTCCCATGCCCAACGCTATCTTGGTCGTATTTTCGTTCATGATTTTTTCGTTTGAAGTATATGCAATACCTGGGCATAGGTCCCCCTGCAGTGGGAAGCCTCCATGCTCCTGGCAAATAAAATGTTTCTTCTTTTGTGAAATTTTTGAGTTTTCCTTGGAAGTAAAATCCAGATACTCGGTAAATTGTTCGAATAGCTTGGCAACTTATTAAGTTTTTTAAAAAATTAACTTTGAATCGACGTTTCAAAAATTATTTTAATTTTTGAAAATTATTGACAGCATCGAATATAAACACGTCTATACGCAACGACTTTTAAGCTGCAGGTTCTTTGTTTCCAATGTTATTGTTAGTTTTGAATGCAGGTCACAGTTTGTATTTCTTAAAGAAGGTTGATAGTTTGTATGTCTGTTTGCGTACGTATGTTATTAAAATCCACTGGTGGTCGTCATCTGCGCACAAAAAGACACATTTGTTGTCGCATGGCTGTTGATAAATAGAGATCTGTCATCTTACGATTGCCAACTTTTCAGCATATATATATATATATATATATATATATATATATATATATATATATATATATATATATATATATATATATATATATATATATATATATATATATATATATGTGTGTATATATATGTGTATATCTATATATATATATATATATATATATATATATATATATATATATATATATATATATATATATATATATATATATATATATGTATATATATATATATATATATATATATATATATATATATATAGGTGTCTGCGGAGTATCTGTTCGAAATATTGGAGGATATTAAGGTTTAAGTTTGTTTCCAATTTTGTTGATAGTTTTGAATGCAGTTTGTCTTTTCTTGAAAGTTTGATAGTTTGTATGTCTCTTTGCCTCGAATCGAAACTTTAACAGTAAGAGTCTATAAGAACGTACTGTACGATAGTGAATCGGTGAGGCTATGTACTTATGCTCACCGCTGGGTGGCACCACTATCGCAAAACAGATTCACTTTTATTTACAACATGCTACTATCAAAATGTCTGGCGAATAGGACTCGTAGTTTTGTTTGACCGCGTGTGGAAGGGGACGTGTCCGCGGATTTTAGTAAAATTAAGAAGGAGCAATATTGGTTGGTGATTGGTTTCTTGTTTCTGGAAGGGAAATTGTGCAGTAAAATCAAAGAGCACTTGGAGGCTATGTACGATGACACTGCTCCTGTGGTGTGTAGTAATCGGGCATTCACCTAAATAAACTGCCCAAAACCGGCGTAACACTGTTCCGAAATTTCAACTGCAGATTTGAAAAATTGAATGACTCAAAGTTAAATTTTTGTAAATTATAAAATTTAGAAATAAAAAATTTTTTTAAATTTTTTATTAGAAATATAAATTTATAGATTAAACGTAAATTTTCTCTGCATTGACATTCATCATGAGATTTATCTTTCCATTATGATTTAACTCTTCTTTACCAATATTATGCCGACTCAGCAAGTCACAGCGTTGGGAAAACTGAAAATTGACAAAGCTCGTACTCAGCAGGCTAGCGAAAAGTGAAAAATTATCTTCCGTTGAGAAAGGGAGTCCGCAAGTGTTTAGCACGACATTTTGAGTTGCTGAGCGGATTCAAAGATACCAGTTATATATGAGCAAAGTTCCTGAACATCGGAGCATAAAGATATTTGCCGAGAGCTTCCGTTGACTCACGTGGTCAAAGCCTAAAAAATAACAAAGCACCGGGCATCAATGAGATTCCAGTGGAGCTCATCAAATATGGTGGCAGTAGTGTTCATCAAGCTATTCACAAAGTCGTCCACCATATTTGGCAACAAGAACATATGCCACAATCAATTATATTCCCTATCCACAAAAAGGTGACAAGTTACAGTGCGAAAATTATAGAGGCATATCACTACTTTGTACGGAGTACAAAATATTTTCTAAAACCTTAGAAAATAAAATCGGATCATACGCCAACACTATTATTGGGGAGTATCAAGGTGATTTTAGGGCAAGTAGATCGACAATAGATCAATTGTTCATTATCAAGCAGGTACTTGAAAAATGCTGGGAGTTCAAGCAAGTATACGACAGTATTGATTGTAACGTTCTGTACCAACTAATGCTTGGTTATAACATTCCAGCCAAATTAGTCCGTCTTACTAAAATGACGTCGACGGCCTCCCAAGTCCGCATTAATAACCAACTCACCGATGCCTTTGACGCAAATATCGGACTAAAGCAGGGAGATGGGCTGTCTCCATTGCTATACAATTTAACTCTAGAATACGTCAAAGCGAAGCTACCTGTCGATATGCGAGGTACATCACTATACAAGTCGAGCCAAATAGAAGCCTATTCGGAAAACATCAAAATTTTGTCACGATCATCAACAACTGGCAGAACTTTTCCTGAAACTCGACAGTGAAGCAACTCTAGTAGGGCTACAAATCAATGAAAATAAAACAAAGCTCATAACGCAGTCAAGGAAAAATACCTCAAATACACAAAATATCACACTTGGTGAATACAGTATCGAAAATGTGGGTGAATTCGTGTATCTAGGTGCCAAAATAATGAAAACGGGTAATGAAACAGACGATGTACGCCGAAGAATACAGCTCGCAAATAAAATATTTTATTCAGTTTTGACAATCTTAAAGACCACCTGCATACACAGGAGAACAGAGCTCCGAGTATACAAATCTGTGATAAGACCTGTGGTTTGCTATGGATGTGAAACGTGGACCCTAACCCAAGCATTCGCAAATATATTGAACGCCCATGAGCGACGGGTCCTGAGGCGAATGATCGGAGCGAAGCTTGACGGGGATCAATGGTGAATTCGATACAACCATGAGCTGTATGAAATTTTTGACGAATCGAAGGTCTCATCGATTGTAAGGCTTTGGAAGATACAATGAGCTGGCCGCATGAAACGTATGGACGAACTACGGATACCCAAAAAGGTATTCGTTGGGAAAACTGAAGGCGGGAGACCAGTGGGAAAACCGACGAAACGCTGGTCTGACGCGGTCAACGAAGACAGTTCATCGCTGCTCGGATTTAGGAATTGGAGGACGTAGTCAATAGACCGAGATAGTTGGAGGCGCTGTTTGCAGGAAGCGAAGGCCCGAGAGGGGCTGTAGTGCTAAGAACAAGAAGAAGAATATATGAGCCGGTTGCAGACTTGGACTTTTAGCTGCGATACGTGTTCACAAGCTTGCTGGCTGAACTGTACATGGTGGAATGTGAAGCGAGTGTGCCTACGTGATAATCTCGTGACTGTTTGATTTAATAAATTTATTATTGTTGGACTCGACTTTGCCGAATGGCACCAATTCCAAGCAAAATGTTCAAACATTTCAATTGCTGTGATCCTGGCAGTAATATATGAGTCGGTCGCTGACTTGGACTTTTAGCCACGATACGTGTTCACAATCTTGCTAGCTGAACTATGTACAGCGAAGTGTGGAGTGAGTATTCCTACATGATCATCTCGTGACTGCTTGGTTTAATAAATTTATTATTGTTGGGTTCAGCATCTCTGCACGGCACCAACTTAGAACAAAGTGTTCAAGCATTTCAATTGTTGTAGTCCGGGCTAGTTTGAAGTGGAACTTGTCACTATACCGTGATGGTCCTCCTCAATAGACACCACGGATCACGAAGCTGGGAGTTCATATCGAAACCCTATATGGTACCACATGTTGTTTTATTTGTAGTTGATAAATGAAGTTAATTTATGTACAGCGCAAAATTGTCATTTGGAATTTTCCTCCCCATTCCAATTGAATTTCAGGATTTACCACAACATAAGCAGGCACCCGGCGAGGATGTAGGTGAGCACCCCGTTTGTTTTGACTTTTTTATATTTTTTTATTAAATATTTATACGTATTCCAATGTATTGATTCAAAAAAGAAAAGAACACAAGGAAAAAAGAAAGAAAAACAATGAAAAAATCGATGATAGGTCAAATGGTTTATGTATCGATTTGCTGAATTTTTTGTTTAACTCCCGTAGATCGCTAAGTAGTATCAACACGTTAAACAAGAAATAAATTTAGAGCAATAAAATTTGATTATTTTTATTTTTCAACCGAGCTAAAAAATTCCATCCCGATATTTCGGTTAGATATTTACTTGTTTTGCGAAGCAAAACGGGTACTAAATCTCTTATATTTTATTGTATTTGGAAGAAATTTCTTTTGTTAAAATATTATCAACGTCCAGTTGAAATGGTGATTTTTTTGTTATGTTCGATAAAATGCAAGGAATTAAAAAATGAATCATTAAGAGAAAAACTCGGTGTTTTCCTTTATTTGGAACCTGATCGGGCATGGGACCCGCAACGGTGGCCGACCCCTCCACTGTAATGAGCTAGCCATCGGGCGTGCTCCTCCCTTTCTTTTTGCGTTGTAGGGGCTCTTGCCCGGATAGAGTGCCTTTCCGCTTGCGTGCCTTTTTATGGTTTAGTGTTATGTGATTCCATTGCACAATACTCTATCATAAATTGGCCACGTTTATAAAGGAGAAATTCATACAAATTATGTTTGTATGAGTTTTTCACTTAAATGGAAAATATATGGCTACGTCTACGTTTGGATCTTGATGCGGTTGGGATGCCCCACTCTTATTTATGGGCCATAAGTACCGTCAGTAGCCATGAAGTCTGCTCTTAAGTCCGCTTATTTTCTCCCGGTCCAGTTTGTTACTGGCTATAATAAATTTCAACACATAGTAGGTGAGCTCGGCCCCGACACCAATTGATCGGCATTAGACCCTTTTCAATTCGTGGAAGCGAAATTTTTTCGTAGTGGGTCTTTGTACTGGGGAAAAGAACCCGCCCCACAACACTGCAATGCTAGCCTACCAACGCATTCCCGCATCCTCAAACAAGGCCAATCTCGGCGAATCCCACCATCCTCTTTTGCCGAGGCAGAAGACCATCGCTGCATACCTATATGGACATTGTATCTACCTACTTCACTACAGTTGGTGACCGTAAATAACTGGTTTAGTAAATATCAACGTGGTCGCAAGTTGGTTTTTGACGAACCTTGCCCAGATGCTCAGAAAATGGCTACCACGGAGTTCAATGTGACAGAAATCCATGAACTCGTTTTGGCAGACCGCTGACTGAAAGTGCACAAGATAGATGAGGTAGTTGGCATCTCAAAAGACTCCGTGGATCATATCCTGCATGAAATTTAGGGCATGAGAAAGCTGTCGGCACGATGGATGCCACGTTTGCTTATTCCGGACAGCAAACGCAACCATGAGACCACTGTGACGTTGTTTAAGTGTAATCCGAAAGAGTTTCTGCTTCATCCGCTGGTCACACCAGAGACCAAGAAGTAATCAAAATAGTGTCGGTGGACGTATTTTGAAGAAGGCAAAGACTGTCGTATCGGCGGGAAAGGTGATGGCTACCGTTTTTTGAGATTCCCAAGGTGTCATTTACATTCTCTACCTAGAGAGGGGCAGATCACTGAGCCCTACTATATCAAATTATTGGGCTGGTTTGATGCTGAGTTGTAGAAAAAAGGCCTCGTTTGGCGAAAAATAGGTGCTCTTCTACCACGACATCGCAACCGCTCACACTTCCGCCATTGCCACACCCAAATTGGTCAAATTGGGCTGCTACTCAATCCATCGTTTACTCTAGTTTGGCCCCGTGCGACTTCCTTTTGTTTCCGAAAAAAAGTCACTCACCGGCCAAAAGTTTGAGTGGAATGAGGAAGTTTTCGCCACCACTGAAGCTTTTTTTGCCGACCTCGAGAAAACATATTTTTTCGATGGATTAAAGAACTTGGAGCATCGCTTGGTTAAGTGTATTGAGCTAAGAGGAGATTATAATGAGAAATAAATTTCTTCATCCAAAATTAGCGTTTTTCTTTTGTAGGCTAAGTTCTTATCGTACTGCCCTCATATAATGACGGTTGATTATATTGTTTTTTTTTTCTAAATTTATGAATTTTATCTTAAGTCATGAAAATGTTGTTCATGCAGTTGCAAATCATGATTTTCTTGAACATCTTATTGCCGCTTCAAACTCTTCGACAATAAAACAATACATATGAAACTTTCATGATGCATTCGACTGCAGATGATACATTCATAAGCAAATGAAATCCCTTAATGTAAAAACTTCCCTAATCCACACACCACAGGTATTTGCAAAGCACATTTTTTGCTCAAATTATCTGTGAACATCTATTTTAATTACAATAATCCTGGTTTAGATATGCTCTATAAAAAATAAGCCTGCAAATTAATTTCATTCAATATACCGCATATCGTGCTGTTTTTTGGTAATCTTTTATCTTTATCTACCTTCATCGATGATTAGATAGTTCACAAAGCAAAGTTTCGAATAAAATTCCTGTTAAATAGTTTTCTGCATTGTGAGCTCAGTGCTTGGTCTGATGGTCATTTATTTAAAAAATGATTTCCTTAAAGGTAAAAAGGTTTTTTTAACACTTTCGTCATTTGCTGATTATTTTGGTTTTTAAGGTGGGTTTGGCTCTTGCTGTCTGCTTAAACTTGATAGTCAGAACCTATTCACAATACGATTGTGAGGTTCTTTTGCCAGAAGCAAACGTGTACTGTGTCTCACCAACTCACTTTTCAGTCGAACCACCATCCTGTAAGTATAAAATTAATCATTCATTTTTCATTATAAAATATTCAACAAACGGCAACATAGATTTCATTAACTAATTTTTTTGATATGTTTCCTTGAAATTCTACGATTTTGCAGTAAAAATCTACTTGAGGCTAATATGTTTCATATTACATGCAATTTAATTCAGGGTTGATAATTACAATGGTCCTTTCGCGAGTTGCTCCTTACCTTTAATTATTGCATTTTTCTTCTTTCTATCACTTTATTGATTAAGTTTTACGTGAAATGTTTGACCTACCTTTGGAACTATTACTTATGGTACTAGATTTTTAAAACTTACTTCTCTCCAGACTAGATGGCATCAATTTTGCTTTTTTACTTTCTGTGTTCTGTTTATTCAACACCCTGCAATAATTTATATTTGGAAGTTATATGGTATCCTTTACATTTGTACATTTGTTGCTGGCCCTGAATATCGTCAAAACTGAATAAAATATTTTATTTTTGAGCTGAATTTTTCCACGTATTTCGTCTCTTTCATTACCGGTTCCTATTATGTTGACGCCTAAGCATACCAAGTGACCGTCATTTTCATCGATCTTCTCTCCAAGTTTGATATAATATATATTTAAGGTATTTTTCTTCAGCTGCGTTATAAGCTTTGTTAATTTCTCATTAATTTGTAGCCATACTAGTTTTGCTTTGCTGCTAAGTTTAAGGAAAAGTTCTTTGGCGGTTGCTAATGTCTGTGACAAAATATTGATGTCTTCTGCATAGGTTACCACTTGGCTCGATTTCTATAGTAACATACCTCTTGTATCGGCAGGTAGCTTTCTTATGACATGTTCGAGCGCCAAATTGGGCCAGCCCATCTCTTTGCTTTAGTCCTATATTTATGTTATTGATATCGGTGAATTGGTTATTAGTGTGGAACTGGGAGGTTGGTGACCTCATTTTCATTTTGGTCTGATACACTAATTTGAATGCGATCAATACTGCCATATGCTTAATTATAGTTAACAATGTATATCTTTTTTAAGCTCCCGGGATCTCTTAAGTGTTCTATGGTAAATGATTGGTCTATCGTCAGTCTAACTGCTTTATTCTCCGATAGGACGGTTGGCATATGATCAGATTTTACTTTCAAACGTCTTTGAGAATATATTGTGTGCCGTACAAAGTAGTGATATACTTCTGTAGTTTTCACACTATAGCTTGTCAGTTTTTATTTGGATAGGGTACATATTTGACGTCACTTTTTTGGCATACGCTTTCTGAACTCTGACGCCACCTAATTTGATTAATTTCATTGAACTTTCATCGCTTCACGGCGCTTTACTATTTTTTGGGCTTTGATGGAGGAACAAACTTCATCCAGATTTGGTAGGGCCAATAGAAGTTCCCGGAAATATCTATAGGCATCAATTTTCTGGAGCTGTATTATTCAATTAGGAGATTCTTGAAATATGAAGCCTATCTTCAATAAATCATGTTTTCATCAGTAATGATGTTGTTGATGTCGTCATTGTAGGGCGTGATCTTGATCTGATAACCTCATTTCAGACTTTTCAATACTTTGTATACTTGTCTTGTCAGTACATGGTGGATCTGGTTTTATGTGTTGACATCTGGTGATACTCAGATTATTTTACGCATATTGCATGTGGGAAGCAAGTCAAATGAATGAGTAGATTTCTAATACATGGAAAGTCAATCAGGTGCCAGCCATTGTCATTTGTTTCATCCTAGAGACTATATTCTCCATTCATTTCATGATGGGATAACTTATTGGCAACTTTAGGGCTTGAATTACTCAGAACTATTTTTATGCTGCTTGTAACCAATGTAGAACATTTCCTTCATTTTTTCGTCCTTTTCTTCGGTCAGGGCAAATAAATTTATCAGCCGAATTCCGGAGGGATTCACTTTTATACAGATCACATAAATTCGCTCATTGACTGCTTTAAAATCAATAACGTGTGATTTGACCTCCCTATCCACAATAAAGGCCACTCGAAATTCTTGTTTTTCGATAGGACTCCCACTTTCAAGTGTTGTGTGCAGTCTCATATCTTCAAAACCACTTGCAGTCCAGTATGTTTAGTTTATATTGGCAGGCCTATTGTATAAGGTCCTTAACAGTGCCGTGGCTCTTCATTGATCTAATATTCTAGGATCCAATGCCATCGTTTTTTTCCGGTTATGAGTTTGTTGCCAAAGATCCAATTCATCTTGAGGCTCTGCTGCAGATTTTGAAACAATGTTGGGTTATCCAGGGACGGGAAGATAGGCTGTTACCTAATCGCTATTCTGATGGTATGGTTAATAGTTCAATTCCGTAATCAGGTGCGGAAGATTCGCTTTCAACGTTTTACGTCCCCGAAAAGGAGAAGAAAACAAGATTTAGCAGCAGAACTGTAGGTGTATTTACAGTTATTGGCATTTCTAGACATTTAATGTCCCATCATTGGGGAACCAGTAAATCAAATGTGTGACCTCATACCTATTTACTACCATTTTTCGTGAGATTTGATATGAGGAATCGCAGATGCACATTAACAAATTGGGTACTAAGAATTTCACTCATGCTAGACAGCTTTGTAATACTAACATATCATGGTTTAGTTCAAGAAAAAAATTAATGATAATCACAGCAAAAAATATATTTGCTTAAAAAACAGTGTTACTCCATTGCAACCGGCCAACATTTTTTGCAATATTATTTAAATCATTGAATAAATAATGTCTTATATCTTCTTCTTCTTCTTCTTCTTTGTTGCACTACAGCCCCTCTTGGGTCTTTGCTTCCTGCAAAAAGTGCCTCCAACTGTCTCGATTCATTGCCCAAGTCCCTCAATTTTGAAATCCGAGCATCGATGCACTGTTTTCGTTGACTGAGTCAGACCAGCATTTCCCTAGCTTCCTCACTGGTCTCTTGCCTTTACTTGTCCCAACAAATACCTTCATGGGTATCCGTTCGTCCATACGATTCACGTGGCCAGCCCATTGCAGCTTCCGCAGTCTTACAAACGTTGAGACCTTCAGCTCGTCAACAATTTTATACAGCTCATGGTTGTTTCGAATTTGCCATTGGTCGCGGTCCAGTTTCGCTCCGATTATTTGCCTCAGGAGCTGTCACTCAAAGGCGTCCAATATATTTGCGGATGCTTAGGTTAGGGCCCATGTTTCACGCCCATAGCATAACACAGTGTTGCAACCACGGAAGTCACTGTAGTTGCAGACATTAAGTTTTAGCAGAGGGGTGCGTGACCTGTGGTGGTATTCTGAGGCCGACTTGCACTCAGTCGTGTCGCGGGTTCGCCGGGACATCCTCTGCTCACGCTAAGTCACCCTGCACATAAAAACTAACACAAAAGGAAACAAACGAAAGAAGAGGAGGTCAGCCTGAGAAATGAAAGATTATTATTACCTTATTTTTTTGCAATCAAAAATAAGGTAATACGGTAGGGTTGAGATGATGGGGAAAATTTAAAGTATGGTGAAATTGTTGAACGTTGACGAAAACAAATAATTATAACGAGTAAAAGGTATATGCACCCAAAAGAAGGTGAAGATGCTACAGAGGTTATTTGAGGTTGCGAAGGGGAGAGTGGAGGTCTTATCACAGATTTTATACTTGGAGTATTGTTTTTTTTTGTTGGTCTTCAAGATCATCAAAACTGGATGAAATATTTTTTTTGCGAACTGTATTTTTTCTCTTTCATTAGTGGTTCTCGTTATTTTGGCGCCTAAATACAAGAATTTGCTCACATTTTCGATACTGTATTCATTAAGTGTGATGTTTTATGTATTTGAGGTATTTTTCTTCGACTGCGTCATGAGGTTTTTTATATTCTCTAGTTTTGTTTCACTTTCAAGTTTCAGGAAGAGTTCTTTGGCAGCTGTTAATGACCGTGACAAAATATTGATGTCGTCCGCATAGGCTACTACTTTTATAGTGATGTACCTCATTCATCAACGGCTAGCTTCCTCATGACGTACTCCAGAGATAATTTGAATAGCATTTTTGTTATCATTCTATCTAAAAATTTGAGAAGAAAATGCAATTAAATGAGCAGTATCTGGTCTGAAAACTCCGTGCAGTTACTCTTTTCCTGCCCTCCTCGACTCTGATAAGGTTGTTTTAAGGCCTGTTTCGAAAAGATCTCGTTAAGGCCTTTTATATGATAGGCCCTTTGGTGACAAAAAATATTTTATGTCAACCCACTTCATGAAGAGGCGCTTCTTAGAGTCTACAATAGGTGTTGACCCGAAATCAAGGAGATTTATTTGAAAATGCATACAAGACTTTCAGAGAAATAATAAAAAAATTGTATTTAGATCTCACAGGTAAATAAAATATTTTCAGATTAACGGACCGTATTTGAAAATTATGTTATTTGCTGCAATTCATTTTTCATTAGATGGGTTAATATTTCTCTCAAATTTGAGATAATTTTACAATCAGTTTTAAAAGTACTAAATTTAAATGGACCAAGACGGTTGGATGCGCTACTTGCAGGAAGCGAAAATCCGAGAGGGGCTGTTGTGCTACGAAGAAGAAGAAATTGTAATTGTAATCTCCGATGGTATAGGAATACATTTAAATCTCATTTCACAGCAGCCAAAGCCAGGCGTTGGCCTCCAGGATTGATCTCCTCCAATAATCACGGTTCCGCGAACTTGTCAGCCAGTTGTTTACTCCCAACAAGGATCTACTTTCAGTATCTATCGTGTCTCCCCATTGAGTCCTTGATCTTCTCACTAGGCATCCACTTGGTGCTCTGCCCGTTAATATTCTTTGGCTAGCCGGTTTACTTCCATTCTTTTTACATGGCCCGCCCATTGTTATTTCCGTAACTTCACACAAGAAGAAGCAGGTCTATCATCAAAAAGTTCATACAACTCATCGTTGTAACGTAGCCCCCTCTCGGTTCCTAGTTTCACTGTACCATCGATTTCCCGGAGCACTTTACATTCAAATACGTCCACTGCCTCTTCAGGTTCGCTCAATAGCGTCTGTAAGCGTCTTCCATATAACAACTCAGGTTCCACCAGTGTTTTGTAAACGCGGAGCTTATTATACCTGTGCACCACTCTGAGCCTTAGAATAGGAAGTATGGAGTAATAGAATTTATTTGTGGCGTCCAAAATTGAGCATTGGGTAAATCCATCCCCTTTTTTTAAATCCTGATACCATTATAATGCATTCCGTACGTTCATATTTACCTTGACTTAAGCCTGAATGTTTATCATCGTGACGTTGACCATGCGGACTAGTTTTGTTGGGATGCCAAAGTCAAGCTTTATTTTGTACAGCGCATTTTTGTCGACACTGTTGTATGCTCACTTGAAGCCTACAATGAATTGGGGCACATTGATGTTATATTCTCAACACTTTTCGAGCACCTGCCATACTGAGAATATTTGGTAAATTGTACACTTTCCACTTCCAAAGCTTCCATGATACTCTCCTATAATACTTTCATAGTATGGCTTTCATTTGCTTTCTATGATTTTGGAGAGCTTTTTATGGGACGTACCCAGTAAAGCGATGCGTCTATAATTTTCACACCAATTTGTGCCCCTTTTCGTGCGAGGGGCATATGACACTTTTCTGCCAGTCCTCTGGTAACTGTTGCTCTGAACATGTTCTGCATATTAGTCTATGTAGAAGATTTTTTAGATCCGCTCTAGAGCAATTCTGCTGATACTGCATGTATTCCAGGAGCTTTATTTTTCCGAGGTACCGTACTGCTGCCTGTACTTCGTCTCTGGTTGGTGGTGAGACTGCGACCTCTTGCCCTGCTATTGGAATGTTCGAAGCTTCAGTCGTTGTTGGGGACGCTGTGAATAGCTTCTGGAAATATGGTAGCCAGCGACTTTTATTTTCGACAGGTTTGCCTAAGATTGTTCCTTTGAAATCCTTGCAAAGACTTGTTTGTGGATTGAAGCCGTCTCTTATTGGTTTAATAGAGGCATACGTATATCTGATTTCATGTGGGGTCATGCTTTTGTTTATCTGTTGGATCTTGGTGGTAGTGGTCAGTCGGTCTTTCTTCCTGCGACACATTTTTTTTAAGCATGACGTTTAAGGCTTTTGTATTGTCCTTCTTTGGCACAAGTTGGTCACTGAATGTATTTTTTGTGCGCCTGGTTTCTTTTTTTAATCGCTTCCTTGCATTCTTCGTCATACCAGTCGTTTCTACTTTTCTTTGGCTGGTGTCCGAAGATCTCTTTGGCTGCATTTAATACCGCATCTCTTACTGTCTTTCTGATGGTTTTGATTTCATCACTACCTTCCTCAACATGTGGAGATATTTTGATGCAATTTTCTAGCGCTGACATGTATGTGGACGTTACTGAGCTATTATTTAGCTTAGAAATCTGATTTCTTGGAGTAACTGCTGTTCCTGTTTTATAGCTCTTGGAGTACTGGCATCGTAAGTTGACCCTTACAACTTAGGGGTCCGAATCATAGATAGAGCCGCAAAACGAGCACGTATCGATAATGCGAGTGGTGGCTCGTTTTTTATGAAAACATGGTCAACTTGGTTGAATATGTGACCGTCTGGGGATACCCACGTTCTCTTATGGATATCTCGATGCGGAACAAGCATGTGGAGCTAACTATGAAGCCTCTACTAGTAGTGAAGCCTATCAGGCGTTATTCATTGTTATTGGTCTCTGCATGCTTTGCATTTTCGTCGATGTTGGCTATCACATGCAACATTAATCATTGAAATTGAAAAATAAATCGATCAACTGTGTCAAAAAATCAGCGCAAAATTGGAAGTTTTTGGTTTTACTAGAAAAGACTCTTCACCTTTGCTCAACTTCTTTGTCCTCAAAGTGGGTCCTGATGGAGAGTAAGCAAACGATTAGTTAAAAACAAACCCTTTTGCTTATTTCCGTTCAAAACATATACATGGACAAATTAAAGTAGCAGGAGAGTGCTCCTACCGGAAAGGCTTAGTAAATAAATTCATAAGTCACTCATATATAGAATCCCTCACCTCAATTCAATTAGGTGACATAACAAAATTACCGTTCCTTTAAATTTGCCACCATTTCGTCAACGTTTTACTGACAGTTTTTTTAAGTAAGTGCAATGGCATATCAATGTTATAATTTCTTAAATTTTTTTGAAAATTTGAACCTACTTGTAATGTCCAGATAGCTTAAAAATTCTCCTAGTATAGTATATTGCTGTTGTTGTAGTTTTAAAATTTTCAACCAGCTATAACTTGATTGCTTTAAATTCAATTATTATGAAATTTCATGGATATATTTACCTGTCAATGAGCGAAATGTATATAAGGTTTGGCAAATTCAGGAGTCCTCTTTACATTAAATGGACAAAAACTAAAATTCACAAATAATATTATTACTAACAAAGTTTAATAAATTTTGATTTTTGAGGCATTTGTCAGCTTTCTTCTGACAAAGACCATCATCCATGATTTTTTGTTTTTTTTTTTTTGGTTCAAAAATGTCTGACCACGAGGGAGACACTAACATATTTTTCACATATTTTGACCCTTCTCGCCGCCCTCCATAGCGTTACCGCTCTTTTGCTACCCGATCTTGAAATTTCTCCTTAAGACCTTTCATATAATATCCATACCGGCTGCCTTCAGTGAAAAATTTTTTAAATTCCATGTACTGAATCTTTGAATAGTTTCCGAGAAAAATAGATCTGATGCAGGGACGGACGAACAGAAGGAAAGACAGATGGGCAGACAGGATACAAAACTAATAGAATTTTGTAAGATTTTTAAAAAATGTATTACCGATTTCGTTGCCGCTCCCACCGTTTTATTGAGGCTACTATGGCAAAGGCTCCACAGACCCAATCAATTCACCCGAAGACGGGCGTGAGCGTCACTCATTTGGCCCTCTGAGTCTCCAAAAGTTCACCCAAATAAAAAAAAGATCAACCAGAGTGAAAGAATCACATCTAAAACTTTTGCGCTCGCACCCACCTAACCGCGAAGCCCAAAACAAACACCTGCACCCTACCATGCAGTTTCCCCACCATATAAAAATCTGCAGATTTTCTCATCGGTAAAATAAGGACTTGTTACCGACAACAAGAGAAAGAAACTTAAACTCCACCCTAGCGTACACTCCACCCTCCAAACACTAGCACTACAAATAATTTTTCAGTCTTCTCTGCCTGATTTTCTTCCCAAGAAAAGAATTCCCGACCCACACTTTTCACATGCTGGAACAGTAAAGTGAATGAAATATAGCAAGAAAAGAAAATCTAAATCTTACGTTTATAGAAATTTTTTATACCTGAATTTTTTCCACCAAATTTACAAACGCAAAGTTGATTTAAATCAAATCCAAGGCCACTTATATTAGTTTACTCCCTATCACCCTCTAGGAGTGGTTTTTTCTCGTTCGTGAGAGTAGTTCCCCTCGCTTCAATTTCACTCAAAACAAGTTCCACTCGATGGTGACCCTGGTGGGAATAAAGTAAATTACGCACTGAATGTGTTGAATGCATTTGACTGATCGTTCGATCTGTCAGTAATGTTATTTCATATTTCGACGTTAGTTAAGAATTTCGTTAATAGTCCTCGCGTTTTGATCCTCCCGAGCCAAGGCATTAACATTTCTAGCCTATCTCATCCCCGGCGGATGTTGGAATGTTGTGCCAACGCGTGGTGTATCGTGCGTGGGATTTATCCACAGATTTTCGTAAATTCGGCCATCGACTCTATCCCCAAAAATGTTGCGATTTCACTTGTATACCCTCCCGTGGTGGATAATTGTGAATTTGTGCGAGAAGAATAAATGATGTGCAGCGGCACGATGTCGCTAGCCAGTCAGGAGAGGAGGTTAGATGTTGAATAGTTGCAAACGTAATTTACATTTAATGATGAGTGTTTGTATCCTCTTTGGAGAGCTAGATGACTGTCTGGAGGTTACATAAGAACAAAGAAGTTCTTACATTCTTCAGCATTAGGCGTAAGTGCGTATTTTGATCCAGCAAGAATGTTTTTGCCCATTATCAAAATCAATTTTGATTGCAAAGAATTGATATCTCGCTACTTGCATTTCGTAGTATTGAATTACTTATTTGAACATCGAAATGAAATATTAGAGATCCTGCAATTTTATCAATTAAATTGCCGCAGTACGTTTTAAAGCATTAATCGATCTTCCCTGTAGAGAATCGCTTTCCTCAACTGAAACGTATTATTCATATCTTTTCCTTTGAAAAATGTCCGATTTCCATGCATTATTCTAATATCCAACACCGTTGCTTCGAGGGGTATATATTTTGTGATTCCGCAAACGTTGAATCGGTGTCGATAGTTTCCGCTTCCGTGTCATCTAGTCGTAATGCTGTGAATTTCGTTCGTTGGTCCGTGGTGCTTTTCGTGCTTGTACTGCTAGCGTTGTCCATAATGTGACATGTGAATCGAAATTGACCTAGTTTCTTAAGTTTGATTTCATGACATTGAAAGGCAAAAAATATTACGTGGCTTGCTTTTAATAATCTTAAAATTAATCGTTTTGTAAATGAAAATAAAATGTTCTTACTTTTGGCCACATTCTGAGATTACACCAAATTTAATCAAGTTTGGCTTGGTATAGCGTAAATTTTAGTTCTACAAAATCACGTATGAAAGTGTTCAATATGACCAAAGCTTAGAGCCTCAATTTTAACCCGTAAAAAAGCCTAAAAAAGTACCACAAGAAATATAAATGCGAAACTGATAACCTACTCTCCGATGTAAGTTGGTTAAAAAGAATGAACGTTTCTTTCCGCACAAGTATCCATAAAAATTAACAAGGAAGTGACTTCCTGAAAACATTTATTTTCAACCCATTAATATCAAATATTCTCAAATTCATTTGAAGTATATTTTCTAACTCTGTAAGTACAAAGATAGCAATTACATCATTGTTTCCCAGAAGTTATCAAAATAATACTACCCAGATGACACAAATGATTACCACGCTATAATCATTAATCGTAATCAATTACCAATAATATACTTATTATTATGATAAATAAATGAAAGCGTATTAATGGGGATGAGATGAGCGTTTGAAATTAACTTTTACTACCTATTACATTATTTGCATCCATTCAGATAGCTTATTTATTTGTAAAATTCAATTTATGGACGAATGACCTCTGGTCTAGCGAAGAAACTATTTCATCAAATAAGTGACCTCTGAAAGGGGTGTAAGTTTTCACAACTTTTACAGCTCACTCTTGGCCGTACTGTTTTCCTTTTTTAGCATAACAACTAGCACTCTGTTATGTTATAATTCTTATCGAGATATTTCCTTCCGTTTTAGACCACCTTACATCCACAAATACTCGCAATTGAGAGCAAATGGATGAATAAATATTCCAAATATGCAAAATTTTCGCTATTTAATCTTGAATGGCCGAACTTATTTTTATGAATCATGAATTGAAACAATATTTTTTCAATTAAAATAATAAACGAACAACATCCATTGAATGAGTAATTTTATAACCAAGTTCTTCAAACGTAAAACCTGAATAAAAATAGTAATCTTATAAAAACTGAAGAAGTGTGCTCCACTAAGAAAGATCTTGAAAGCACTTGGTAACTCAAACAATGTCTTCGGAATATTTAAACTTAGCTCACATCCAGATTCCATAAATTGAGTTCGAAAATTAAAATATTGTTATTATGTATTTAAATCTACCACCATTTTATTTTCAGTGTGTTGATTTAATTGTTTGGGTATTCATGATAAAATAACGCGTTACAAACAAAACTGACGTTAGATAGGAAGCCATATGGCAGCAGCGCTTACTACAACACACATGACCACTAGTAGGCCGACTTTGCTGGCTAACTTACATGGCGGTCTATGAAGAATTATAGAGGTGTCAACGAAAATTCGAAATTTTGTACGGTTTTGTGGCGGATTTCTACAGTGAAATCCTGATGGCCCGCGGAGAACACAATAGCGTTCCTAGCAAAGTGAAAATTATTTCAGTTCTTATATCCGTTTAATTTTTGTCGCCTTCCAAAGTGAATTTATAGGAATTTGTTTACATCTCAACGCTGAGCTATCAGTCGAAAGTGCAAAACGTGTGCTTCATTTGCTCGTCTTGAAAAGTTTAGGAGTACCCACAGTGGGCTTTAAAAGGTGAATTTATAGCATGCACGAAACGCGTTCCGCACGTTTTTTATTCGGAAAATAGTATTTATTACGAAATATAAGCATTTGTTAATGCCGCGGTTGGGTGACAGCTACCGGAAGCTTGTCCATAGTAGGTCGACTAATACATATGCAAATTGCTACCATATGGCTTCCTATCCAACGTCAGTTCTGGTTACAAACCATTTTTAAAATTTTCATCAACAATTTTAAATATTCAATCGACTATAACTTAGCTGTTTACGACTGGATTATTGTGAAATTTTCTGGACACGTGCAACTACTATTAATGTAAACATCGATCGATTCCTTAGGTGAAAATATAAAATTGACGGTTTATACTATTTTTAAGAAAATTGATCTAATTTTAATATTTGAGGTATTTGTTGGCCTTATGCTCATAAAAACGAGCTTCTGTGATTTCTTCAGATCGCTTTTGAATCACAAGTGTCCAATCGTGTCAAAAGGAAGCCAAACTTTTCATATATTTCCTCTCCCCCTGCCCACCTCGAAGACCTGTATTGAAAAATTCTCGTCAGGACCTTTCATTTGATATTCATATTGGCCGCGTTTGATGAAATAAGTTATTTAAGGGTCACTTCGTATATAGGGCGACACGTCTAAAACACTTCATACAATTTTTTGTAACGAAGTTTTGATTTAAGTCCCGCTTATCACTTATTGCCGAAATTTAATGTTTCTATATTAGCATATTTGTTTTGCGGGGAAACTCGCCGTTGTTCAGGGATGAACAGACGGCCACGTCATGATTTTGGTAAGGTTTTGTAATATTTTTTAACAAACTCTAAGAAGAAGGTAAAATATATTTAATGTGTTATCCTTTCTGGTCAAAACCACGCTCAACTATGTGATTAGTACCTAATTTTCTAATAAGCACCCATCGCAGTTGAGTGGGCTAATAATCCGACAGCATCATGAGAAGCTCAAACTCAATGGTGCCACCGAGGTTTGAACTTGGGAGCTGATGCACAACCGGAGTGCGTCCTTACTCACTTCTCCCCACACAGACTACATGAAGTCACATCAAACAAATTTAAATCTATGGGACTCCTTTGCCTGCGGTGGAAAGAATGAAAATGTGACCTTCTTCCTCGAGGCGATGTGCGACTGGTGCTGTTGTTTTCATAAGCCAGGTGCTGGTGGAACTTCTTGTGGGGGGCAACATAGGCTGTAGCGTGGGTACGTATGGTAGCAGAGGTGATGGTTGCTATTGTGTCGCTGATGAGACATCGGTTTTTTCCAGGTATGCATGCTTCAAGTGGTCGGTCGGGAGGGTTCGATAGCTCGGTGAGGTCTAGTGTACAGCTGGTCAAGCGGTTTCTTGTCTGCATCAACGCAACGGAACATGTATTCATATGCAACCATGTTTTTCATTACAAACGAATGGTGTGTAGTGTATCTGTCAAGCGAACCAGGTCAACTACTTGGAAGAGGTGACATACGTCTAGACAAAATCATGCGGGCAGCTGGCTGGTGTTACTTGAGGTGCAGTAAGTTCACCCGGGATCTGAAGTAACGTTCTGAAGACCATCTCCGCCCATGAGGCTTGCAGATCTTCCTTGCAGGTGGCATGCAGACTAAACAAAATCGCAGGGAGTGCTTATATCCAAGGAGTTTCAGGAGTGCCCCCTTTTTTTGTGGTAGGGAGGTGAACGCTATTTATGCACAGACTGTGGGACTCCCATGCGTGACTGGACTACCCACTAAACACCTCCCCTGTCAACCTGAGAACCCAGCCTGAAACCGTACTTCGGGCCAGGTCTCGTTTTGTTACGCCGTATGGCGCCTTCAAGCTGAGGAGTCCCTTTCCTAGTGGGAGGGGAGAGGGGAAGAGGAAATGCCAGAGGAGCGATTCCCCAGCACCCCTGGCTGCTGTGAGTCCCTTTTATATTTTAGGACTGCCCGAGCATAATGTGCCACCTGGTTCCATTTGTCAACCGATTCGAGCATCACTGCAACTATATTATCCGGGGTGAGCTCTCCCGTCTCCCTGTAGCGCCCCTTAAGGCACTCTTAAGCGTATGGTGAATCTGTTCCACCAGCCATTGGCCTGTGGGTGATATCGTGTTATGTGAATGTGGATGGCTCTCAGGGTATGACGAATCAGAATTAGGAAGTTGGCCTCAAACGGACGGCTTTGGTCTGAGGTGATATCAAGCGGCGCGCCGAATATGGCAATCTAGTTTCTGTATAGCGCCCTAACCATGGTGCATGCTTTGATACCCCACACTAGAATAGCTTGAGGCCAGCGCGTGTAGTGTTCGACAATAGCATGGTAGTGTTTGAAGTCTTCATACTGCGGAATTATGATAAGATGGGCGTGGATATGGTGGAAATGCCCGGTGACTTAATGGCACCGTTGAATTCAATAATATATGCTGAGTGGCCGTTCAGCTGTTTTTGAGATAGCTTGAGGCAGGAGTTTGCCTAGAGGTGCAGCAGCTCTTCGTCTGTAGTCTGAGCTTTATTGATGGCTCAAGCAGTGAGTACTGTGGATACTGCTATCGTTTTACGGGTGAGATCGTGTCGGTGACGAGGTTATCTTTACCTGGAGTGTATTCTTACTACATATCAAATAGGCCGATAAGGTCCAATTGTCCACTGTGGCTGGGCGAAACTCTGTCCGAGCGTTGTATAACAGCAAAAGTGAGTAGATGATCGGTTAAGATAATGAAGAGCCTACCCTCTGGCATGCGCTGGAAAGTCACGGCAAAAGGTGGAACAATACTGCTCGGTTTCGGAAACCACCATCAAGAAGAAATCTAGGGGTACCCACATACCGTTGTTCTGCTGCTGATCCAAAGCCGCACTGATTGAGAGCTGGATACATCAGTGCGTTGTGGTAGCTTGTGTAAAGCCAAAAGAAAGGCTGACATGACTGCTTCAGCGATGCCCTGCTTGCAAAATTCACTGTGAGAGTGGCGCTTGGAGCTCAGCGGAATTTTGCATGTAGTGGTGGTAGAAGTTGAGCATACCAGGGAAACGCTACAATGGAGAAGAGTTGGGATGCCTGGAAACATTTGAGATGGCTTCCATCTTGTGAACCGATGGTCAAAATCATCTCTCACATCACGTCTGTGAGAGATGAAATGACCTCCATAAATTTAGTTTGGGACTACTGTTTTGCATATTTTTTCGGGAGTGACCGGGATTTAATAAAAAGCACGTTGAATGTCGATGACTGAGCATATGAAACCACTGGTATTCTAAACTAGACCCTTGATATAAAGCACGCTGAATGTCGATGACTGAGCATACGAAACCACTGGTATTCTAAACTAGACCCTTGATAAGGCTTGATAAGGGGCAATAGGTAGTGGTTCAGGCAGGTTCGGGCACTGATTTGGCGGTGATCCCCAGTAGCTTGCCAGAAACCACCAGTTTTGGGCATCTTATGTAGGGACTTAGGGCACTGGCTTGCTGAAGGTCGTTCGACGCCTTGTCGAATAGAAAATTGAACTCGGCTTTCGCTACGGTTGGGCGTTCTCCCTCAATGTGTTGTGGGCTTGTAAAGACAGGTAGACCTTGCGTGAAGCAACTTGCCGAGTGGTGGAGGTGCATTAGCGAACTTGGTGATGTACATCTCTCTGACGATGTCCACCATGGTCAATAGCTTGTTGACCACGCCAATGCTAATATTATTCACTGATGGAGTTAGGTCACAAAAGGGCTGCTGCAAACGTCTAAGCAGCATCAATTGCGTAGAAAGATGAGTAGGCCGTGGTGGCTAAGTATACTGGCTCCAAGAATGGTTGTCTGGATGCCTGCTGCTGCAACAAGCCTGTAAAATAGGCGGCATAGTTTGAAGTTCAATTTAAGCCACTGGGTGCCAAACAATATGATTGGCGTGCCGTAAGTTGGTTGCAGCACGAGTGACTTGGGGAGGAGATGCCTTGGAATGATGGAGAGAGTGGAGCCTTAGTCCACCAGAAACCAAGGTTTTATGCTGCGGTCAGTGACGTGAAGGTGTATTCGGTGGTGTTGTCAGCAGTGTTTGCTAAGTGTAGCACCGGGAATCTCAGTTTTCCGAGTGCTCAGTGAAATTATCTTCAGCTGGGAAAGTGTGAGGCTACCTGCTGTTCTAATCTTGCTCGTTTCGTGTGTTTAGCACTGTTTTGTTCATGGGCTTTAACTTTTATTAAACACATCGAGTTATAATAATTCAAATAGTTTATTCACTAATAGGTATTCGATTCATTTAATACAACTTAATACTAGATATTTAACACTTGATATTGGCGCGCGAAATCACATGTTGCCGCTCGAAAGGTAAGGAAAGAAGTGGCCAAAATATTCGGATGCAAGTGTGTATAATGATATATGACTGTATTAGTAAAAAAAAGCAAATATGTTTCATTTGTATACATATATAACACTTGCAGTGAATTATTAAGGCTCCATATTGCTCTTTCTTGGTAGGCATCTTATGACGAGCAGCATCCGATTTGCCTGCTGGTATTGATGCGTGGTTTCTGGAGCACAATTGAGCCTAGCTGTGCGACCACCAGAAGCAGCGTAGCTAAATTGGTGGCCACCAGATTTGAAGAGTTACGTGGTGACTAGCGGTCAGATGAGGGTGTTGCTGAGCATATTGTTGGTTGCCCTGACGTGGCCATTACTACCGAGCCCATATCATGCGCCTCATCTTCAATAACATGGTGCTCCTTCAGCACCTGGATGATCAGTAATAGCATGTATTACGTCTTCTGTGGCAGGAAGTAAGGACGTTTTAAACGCCGGACATCATCACTGAGCCGCAAGCCAGCTAGAGTCCCCATGTGTCGCAGTAGCTGTGAAAGTCGTGAGTCCTTTAACTTAACGCCTGTAAGTAGCTTATGCAGCTGAGCATTGGGAGAGTCTGTGAGGTGGAAAACAATAGCTGTTTTATTGGCTACATACTTGTCGTACTTCGATGATGTGCGGATGATATATGCAGCCTCGGTAATGGTGTTGTGGTCTAGTGAGGAGACGTAAGGTGGTACTTTGCTGAGTCTCTTATGAATGTTTGCACCTGAAATTGCGACTCAATCTGGAACGCCCATAGTTTAGGGCAACCACGCCAAAAAGGCCGCAGTCTGCATTGGCCGACAACGTTGGCCTCTTGGGCCGGTGGAGGCTGCAATAGTTCGAATGATACATGGTTTTGAGGCAGAGGTGGTCAGCTTTGATTAGCTGCTGGTTGCCTATCTACTCCTGGTGGTATCTGTCGATGTTGAGGAGGACGCAATTCAGCGTTGTGTGGTGCAGCAATATTTGCATCATTGTTAGCGTTTGGAACGAGCACCATGATGGCAAAATGGCGTGAGACTACTTGCGTGTTGGGATGTTGGTGGTCTTATGCATTATCGAGTCAAAGACGAATCTGGCTAACAAATGAAGAATTTTCGCGGAGCCAGGGTTTGTGTGCACCATAATAGGCGTAAAAGTGTTAGTATCGGCACATTCTTAAATACCGCAAATCTATAGAATTGCGATATTGGCGTTAGGCCTATCTTGCGTCGTTAACATGCCACTTTGACGATCAGATTGAGTGTGTGTAGGTTTGTTAGTTGGTGATTACATTATTATATATGTTTTATGTATGGGGTTGAAGTTCAGTTATACTTAAGGCAACCATTTTCCTTGTTCATCAAACAAGGATGCCCTCAAATTGAATTCCTTCAAAACCAAAATAAATGTTTGTAAAAAAGTTATGATATCTGATTAATGATAAAAATAGATGTGACAATTTATATTGTACAGTCTAGTGTGCTTGCTTATAATACTTTCCTGATAAGCAAATTTATTTTAAAGTATCAGACTTCATCTTCAAGTGTGAATGCAGTTATTGGCATTAAATGTTGATGCTGTGCAATTACTGCAATTACGTTTTAGGTTTTCTCACTCGTGTTTCTTTTATTTATTTAAGAAAATAGTAATTCAACTGGAGCGTTACTGCCTAGAGAACCAAAATATGCTTAACTATTATGTGAAAAATATTACATTCCAAGTTGTTTGCTTAAACGTGCCTGAATTTTCTGAGCCAACAATGTTCAGTAGTTATTTTGGTACCGTTCCATCCAATTATTTGTGACTTACGATGTATTGACAAATCAAAGGAAATTCATGAAAAACGTTAAAATCTTTCCTTCTTTAAATCAAACCCTTTTCTTTGAGCAAACCCATCATATTTTGAATTTGTTCCCTCATGGGAACCAAAATTAGCTTAGCCCATTCAAACATCCCTAATTCTTTTTTAAACTGGCACCCCAGTTTGAAATATTCCCTAGATATTTTATAAAATTCTGACGCCATTGATGTCAAACTTTTCCCTTCGACAATATCAATCCCCTGTAACTTCAACAACATATTACGGGCAACGTGAGGAAGAAAGCATGAGTTAAATTTAATGTTGATTAACTTTTGAACAAGGGCAAAGTAAGAATAGGGTTGATCATCAACAGGATATGGTGAAAAGCGGGGCCTTTTCAATGCTTTAAATACTTTAGCTACGAGTATGATCTCATCACATAAGTATGCAAATGACCCGTTAGAAATTCCCTATGCTTCCAATTTGGTGAAATAGGACATAACATAAAAGAGTGTACGAAGGAACATCTGCATCCTTTACAAGGAAGCTGATCCCAGAATGTATCTTGAGTTTGTTTTGGGATCAAAAAATGTCAAGTTTTCCAGAAACTGCTAGCTAAGGTTAAAATCAGAACTTCCATTACCCGTATCCTGCAGGTAAACCTACACCGCAGCTCAACCAATCAAAACTGCTTGAGCAGTTTGCGAGGGACATGAAAACCGACTATTTGCTGCTGAGTGGGTAACACCATAATAAAAGGTCTGCATTATGGTATACTGATGAAACTGGTGCTGGCGTCATTTGCGTTCAGAACAGTAATTTCCAGGTACTGGGCTGTGGATGGGTTCTTGTGGATTGGGTGCACAATGACCACTTTCTATAATGTGTATCTAATGCTGAACGAACCGGTATCATCTTTTTCAAGAAAGATCCATAACGGACATGACATTTGCTTTGGAGTCCTTAGTACGGAGGATAGACATTTGGAGAGTACTAGAGAACTATTCAGCCAGTGATCATCACAACATTATGCTTGAGATCCATGATGTTGCCTCCCGAAGTCCGTGCTCTCGACCTTCTACAATTAGTCGACCATCATGAGATTGGACGTCGACAGGTTCGTCGAGGTGTTCATGGCAGGTGCTCCACTACAGGGTGATTCGAAAGTTGCTAAAAAACTTGCAGTTCAGAACGTGGTGAACTAAACCATGAGCATCAACAAGACTGCTTGTGACGCTTCTACGTTCCATCAAAAATCCCACCACAACAAGCTCACCTTCTACTGGTGGTCGACTGAAATCGCAGAAAAACAAAAGGAATATCACAAGTTTTGACATGAGGTGCAATTGAATTGGAACCGTGACAAGACATGCAACCGGGTAACTGCATATGAGTCAGCCATAAAATGCGTTCACAAACAATTAACAAAAATAAGGCTTGCCGTTGACAAGATCCACTGGGCAATGTGAATAAGGATCAACGAAGCCTTGTCTACAACCAGGTTATGTGAAAGCTAAGTGCCCTTGCATACATGAAGCGGAAAATATTGGACGAGGTAGTGCCAGCACTTTTCCTTGCGCATTCCGTCCATGTTGACGCTGTTCACGATGAAACAGCAATCGAATGCCCACTCTTCATACAAGCAGTTCTATTCGTAAAAAAAAAATGTCTTCAGGCAAATGTGGTGTTCAGACTTAAATGTTGCGGCTTATCTATCATAATTGTCTTGATTTGCTGCTCAGCACATTCATCGCTTGCCTTCAAAGCGGGGTTTGCTCAGAACGGTGGCGGGTGGCAAGGCTCATCCCAATCAGCATGGGGATGGAGATCATTTGGTCGTCATCTGCATACCACAATTATGCATGCTAGAGTGCTAGAAAAACTCAGCAAGGGAAGACTCACTAACGCAATTCGTGCTGCTGGTGACCTGTCTTCTCGGCAGTAAGCCTATAGAGCAGGTTGCTCCTCCATTGTTATGATGGTAGATATTGTGAGTGTGGTTCAAAAGGCAGAGGTGTATGGTCAAGCCAATCAATTGATCATTCTGTTGATGACACTCAACATTAGGAGCACCTTCAACTCTGCTAGATGGAACGATATTTTAGAGATGCTTGAAAACTCTTTTCATTTTCCAAAATATCTGATGCTACTTTTGAGTGAATAGCTGAAAGACAGAAGCCTGTTTTATGACACGATACAGGGCCAGCAAAAGTTGAAAGTTACATCGGGTGTTGTCCAGGGATGTATCCTCGGTCAAAACCTGTGGAATTACTTTACAAAACCCTAAAAAAGGCCATTTTTTAATTATAAATGATTTTTCATTGTAAAGGGAAAGGTACGTCGTTAATAATGCAAAGTAATATCAGGCAAATAACCAAAGGACGATATCCTTTTCATTAAATTTTCCATAACCAAATCGCAAAGTGGCTGCCTTATGTCCTCGATAGCCTCACGAATTCCATCTTTGAGGTCTTATATCGACGCTGAGTTGTTGGCGTAGACCTTTTCCTTCACGTGGCCCCAAAGGAAGAAGTCGCAAGGTGTTAAATCACAAGATCTATTCAAAACAACACCTCTCATTGGAAAACCCTATATATATATATATATATATATATATATATATATATATATATATATATATATATATATATATATATAGTCCGCGTGGCTTATGGTTAGAGCACTAAGCCCGTAAGCCGAAGGTTTCTGGTACGAGTCTCCTTGGCACGAGATTTAGATCGAGTGGTTCTTCGGACGGACTATAAGCCTGTTCAGTTATGATACGTGCTGATTTCAAATCAGAACGTATTGCAGCTGGGTGGACGGACACACGGCCAAAGCGTGATAATGATCATATCACCTAGTGGAGTGGTGATACGTTCGATCATGACAATGAGATACTTTATCTCTAAGCGAACGCCCGAAAGGGGCTGTAGGGCTTTAAAGAATAACATATATATATATATATATATATATATATATATATATATATATATATATATATATATATATATATATATATATATATATATATATATATATATATATATATATATATATACAAGGTGGGCCAGAAAGGCGTACGATTTTAAAAACACTCTTTCGTTTGAAGCTTTAGAGAGGGGACTGCGCAGGTGGTGGGGTTAAGTAGCTCGGTTCTCGGAAATTTAGTCGCGATGAATCACTTCACAGGAGCGCAACGTGCTTTCCGCGTTAAACATTATTAAAAATCACAATTCATGCGCTATTGTTCGGCGTTTATTTCGGCGTAAGTTTGGATTACATGACCTAAATCAGTGTCCGAAAGAAAGTGTTATTCGATCGTGGGTCAGAAAATTCGAAGAAACTGGTTCGACTCTCAAACAGAAGCCTGCAGGATGCCCAAGGTCAACAAGAACGGAATTATCGGACCCTCCTTCTTCGAAAAAACAAGGCTAATCTGTCACTGTAAATTCTGACCGATAATAGCCATGTTAAGGGATTTTTTCTTTCCACAACTGCAACAATTTGAAGCCTATAACCGTGTGACATGGTTTCAACAAGATGGCGCGACATGCCATACAGCTAATACCTCTTTGGCGGTCGTAAACGAGATGTTTGCTGGGAAACTGATATCGCGCCGAGGTGACATTGCATGGCCTCCTAGAAGTCCGGATCTGACGCCACCGGACTTTTTTTTTGTGGGGATACCTAAAAAGTAGAGTCTACACCAATAACCCAGCCACGATTAACCAGTTGAAGACCAATATCCGGGAAGAAATGGCAGCTATTCCCCGTGCAATGTGCCAGCGAGTTTTTACCAATTTGAGGGTCAGATTTGAAGAATGTTTGCAGCGGGATGGTGCACACCTGGATGACGTTATTTTTAAGAAATGAATTTCCCAGATGTCAATTTTTATAGAAATAAAAGTTTGTATGTGAATTTTACTCAGTTTTTTTTTAATGATTTTTTCAAATTCGCAATTCTTTCTGGCCCACCCTGTATATATATATATATATATATATATATATATATATATATATATATATATATATATATATATATATATATATATATATATATATTGTCGCGTGTCATGGTTCGCGGCCAATAATTTTAATGTTCCGGGAAAGTGAAAACGCAATGTCTTTTAAATTAAATTACAAGAGTTTATTTAATTAAATTACAAATGCACAATCACTTATTTTACTATTTCATAATTTTAACTAGAATCTTACTTTCACTTGTCCATAAATTTCGATCGCAATTGTCTTCCAAAATTACTTCACAATCACGAAAATCACTTTTCTATTACTCGAACAATATCGCTTCCCACTCACTATCGCAGTTCTTATCGCGGTCGAATGAATGATTATCCCCCCATTCATTCAGCTTGCCTTTATATAGGGTCTCTAATCATTCAACCCAGTTCTCGTACATTGGCGAATTAGCGGGAACATTCGAGCAGCGTGAATGAATGGAGCAGTGACTCACTTTCAGATGTTGATGCTTGGTGGGTTCTCGTGGTTTCGAGTAAATTCATTTTGTTGATGTTCTTAATTTTTGTGAAAACAATTGCGACAGTAGCTTGCAAAATTGTTTGTACATGTAACACTGCCCCCACTCCAGTTCTTTTCGCCCCGAAAAGACGTGTCACCAGTTGTAGTCAATTCTCCCTGGGTGTGATATGGGGCAAGACGGTCCAGATGCACGATTTTCATTTTGGCTCTTGGTTTACAGTGTTCCTGTATGCGATATACGACGTCGTTGATTCGCTTTGTAACTTGGCATGGTCCCTCCCGATTATGCTGCAAATTTGGAGACCTACCCTTCCGTCGCTGTGGGTTATATAGCCAGACCAAGTCATCTTGCTGGGAGCCAGTAGAATTTGCCTTTAGATCATACCTGGTCTTCATGTGGTCAGTAGCTGGTTCGAGGTGTTTTCGCACTGTCCGATGTATCTGGTTCAACAGTTGCCTTAGCTCACTTGCGTACTCCGAGGTGGTTTGGGGTTTCTCGGGGGGTGTTCCGAGCTTTATATCAGCTGGCAGACAAATAGTCTTTCCAAAAATGACTTTGGCTGGGGCTTGGCCCGTCGATGCATATTTGGCAGCTCTGTACGCCATCAAAAATAGTAGGATATGTCGGTCCCAGTCCCTTTGGTTCTCGTCGACCATCTTGGCCAGATGTTCATTTAGCGTGCCGTTGAAACGTTCGACCATTCCATCGGATTGGGGATGCAGCGGTGTTGTCCTCGTTTTCCGTATACCCAGCAGCTCACTCATTTCGCTAAAAACCAGTGACTCAAAGTTTTGGCCTTGATCCGAATGTAGTTCGCAAGGCACGCCGTACCTACTGACCCAATTTAACACTAGCTGTTCGGCTACAGTAGTTGCTTCCTGGTTGGGAATGGGGTAGATCTCGGGCCACTTGCTGAAATAATCGGCTACAACCAGCGTGTATTGATTTCCCCATTCGGATTCAGGAAAGTGCTAACACCAAAGTGGCCTCCCAAGGATCCTTCATGCATTTCCTTAATCACATCGTGGGTTCGGCTTTTGGGTAGTAAAGTTTGCATCCTATAGGAGCTACCATCCACCGTTTCCCATTTCTGCTTGAGTATGTCACCCTCCACCTGAAGGGAGTTCCATGTGTTGAAACGTCCTTCCACTCAGACCGCCCAGTCGTCTCCTTCCATACGAGCAATGTTCCGATGTCTTCATCGGCTAACTGGGCACTTTGAATCTCCTCCGCTGACCAACTTTCCTCGAATTCGGCCGTTATCACTCGATGATCAACGGTCGGCTCCTTTTCCTCAATCCGCCGGCAATGCTTGCAGTTAGCTGAACATGGAGGACGAGATAGGGCGTCAGCATTTCCATGAACTCTGCCCTTGTGAAGTATTTGGGGCCTCACTAGGTCTGGCCGGATTGCCGATCGGGTCGCACCAGTATCGTTCGTTATGGTGCAATGTTCTTCATCAACTTGACCAGGAAGGCATCTGTCTGCTTCTCCACGATGTTGCGTTGGCACGGTGATGGGGGTGCTGGGGATGTCGATCCTCCTGGCTAACATTCGCTCCACGAAGTTGGCCCTTGCAGTTCGATGGGCCTCCATTCTAGGCTCCTGACACGGTCTGGATCTCCACCATCCTGGACAACAGCTCCGTTTTCTTCGCTTCTTGCAGTCTCATTGCAGGTGCCTCTTCTCTCCGCAAATCCAGCATCTAGGCGCACCATTAACATGTGGCTGTCACTCATTTTCCACGCGCTCACACCTGCACTCGTTTGCCATTACCTCATGGAGCCAGGCTGTGCTACGAGTCGCATTTTTCGCTGCCTCATAGTTCAGACTATAAACCAATGCGTCCTTAACCGTTTGCTTTTGAGCTAATCGCAAGGCTTTTTGCAATTCCTGGTCCTTTAAGGCGCTGATGAATGCTTCTGTCGCTGCATCATCTCGATGTTCTGGGTCGTACGCTGGGTAAGCCAAAAGTCCCAGTCGCTCAATGTCTTGGGCTAGCTGCTGTAAGGTAGCTGTGCCTGGTAAATCTGCTTCAGATGATCATCTCCATAACGCATGCCCAGCGCACTCATTATGGCAGCCGCGTTTGAATGCAACTCAACGGGGTTAGTCTGCAACAGCTCAGCAGCTGGGCCCCTTAGTGCAAGAATTAATGCAGTTGCTCGTTCCTGTTCATTCCAGTGATTTATCCTAGCGGCGGCTTCAAACTGGATTTTGTAAATACTCCAGACCATTTGTCCGTCGAATATTAGTGCTTGCGCATTTCTAGACGAGCTTTGCGCTGCAGTTATAAGTGGGGCTGGTGAGATGGTTACTACTGCTTTCGCTGCTTCTAAGTCCTTTTTCTTTTTTTTCCAGTTTCTGTGTAATTGTCTGCCTTGATTTCGAACGCTTGTTGGTCTAGTTTCGCTGATTGTTCATTTAGCTGCACAGCTAAACTGGATGTCTGTTCATTTAAGCTGCCCTGATTGTTCATTGAGCTTCACAGCTAAACTGGATGTCTGTTCATTTAGCTTCGCAGTTAAATTGGATGACTGTTGTCGCTGCTCTTGCTGCATCAGCATCAACATTTGCATCAGCGCATTTTCTGGTTCCTTTGGTTTTGGTGTTTCAGCTTCACCACCTTCTGCGCCTTTCTCTGCATCTGAGAGCTCACCCGAATCCAGATTCCCGCCTTCCGACTCGATCGCGTCACGCAAGCGTGCAATCAGTATGGCCTTTGTACCTTGCGTGGCCAGATTTCGCTGTTCCAACTCCTCTTTGAGCTCCGATATGCTCAATTGATTAATTTCTTGGCGTTTTTATTGTTTCGGCTATTTTTCCACCAGTTTCCACTATTGTGCACTTTAAAAATGTTTAAACGTTTTCACTTCCAAAATTTTCTTTCTCACTTCTTGACACCATTGTCGCGTGTTATGGTTCGCGGCCAATAATTTTAATGTTCCGGAAAAATGAAAACGCAATGTCTTTTAAATTAAATTAAAAGAGTTTTTTTAATTAAATTACAAATGCAAAATCACTTATTTTACTATATCACAATTATAACTAGAATCTTACTTCCATTTGTCCATAAATTTCTATCGCAATCGTCTTCCGAAATTACTTCGCAGTCACGAAAATCACTTTTCTATTACTCGAACAATTTCGCTTCCCACACACTATCGCAGTTCTTATCGCGGTCGAATGAATGATTCCCCCCATTCATTCAACTCGCCTTTATATAGGGTTTGTAGTCATTCAACCCATGTACGACATTGGCGAATTAGCGGGAACTTTTGAGCAGCGTAAATGAATGGAGCAGTGACTCACTTTCAGATGTTGATGCTTGGTGGGTTCTCGTGGGTTCGAGTAAATTCATTTTGTTGATGTTTGCAATTGCGATAGTAGCACGGAGAATTATTTGTACATGTAACAATATAAATATATGTATATATATATATATATATATATATATATATATATATATATATATATATATTTATATATAGAAATATATATATATATATATATATATATATATATATATATATATATATATATATATATATATATATATATAAAGATATATAAATATATGTATATATATATGTATATATATATATATATATATATATATATATATATATATATATATATATATATATATATATATATATATATATATATATATATATATATATATATATATATATATATATATATATATATATATATATATATATATATATATATATATATATATATATATATATATATATATATATATATATATATATATTTTTTTTTTTTTTTTGCACTGCACTGCACTGCAAAAAATATCGAAACATTATTAAATATATTTAATTATTTAGGTAACACAACAATCTTTAGCTGTCCTGATGGATTTCTCTGTGCTGATATAAACACGATATGCAATGGTGAAGTTTCTGCAGCTTGCATATTGTCAAGAGCTTGCTACAAATGCCCACCTAATGCATTCAGCACATGTGTTAATTCCAGGCAATATGTTGCCTGCCTGAATGGAAAACCAGACATAATTGTAAAGAACTGTCAGGCCTCTAGGCCATATTGTAGCATGGAATATAATTCTGATGGGAATATAGTTGTATCTTGCACACCCATAATTCAAGTATAATTCTGAACTCTTTAAGCATTGAATATATAGTAATTTTACTAATTTTACTTACAAGAATATTGCCTGCCGTGGAGATTGTGACCCTGAGCCAACGACAACAGAGCCTCCTCCAACAGAAACTTCTCCACCACCAGTCACAAACCCTCCGCCAAATGCTGCGCAATGTTACGGTAAGGTTAATTTCAAAACAATCATGAAAAATTCGAAAAAAATGTTGAGCTTGCGATTGCCAAGGAACAATAAATATACTTATCAAATATTTCAGTTTCAATGCGAGAGAAAAAGGCCAAATGGAACAACTGAAGCTAACTATGCAAACAGCGATGTGGCTAAACATTTTGTGTTTTTTGGTTTGAAATTCAAAGGAATGCATCCCTCTCAATTAATTAAATCAATTTGATTCAATTGAAAAAAATTATTACAGTATTATTTTGGTGTATTGATCTATTGTGATCTTGGTACATGTGAGTATAGCAAGATTGCCACAAGCAGTATAACGTATAGGTGCATAGAATGATCGAATCAATTTTCTGCTGTCAGAAACTGTTAAAACTGTTACCACCTTAAATAAAAAGCAATCGTGTCTTAATTTTTTTTTAACTTGCATTACAGCGCCATCCGCGTGTCGCTCAATAACAACCATCATGTCATCTCATTTCAATTTATACTTCTCAAACTCCCCGTCGTTACGGCATGTTTCTAATAGGAAGCAATATTTAGCGAAATTTTCCATTGAACATTTCTCTTTACCTTCTAAGCTGAAAACAATTTCGTCATCGAGGTGCTCATGCGGGTCATGTCAACATCAACGTCGCCAACACTTCCACTACCAATACCGGATCCATCAATTCCCATTAACATAGATTGGTCAGCATAAGAATTCAGTGAACCTAAAAGGCAATATTCAAGAATAAACTAATTATTAATTATTTGCTCAATACTGCTGATCAATACAATTGCATTGATCTACTTTCCCACTGCATTATTTCCGTTGTAAAACAGTTTTATGCTGATCATCTGTTTAAGCAAGCAATAATGCAAACCGTATTATCTAGGTCAGATAGCTGTTAAGTTAAAGAATTGTACATTGTAAATTCGGTCACTAACTTGGACCAATAAAGAAAAGATTAAAAATTGAACTCCAGGTGTTGTTTTTAATATTCGGAGACAAACACCTACAAACGTTGCGCGATCAAACGGCAGTACAATAATACAGCGATAATATTTGCCAACATTGAGGAGATTGTGGGCACTCTCCAACATGGTTTCCAGAAAACAGAATTTCGATGATGTAGTGAATCGCGGGATGTTCAGTGTGATAAAGAGCTACAGCGATAGTCTGCTGTCTTGGCGAGCGAAAATATTGGTGCTCGCCAGAATTGGCTTTATCTGGGGACGCGTGAATGCGCTAGCAGGTGGTGTCGCGGGCTGGGTTCTTTTCCCCAGCACAAGGGCCCACTACAAAAAAAACTTTGCATTCACGAATTAAATGATCAAATGACTCGGTTCAACGGTGCCGAGATCAGTAGGTTACCTCAGCTGGAATACTAAAATAGAACGAAAGACTGAGTCTAATGAAGCGTGTGAGACTCGAGAGGATCTTGTCTTTACTATTCATTACTTACGATCCTTAAATAAGAGTAGGGCATCCAGAAGGAAGCGGTGCCACCTCACACCCTCTCACTCGGATCAAGATCCATCGTCGACGTAGCCGTATATTTGCTATTTAAATAAAAAAGTCTTGCAAACATAATTTGCGCAAACCTTTCCCTTAAATGAAAAATAATAATGTTTCAGATTTATGTCAAAGTCTTACATGACTGAATCATACAAAACTTTATCATAAATAAGAAATCTGTGCGGAAGGCCACTCTATCGTGCTAGAAAATCAGTTAGAACAAAGAAAAAATCCCCGTTGGCAGCACCAGCCGGAAAGGTAAATTCCTCGTATGTAGCATAAAGTTTCGAAAAAGAATTTGGCTTGCCTACTACTAAACTTCTTTCTGCAATTTTCGTAGCACCACGTGGGTATTTATTAACATAAAAAAAATCTGGCCACGTTCGTTTTTAGAGACCTTTTATCGGGGCGCAAATATTTTGCTAATTAAATTGAGTTGCACCCGTATGGATTACATATTGAAAATCGGCGGATAATAAATTGTTGTTAACATATAAATACCGGTTTCGCCCTTCTCGCATTTGCTGTTTACACAGTTCAGAGTGGTAACCACACAAAGGCTTAAATAGCTCGAATAGTTAATTTGAAAAGATTTCCATAAAAGTTTAATCAGCACTTGCGTTGCCATTAATATATACATTTTCAATTTTTTTCTGAACTATGGGGGCCGTCATTTCGATTTTTATTTAAATCGGCTGCTAAAAATATTAAGCTGTAAATTTTCGACTTTTTTATTTGTCGTTCGATTTGCATAATTGAATTAAATGAACTTGCCTTAATAACTTATAATTTCAAGTTTCCACGGAATCTGTTGAGAATCTTGGCTGCTAGAGGGCTACAGAAATAAAAAAAAAAATGTATGCCACCCCCCTTAAATACCTTAAAATATTTTCTTGCACTGTAAATGTCAAGAGGCACCACTTTTGACTTACGTAGAAAATTTCCTCATTCTAGCTCATGTGGTTTGCGAGAAAACTTGTTATGACGCACGAACAAACGAGCGGACGGACGGACGGACAGACAAGTCGCAATTTTACAAATTTTTTAAGGGAATTGTTAAAAAGATTTTGCAATATCTTAAAAATGGTCTGGTTGATAAATTCTTTCAAGTAAAGTCATTTGAAACGTTTCCATGAAAAATATTTATTATTTCAGTTGGCACGAAAATAGCGAATCGGGCTTGCCTTCAGACCTTTGGGGGTCGCCATTTTGAATGCATGCATTTTATTTTGGATTATTTTGAATCTTTGTATGCTAGGAACTCATCAATCAATGTACTATCTCGTTCAAATAGGAGTTTGACTCTAGACAGGGCAAAATAATTCAATTTTTAAAGAACATGGCAGCTAAAAATATTAGGCTTAAAATTTTCGACTTTTTTATTTTTCATTCAATTTTAATAATTTCCTGCAAAATAACAGAACATAGTACAGAGATCCATAATCTCAAGTTTCATCAAAATCCATTGAAAAATGTGACCGCTAGAGGGCGACAAAAACCCGAAAAAAACGCATGTTTAACCGGCCGCCGCCGTCCAAGTAATGTCTATCTTGAAACCGAATTTCATATATGTCGGAATAAAATTGCGACTTTTAAAAGCCTTTGAAATTTTGACTTTCAACTGGCCGCCATTTTGTTTTTTGCAACCTGACCTCCAGTTTTTTCACGTGATTCTTTAGATACTTATAATTTCTATCAAACTGACGAATTTCATGAAAATCTGTAGAAAGCTTTGACCACTATTACAACAACAAAATTTTGCACGTTTATCGACCTTTGAGCAGCCGCCATTTTGTTTCTGCCGTACTGACTTTGGATTTTTTAATTGTGAGATTCATCACATATATCAATGAACCCTTGTACCAAATTTCATCCAAATCGGAGCTATACTTTGGTCAGAACAGAAATCACGATTTTTCGTCTAAAATGGCCGCCATTTTGTTTTTGCCGGGCCGAAATAGCTGGTTCACGAACTTAACTGAGATAATTACTCAATACACCTTTCCTGCAAATTCGGTGAAAAGCGAAGCAAAATTGCAGCCTCTAGCATGGTCACGAATTTCGTTATATCCCATATATATATATATATATATATATATATATATATATATATATATATATATATATATATATATATATGATGCTCTCCGCAATAGGTAAATTTCTCTCGAAAAATTTACCTAACAGCTATCGGAGTCATCCGAAAGAGTGATCGATATCCGCGCGACGTTAGATAAGCTTCAAATGTAGAGCAAATTTGTCGTATAGATTTACATTAAGTTGATGTGAAAAGGGTGAAATGATTCAATTAAAAAGTTTAGCTAATACAAGAATTTCGATGTTGTAGTGAATCGCGGGATGTTCAGTGTGATAAAGAACTGCAGCGATAGTCTGCTGTCTTGGCGAACGAAAATATTGGTGCTCGCCAGAATTGGCTTTATCTGGGGACGCGTGATTGCGCTAGCAGGTGGTGTCGTGGGGTGGGTTCTTTTCCCCAGCACAAGAGCCCACTACAAAAAGATTTGCATTCACGAATTCAATGATCAAATGACTCGGTTCAACGGTGCCGAGATCAGTAGGTTACCTCAGCTGGAATACTAAAATAAAACGAAAGACTGAGTCTGATGAAGCGTGCGAGACTCGAAAGGATCTTGTCTTTACTATTCATTACTTACGATCCTTAAATAAGAGTAGGGCATCCAGAAGGAAGCGGTGCCCCCTCACACCCTCTCACTTGGATCAAGATCCATCGTAGACGTAGCCGTATATTTGCTATTTAAATAAAAAAGTCTTGCAAACATAATTTGCGTAAACTTTTCCCTTAAATGAAAAATAATAATGTTTCAGATTTATGTCAAAGTCTTACATGACTGAATCATATAAAACTTTATCATAAATAAGAAATCTGTGCGGAAGGCCACTCTATCCTGCTAGAAAACCAGTAAGAACAAAGAAAAAAGGGTGAGGTTACCCGATGGCTAGCTCATGGGTGGAGGCACCAGCCAATGTGGCGGATCCCATAACTGTTCAGCGTTCCATAAAAATGAAAAGACCAAACTTTGTTTCCCTGTTATCTCTACATTTTTACATCAAACATTTATTAAAAAAAGCGTTTTTCTTTCAGTTGCTTGAAGAGTAATAAATAATATAAGGAATGTATCAATTGGATTCTAGAGTCATTCTAAACTAACAATAAGCTAGCATTTTTGCGTTTAGCTTTCTCAAGTATAGAAAATCAATAGTGCATGGGGATCCATATTATATTAATTTGTTGCTATTTATTCGTGTTAAATGTGTACATATAGTATAAATTAATAGTCTCCGCGATTTTTTATAGAAAAAAATGAATTTCATTTTTTGACCGTTAATAGCAGAGGTTCAGCTCAAGACAAATTTTAGATTCTAAATTCCAGCTTATGCTAGAAACTGCCGCCGGTCCGTTGACGTAGAATAAGCACATTCCTGATGATCGAATATGAGACAGGTGCCTAGATACGTTGTCATCATGATTTCTTGTCTCATGGGTAGGTGGGATGTTTGTTGACTGGCATGTGGCTGGATCGCGTTCGATTCTTAGATTCGTCGATTGTTACCTCAACTCTTCGTCCCTTGAGTACGTTCGTTCTCGAATGTTAGGAAAAGGGCAGGCTGTACATACCGTTGTGGCTTTGCAAAGTGAGAAGTTCCTGAAAATTCAGTACCGACCTGGAATCATTCGTCGGGATGGCAGGTAAGTTCGCAGGTATGGAATCGGCTACCCTGGTTGTCGTAGTCCTTTAACAGTGTCTTGGAATTTTAAAAGCGGCAACTACGCAAATCAATGACGCCAATATACCACAATTGGCGTTCTGGTAAGTTGCTTTTACGATCCGAAACGTCTCGATTCGCTCGATGTTATTTATGGTCAACTCTCTCATCAACTCCAAGGAGAGGATATCCTCGAGTGCATGGTCGCCGGTGAACGTGTTGAGCAGCGATGGTAAGATTTCTACGATCTGTAATTCACTGACAGCGTATCTCTGATTGTTTATCGTAATTGAAGAGTTTCGGAACAAAATCAGGTAAGGTCCTTTTAACTCATGGGTGTTTTGATCCATCTCGATGATGCTCTTGAATTAATTTATGAACAGCATGCCTGATTCGATTTCTTCCACCAATGGTAGGTGATGACCATTCTCCCTTTTACACTGCGCGGTTCTACTCCTAAACAAATGAGGTATACATTTCGATTCACTAATATCCCTAACCTTATTTTGTTTACAAACAAATAAATCATTAAAAGTTTTGCATGAGCATGATATTCCAAAAAGCATCAATATTGAGTAATACATTGGTGAATTCTAATTTAGGTATCGTTCTATTTTTCTTTACGGGTTTTAATACATATTTTTTTAAATTTTTTTTTGTTACAATGGGCACGACTATAATTTAAAAAATATGGGAAGAATGTTGGATGGCCTTGGTTCTGATAATTCTAGGATCTTTTCAATGCTTATTTCTGGTATGCTATCTGGAGGAAAGTTATTAATTATGGTTGCTTTTTCGAATTTTGAAACGATATTAGAGGTAACTTCAATGACATTTAAAATAAGTAAGTAATCTGACCTTATATTGTGATGTCAAAGCCAGCGTGTTTTCGAAAACCTTATTTTTCCTGATCATGTTTAGCAGATCGTTAGCGGTATTTGCTAATTTATTAATCTTGTCATTATGTTCCCGATTTATTATAACATGTTGATTGTTATTAGAAATGATGCCGTTGATTTTGCCCTTCAGCTTGACTAAGTCATCGTAGACGGCGCTACCCGCAACCCATTTCCAGGCTGTCGTAAGAAAATTTAATGCCCTTTTTAACCGAATAAGTTTGAAGTTTTGTAAGTATTTCTCCACCTCAGATATCTCCTGTACCAACAACTAATAAAAAGGATTATTACTTGGAATATGATCGTTAACAAGGGATGAGATAGTGTGTGCCGATTGCCGAAATTACTCCATTGGAAAAATGTGGATCAACTTCAGAGAACCACTACTACTTCATAGTTCTTAAGCCCTAATCTGTTCTTATTATGGAAATCTAAATTTTTGGTCTGTCTAGCCTTCAAAATTTCGATGTTCTTCAACATAGCCCTTTCAAGAATTCCCGGGTCTGCAGATACGATCCTTCCGAAGAATAGTTCAACTGGCTTCTTACCGGTCGCTGAGTGTACACTGTAGTTATACTCATGGACCGCTCTTTCTTACAGCTCCTCAAAGGATCTAGGGAGACCATTTACCCTAAGCCATCTCATAATCTCTGTTAGTGTTGAATGGAACTGCTTCACTCGACCGTTAACTTCACTTCTGTGGAAAGGAGTTCGGTAAACTTGTATTCTCAACTGATATTGCATTATGAATTTGATTAATGTGGGGTTACGAGACTTTTCCCCATCTATGAATACCTGTCTTGGTACTCCAAACGAGATCAGTAACTCCCTTAAGAGTCGTCTTATATCTTGTATTCCTTTAGACTTTAAAATATGCACTTGCGCATACTTGCTGAATTTATGCAAGGATGTAAGCAGTGACAGAATTGATCGTAACGTACCGTACCAAATAATGTTTTGCTTTGGCATCACAGCCAAATTAGTCCATCTTACCAAAATTACAATAACTTCGACAACCTTCCAAGTCCGCATCAATAACCAACTCACCGATACTTTTGACACAAATATTGGACTAAAGATGGGCTGGCCCCATTGCTATTCAATTTGGCTCTAGAGTACGACATAAAGAAGCTACTTGTCGATACGCGAGGTACATTACTATTCAAGTCGAGCCAAGTAGTAGCCTATGCGGACGATATAAACATTTTGTCACGGTTGTTAACAACTACCAAAGACCTCTTCCTAAAACTCGACAGCGAAGCAAGACTAGTAGGGCTACAAATTAATGAAAATAAAATCAAAATCATAACGCAGTCGAGAAAAAAACCCCGAGTACATAAGACATCATACTTGGCAAATACAATATCGAAAATGTTAGCAAATTTGTGTATTTGGGTGCCAAAATAACGAAAATGGATAATGAAAGAGACGAAATACGCCGAAGAATAAAGCTCGCAAATAAAATATTGTATTCTGTTCTGACGATGTTGAAGACCAGCTGTATACACAGGAAAACAAAGCTTCAAGTATACAAATCTGCGATAAGACCTGTGTTATGCCATGGGTGTGAAACGTGGACCCTAACCCAAGCATACTCAAATATATTGAACGCCTTTTAACGACGGGTTCTGAGGTGAATAATCAGAACGAAGCTAGATGGGGACCAATAGTGAATTCGAAATTTTTGATGACCCGGAGGTCTCAACGATTGTAAAACTGCAGAAGCTGCAATGGGCTGGCTACACGAATCGTATGGATGAACAACGGATATCCAATGAGGTATTCGTTGGGAGAACTAAAGGCCGGAGACAAGTGGTGAAGCCGAGAAAATACTGGTCTGACTTGGTCAATAAAGACAGTTTATCGCTACTCGGATTGAAAAATAGGAGGGCGTGGTCAATGGACCGAGACAGTTGGAGACGCTAATTGCAGGAAGCGAAGGTCCGAAAGTGGCTGTAGTGCTAAGAAGAAGAACAAGAAGTAAGAAGTAACTTTCCTTCGATCTGATAGATATCTATATGAACTATATTGCCAGGAAATCCAGGGATAGGTGTCTCCTTTAACACAGGGTTATTGGGTCGTCGCTCGTACTTATTCTCCTTGCACGTTGCGCATTGTTCGACCAATGCCTGAATTTTTGCGGCCATCTTTGGGAAATAATAGTACTCTAAAGTTTGAATTTAATTTTCTTTCGCATTCCTATGGGCTCTATTGTGATAATTAAAAATAATATCCTCCTGCTCAACATCATTACCAACATCCGTCACCATATTTTTTTCGTCCCTAAAGTAAAGCGTTGGCTAATCCCTATTATGACCTCATCTGCATTCATACCATTGGTGACAGCAGGATTTAGATTCGTTTTAAATATGCCTACAATTTTCACCTGGGTGTGATTTGGCTCGACAAAAGTGTGTCTAAAGTAGTTTTTGAATGGCTTGTTCAACTTATAACTGGTTTCCTCCCCAAACTTTAGAATGATTTGCGTCTTTAACGAATTAAGAGGGGTGAGTACTGATATGATAAGGTTGTGCAGGGAGCTCTCATCATTATGAACTGTCATAGTTAGCGAATTTATGTTAGTCACACATGGAATTCTAGAAAGGGCATCGGCCACAACATTCTCCTTTCCCGGTTTATACCTCAATTCAGGGTTGAATTCCTTTAAAATCGCCTTCCACCTCTTCATCTTAGCATTGTTGTTCTTGCTACTTTAAGCGTATATAAGCGGCTAATGATCTGTAAATATGTTAATCTTTTTTGACCTATACAAGTAATCCCGCAAGAAATTCAGGGACCATATTGAGGCTAACATTTCCTTTTCACTAGCCGCATAAGGCTCTTCGGTTTTGTTGAGCGTTTGACAAAGGAAAGTTATAGGTCTACCTTCCTGCGACAATACTTCCCCAATCACGTAATCAGAGACATCGGTGGTTAGGTCATTTTCTTTTCAAAACTTAGGATGAGAAAATAACAACTCTTGCCATATTAGACTGCTCTTAATTTTGTTAAAGGCCTCGATTGTTTCATCTCCTAGGCTTATTTGTTTGTCTTCCGATTGGTATCTGGACGCTCATCCATCCTCCCCTCTCAGGAGGGATGGTAGGGGCTTTGCTATCTTTGCTTAATCGAGCATGAAGCGGTGATAGTACCCTGACAACTTAAAAAACTTGACCTCCTCCTTCAAAAACTCACATTTATCTAGTTGAATTTTCATATTAGCTTTTCCAAGCGTATTCAGTACAATTTCCAAATATCGGAAATGTTCCTCCTCATCTTTTCCTATAACTATGATGTAGTCTTTGTAAATCCAACAACGTCCCCCAACGTCTCCCAATATGATCTGATGGACGCTGGAAGGTCAAAGGGAGTTCTTGTAACTTATTGGGAATCTTGGAAACTCATACTTTGCATTATTCATCTGAAAAGTAGTCTTATGTGTATCGTCCTCACTAAATGAAATTTGGTAAAATCCACTCTTCAAATCGATGACGCTAAAGAATTTGCTTTTGTCAAGGCTGGCCAGTTTATAATTAAAAGCAGGAATTTGGTATGTATCCGGTATCACCACCTCATTTGTATTCCGGAAATCTACAACAAATTGGTATTTTTCTCCTTCTTTGGGCCACCCCAGACGGGTGAATTATATGGTGATAGAGATGATCGTATAATTCCATAGCCCAATAGCGGCTTTATTTCATTTCCACCCCCTCCCTTTAACACATGGGGTAAGGATACGATTTTGAATAAACTGGGGTATCGGTTGTGGTTCAAATTGCTCCCTGGATTCCAGTTGTATATGTTAGCTTCTGATTGGGCTTTAAAAATACTTTAGGACACTTAACGAATATGTCCATCAATCTTCCTCTTTGCTTTTCCGTCATATGCGATATTCTGATGTGACAAGCATGGGCGGACTCTGATATTTGTTGCTTCAGAGCAATGTGCACATCAGGATCTATTATCATGAACTCTCTGCCAGAATGAATTATTGCGCCCATTTCCCTGAGGCTGGCATTACCGATAATGCCATCAAAGGAGCTTAGAACTTTTTGTGAGAATAATTTCAAGGGCTTTCCGTTATGGAACAGGTCGATGAACGAATGGTGGGTAATCCGGGTATTTCCATTAACATAACTAATCGTAAAAGATTTTCCATTTTGAACAGGATTTCTAATATACAGAGTGCGTACGGTATTTGAGTACAACTTGAGAGTAAAATTAATGAACTTTTATTTCTAACAAAATTTAATGAGATTTCAGGAATTTTTCATTCAACGTTTAAATTAATATTTGGCTATAAAGTTATTCAATAAAATCGCCATTAGCAGCAATAACCTCTTCGATCCGGGTCTGGAAACGATTACATGCCCGAATCAAACGCTCCTTGTTCATATTGACCATAACGGCATTAATAGCAGTCTTCAGCGAAGAAGTGGTATTATGAGGACGCTTATTGGTCTCACGCACAACTACTTCCCATACGTAATGATCCAAAGGATTAAGGTCTGGGGAGCTAGGTGGCCATAGGTTCGGTGTTATGTGGTCATGTTGTAGTACTTTTCATAAGAATACTAATTTTGTTAAGGTTCCTTATATTTTTGGGGGCAGGTTATGGAAACTTTTTCCGTTTACGCCATTCCTGTGGCTTGACTTTTCAACCGATGTGCTATATTTTGGTGTGAGTGAATAGATCAGCGACTGAATTTTCCAAAAAGTATAAATTTGTGGTATTTTGCAAAAGTTTAAGGCCAGGTTTAGTGGTTGAAAGCCAAAAAAATCCCAATTTTGCACGTGTAAACTCCCCAAAACGTTAAATGGGTTTTTCTCCCCTTAAACGTGCGAATTTCGCGTTTTTACGTTTTCATTGAAAAGCTTAACCCAAACTCGTATTTTGATGGTCGGAACATGTTTTAGGCAAAGTATCGAAAAATTGCTGTTTCTAGAACACGCGCAGTTTTTGTGCAGATTTTCAGCTTTGATTGCTTACTGTGCCCGTAATTTCAATCCGATTGTTGAAATTTCGGTCTTATCTTATAGTTGCGTTTGTTCAGTTTGCTTGAAGTGCAAATTTGTAGTAATTTGCATGAAAATACTAATTTTTATGACGCTTAGGAAGCATAGACATGTATTTGTCTAAAATACGTAAATTTCCTTGTCAGACCTCTGGCTTTAATCGTTCACTGTAGCCACAATTTCTATTTGATTATCAAAATTTTGGTTTCATTTTATAGCTGTCAGTCTGTTGTTTACGTCAAATGCTAATTTGTAGTACTTTTCGTAAGAATACTAATTTTGATAAGGTTCCTTATATTTTTGGGGGCAGGTTATGGAAACTTTTTCCCTTGACGGCATTCCTGTGGCTTGATTTTTCAACCGATGTGCTGTATTTTGGTGTGAGTGAATAGATCAGCGTCTGAATTTTCCAAAAAGTATAAATTTGTGGTATTTCGCAAAAGTTTAAGGCCGGGTTTAGTGGTTGAAAGCCAAAGAAATCCCAATTTGGCACGTGTAAACTCCCCAAAACTTTAAATGGGTTTTTCTCCCCTTAAACGTGCGAATTTCGCGTTTTTACGTTTTCATTGAAAAGTTTAACCCAAACTAGTGTTTTGATGGTCGGAACATGTTTTAGGCAAAATATTGTCGCGTGTTATTGGTTCGCGGCCTATAATTTTAATGTTCCGGGAAAGTGAAAACGCAATGTCTTTTAATTTAAGTTAAAAGAGTTTATTTAATTAAATAAAATGCACAATAATCACTTAACACTTTCACTAATTTTAATTGTTACTATTAAAAAAAATCTAACACTTGTCCATAAGTTTATTATCGCAATTGTCTTCTAAATTACTTCACACACTATCGCAGTTCTTATCGCGGTCGAATGAATGATTATCCCCCCATTCATTCAGCTCGCCTTTATATAGGGTCTCTACCCATTCACCCATTTCTCGCACATTGGCGGATGTTCTACCGAGAGGTACCTGGTAGGTTCGAGCAAATTCATGAATGGAGTGACGTCACTTGCAGATGTTGATCATGCTTGTTGGGTTCTCGTGGGTTCGAGTAAATTCATTTGTTGGCGTTCTTAATGATGACGAAAACAATTGCGACAGTAGCTCGCAGAATTATTTGTACATGTAATTATTTGTACATGTAATTATTTGTACATGTAAAAATATCGAAAACTTTCTGATTCTAGAACACGCGCAGTTTTTGTGCAGATTTTCAGCTTTGATTGTTTACTGTGCCCGTAACTTAAATCCGATTGTTGAAATTTTGGTCTTATCTTATAGTTGCGTTTGTTCAGTTTGCTTGAAGTGCAAATATGTAGTAATTTGCATGAAAATACTAATTTTCATGACGCTTAGGAGGCATAGACATGTATTTGTCTAAAATACGTAAATTTCCTTGTCAGACCTCTGGCTTAAATCGTTCACTGTAGCCACAATTTCTATTTGATTATCAAAATTTAAGTCTCATTTTATAGCTGTCAGTCTGTCGTTTACGCCAAATAAAATTCGTAGTACTTTTCGTAAGAATACTAATTTTGATAAGGTTCCTTATATTTTTGGGGGCAGGTTATGGAAAATTTTTCCCTTGACGGCATTCCTGTGGCTTGATTTTTCAACCGATGTGCTATATTTTGGTGTGAGTGAATAGATCAGCGTCTGAATTTTCCAGAAAGTATAAAGTTGTGGTATTTCGCAAAAGTTTAAGGCCGGGTTTAGTGGTTGAAACCAAAAAGTCCCAATTTTGCACGTGTAAACTCGCCAAAACTTTAAATGGGTTTTTCTCCCCTTAAACGTGCGAATTTCGCGTTTTTACGTTTTCATTGAAAAGCTTAACCCAAACTAGTGTTTTGATGGTCGGAACATGTTTTAGGCAAAATATCGAAAAATTGCTGTTTCTAGAACACGCGCAGCTTTTGTGCAGATTTTCAGCTTTGATTGCTTACTGTGCCCGTAATTTAAATCCGATTGTTGAAATTTCGGTCTTATCTTATAGTTGCGTTTGTGAAGTTTGCTTGGAGTGCAAATATGTAGTAATTTGCATGAAAATACTAATTTTTATGACGCTTAGGAGGCATAGACATGTATTTGTCTAAAATACGTATATTTCCTTGTCAGACCTCTGGCTTTAATCGTTCACTGTAGCCACAATTTCTATTTGATTATCAAAATTTTGGTCTCATATTATAGCTGTCAGTCTGTTGCTTACGTCAAATACAAATTTGTAGTACTTTTCGTAAGAATACTAATTTTGATAAAGTTCCTTTTGTTTATGGGGGCAGGTTATGGAAACTTTTTCCCTTTACGGCATTCCTGTGGCTTGATTTTTCAACCGATGTGCTATATTTTGGTGTGAGTGAATAGATCAGGGTCTGAATTTTCCAAAAAGTATAAATTTGTGGTATTTCGCAAAAGTTTAAGGCCGGGTTTAGTGGTTGAAACCAAAAAATCCCAATTTTGCACGTGTAAACTCGCCAAAACTTTAAATGGGTTTTTCTCCCCTTAAACGTGCGAATTTCGCGTTTTTACGTTTTCATTGAAAAGCTTAACCCAAACTAGTGTTTTGATGGTCGGAACATGTTTTAGGCAAAATATCGAAAAATTGCTGTTTCTAGAACACGCCCAGTTTTTGTGCAGATTTTCAGCTTTGATTGCTTACTGTGCCCGTAATTTAAATCCGATTGTTGAAATTTCGGTCTTATCTTATAGTTGCGTTCGTTAAGTTTGCTTGGAGTGCAAATATGTAGTAATTTGCATGAAAATACTAATTTTTATGACGCTTAGGAGGCATAGACATGTATTTGTCTAAAATACGTAAATTTCCTTGTCAGACCTATGGCTTTAATCGTTCACTGTAGCCACAATTTCTATTTGACTATCAAAATTTTGGTTTCATTTTATAGCTGTCAGTCTGTTGTTTATGTCAAATACAAATTTGTAGTACTTTTCGTAAGAATGCTAATTTTGATAAGGTTCCGTATATTTTTGGGGGCAGGTTATGGAAACTTTTTCCCTTTACGGCATTCCTGTGGCTTGATTTTTCAACCGATGTGCTGTATTTTGGTGTGAGTGAATAGATCAGCGTCTGATTTTTCCAAAAAGTATAAATTTTTGGTATTTCACAAAAGTTTAAGGCCGGGTTTAGTGGTTGAAAGCCAAAAAAATCCCAATTTTGCACGTGTGAACTCCCCAAAACTTTAAATGGGTTTTTCTCCCCTTAAACGTGCGAATTTCGCGTTTTTACGTTTTCATTGAAAAGCTTAACCCAAACTAGTGTTTTGATGGTCGGAACATGTTTTAGGCAAAATATCGAAAAATTGCTATTTCTAGAACACGCGCAGTTTTTGTGCAGATTTTCAGCTTTGATTGCTTACTGTGCCCGGAATTTAAATCCGATTGTTGAAATTTCGGTCTTATCTTATAGTTGCGTTTGTTCAGTTTGCTTGAAGTGCAAATATGTAGTAATTTGGATGAAAATACTAATTTTTATGACGCTTAGGAGGCATAGACATGTATTTGTCTAAAATACGTAAATTTCCTTGTCAGATCTCTGGCTTTAATCGTTCACTGTAGCCACAATTTCTATTTGATTATCAAAATTTTGGTTTCATTTTATAGCTGTCAGTCTGTTGTTAACGTCAAATACAAATTTGTAGTACTTTTTGTAAGAATACTAATCTTGGAATGTGTGGGGTGTGGAGTTAGTGCGATTTAGCACCTTAACTCCCTCATATCTGTGAGCACCACAGTACCCACCCACTTACCCGTGGCAGCTTCAGTCAATATACAATTTTAAAAATAAATTTTACATAATTATTTGGCGGATAGTTGGGAAGCGTAAATCATCCCCATTTCGGACAGTTCGTAGGAATGCCAGGGTACTATTAGTATGGTTGTCTATTGTGTCAAAAAGTTTCAGTGCTCCATCACGTACGTAGTTTTCTACTGTCTCAAGCCTTAGGTCCTTGTTTATGTCAGTGTTCCTAATGTACCATGGAATTCTTAGGATCTTTCGAATAGTTCTATTTTGGAAGGACTGGAGTGCTTTTTTGTTAGTCTTTGTCGTTTGGTAGAAAGCAGAACTACCATATAGTAACGTCGGTCGTATAATTTGTTTGTAGATGAGCAGTCGATTTTTAAGGCTGAGTTTTTTGGATTTAATGAGTGGGTGTAGTGAAGAGAGAAGTCCAATACAGTGTCCCCGTTTATTTTGTATGTGTTGTCTCCATGTCAGGCTTTCGTTAAATGTAAGTCCAAGGTATTTGGCTGTTGGTGCTCAGTCTATTGTTTCATTGTCAACGTTAAGTCTCTGTGGAGTTTGCTGTAGTTTTTTTGTGATGAATAGGGTCTGTGTTTTATCAGAATTAAGCCTAATTTTCCATTTGCGAAAGTATTTCAATAAAATGTTTATCGATCGTTGCAAGTTTGAGGTGATGACTCTTGCTTGTCGTGCTGTAACAAATATACAGGTATCATCAGCGTAGAGTGATAATTTTACTTTTGGAGGCAGAGTAGGAAGGTCTGCAGTAAATATGTTGTAAAGGACCGGTGATATGGGCAAGCCCTGAGGAACTCCAGCATCAATTGGTCTCAGGCTTGAAAGTTGTTTGTCAATTCTGACACGGAATGATCTGCCTTCCAAAAAGGAGCCAATGGTTTGGGTGAGCTGCAGTGGCATATTGAACTGATGCATTTTGAAGAAAAGTCCTGCATGCCAGACTTTATCAAAGGCCTTAGTTATGTCAAACATAACTAAGCCTGTTGAGTTTCTGCGATTTAAGCCTGTTCTGATATGTTGGACCACTCTAACTAACTGGAGCTCAGTAGAGTGTTTGGCTTTGAAGCCATATTGTTCTTCCGGTAGAATATCTTTATCAGATATAACCTCATAAAGTCGATGCAGAATCACCCTTTCCGCAATTTTTGACAGCGAAGAGAGGAGACTGATGCGTCTCCAGTTTTGTGGAAATTGTGGGTCCTTTTGAGGTTTCGGGAAGACAATGATAACCGCTGATTTCCATATTTTGGGATACCTTCGCAAACGAAAAATCGTATTAATAATGTCAGTGAGTGTTTGTAATATATTATCTGGTAGCCAAAAAATCATAGTGTTTGTAATAGTGTCATATCCGGGTGCTTTATGTTTGTCGAGTCTCTGTATAATGTTTTTGATTTCGTCCGAGTCCGTGGGTTTTATTCTGTCTTCATGTTGAATGTTATCCATCAGTAGTCTGTTGACAGAAGATTGAATTATTTCCTCATTTCCAAGGTCCTCCTCATCCGAAGATTTCTCGCGGAATTGTGTTTCTAAGGAATCTACAAATGCCTCCGCCTTACCCGCATCGTAGTATTGTATTCCATTCGGACCATGAATAGGTGGTACCACAATTTTACTGTTTTTCCGAAAGTATTTGGTCATTCTCCAGAAACTGCCACACCCAGGCTCGAGACTCTGCAAAAAGCTCTCCCATTGCTCGTTTCGGAATACCCTCATTTTATCACGGATTTCATTTGTCATCCGAGTAGCGTTTAAACGTAGCGTAGGGTCACCTGTAAACCTAGCTCTCCTCTGAACTTGATTCCTTCTCTTGATCAGTTGTTTGATATTCTGAGGGAGTTCATAGGGGTTCGTTCCCCTTCTCGGAGTTATGACCGTGTGGTCCTCTTTTGCCTGTATAATTCTCTAAGTTACGTTCTCAATGATGTTGTCGAGGTTGTCGGCCGTTCCAGGTGATTGAAAATTAGTTTCATTGGAAAATGCGACTTTGAACGCTTTCCAGTTTGTAGTTTTCCTTTCCTGCATAGGAACATCAATGAAGATGTTTTCTATGGGGAAAAGGACTGGTTTGTGGTCGGAAGACAGTTCGTCGAGGACATTTAACCGAACATTTTGTGTGAAATCTCGCGATATTCCGATATCCAGTGCATAACCATGTCTTGTTCCGTAATGTGTTGGCTCATTGGGGATATGCAGGCTAAAGTGGTTGGCTGTAATGAATGTATTGAGCTCGGTCCCAGCTTTATTGCTTCTCACAGCTCCCCAAAGGCGGTGTGTGGCATTTAGATCTCCTGCAATGAATATAGGGCCATCAAATGCAGTAAGTACTCTGAGATCATCTGGAAGATTTCTATTTGAGGGAGGGTTGTAAACAGAAATCACAATGAACTCCAGAAAATCAGTTTGCACCTTGATTACTGTGGAATGCTGAATCGTCTTCCAGGCTTCAGAAAGGTTTCTTGGATCATGATTATATCGTATTTATGATCGAAAATAAACTGTTGTAGTTCACCAGTACGCTGAAGCAAGGAATTCGCATTCCACGTCAGAATTGAAACGTGATTCGTTAAACTCATTAGTGTTTAGTGTTGATGACATTTTGAGATGCAGCGAACATGGTTTGAATCATGTTTGCCATCATCTCTTGCATCATGTTTTGGAACTGTGTTTGTATTTTGGCAAACATTTGGTCCATATTGTTAGTTTGATTTTGTATGCGTGGGGGAGCCTGTGTCGTGGTTGTTTGTTTTTGTGCTGGTTGTGTGGGTTGGGCCGCAGCAACCTGTGCGAACGATCTTCTCACGTTCTTTGGATTTCTGGGACAACCCCCGTAGCTTGCAGGATGCTCTCCGCCACAGTTTACACATTTTGCTTTCTCTTCTATTTTCTTCGGACATTTCGAGAAATGGTGAAGCGAATCGCATTTAACACATCGAGACTGTGCATGACAGTTGCTGGCAGAATGTCCAAATTGTTGACAGTTGTGGCACATACCCTGGCCCGTACGAGGACGCTGTGCTTCCACGATGCACATAAGATGGCATACAGATTTTATGTTGTAAATATTTGTTTCGGTTTTTGGGAGGAGAACCTTGACGACTTTGGAGAGACCTTCCCTCATTTTAATGTAGTAGACTTCAATTGGGTTGAAGCCCTGAGATTGTAAGTCTTCTTTTATCTCTTCAGCTGAAAGGCCATACAGACCCCTGATGACAACCCCCTGATGACAACATATAGTTGCGTTTGTTACGTTTGCTCGAAGTGCAAATATGTAGTAATTTGCATGAAAATACTAATTTTTATGACGCTTAGGATGCATAGACATGTATTTGTCTAAAATACGTAAATTTCCTTGTCAGACCTCTGGCTTTAATCGTTCACTGTAGCCACAATTTCTATTTGATTATCAAAATTTTGGTTTCATTTTATAGCTGTCAGTCTGTTGTTTACGCCAAATACAAATTTGTAGTACTTTTCGTAAGAATACTAATTTTGATGAGGTTCCTTATATTTTTGGGGGCAGGTTATGGAAACTTTTTTGCTTTACGGCATTCCTGTGGCTTGATTTTTCAACCGATGTGCTATATTTTGGTGTGAGTGAATAGATCAGCGTCTGAATTTTCCAAAAAGTATAAATTTTTGGTATTTTGCAAAAGTTTAAGGCCGGGTTTAGTGGTTGAAAGCCCAAAAAATCCCAATTTGGCACGTGTAAACTCGCCAAAACTTTAAATGGGTTTTTCTCCCCTTAAACGTGCGAATTTCGCGTTTTTACATTTTCATTGGAAAGCTTAACCCAAACTAGTGTTTTGATGGTCGGAACATGTTTTAGGCAAAATATCGAAAAATTTCTGTTTCTAGAACACGCGCAGTTTTTGTGCAGATTTTCAGCTTTGATTGCTTACTGTGCCCGTAATTTAAATCCGATTGTTGAAATTTCAGTCTTATCTTATAGTTGCGTTTGTTTAGTTTGCTTGAAGTGCAAATATGTAGTAATTTGCATGAAAATACTAATTTTTATGACGCTTAGGAGGCATAGACATGTATTTGTCTAAAATACGTAAATTTCCTTGTCAGACCTCTGGCTTTAATCGTTGACTGTAGCCACAATTCCTATTTGATTATCAAAATTTTGGTTTCATTTTATAGCTGTCAGTCTGTTGATTACGTCAAATACAAATTTGTAGTACTTTTCGTAAGAATACTAATTTTGATGAGGTTCCTTATATTTTTGGGGGCAGGTTCTTGAAACTTTTTCCCTTGACGGCATTCCTGTGGCTTGATTTTTCAACCGATGTGCTATATTTTGGTGTGAGTGAATAGATCAGCGTCTGAATTTTCCAAAAAGTATAAATTTGTGGTATGTCGCAAAAGTTTAAGGCCGGGTTTAGTGGTTCAAAGCCAAAAAAATCCCAATTTTGCACGTGTAAACTCTCCAAAACTTAAATGGGTTTTTCTCCCCTTAAACGTGCGAATTTCGCGTTTTTACGTTTGAATTGAAAAGCTTAACCCAAACTAGTGTTTTGATGGTCGGAACATGTTTTAGGCAAAATTTCGAAAAATTGCTGTTTCTAGAACACGCGCAGTTTTTGTGCAGATTTTCAGCTTTGATTGCTTACTGTGCCCGTAATTTAAATCCGATTGTTGAAATTTCGGTCTTATCTTATAGTTGCGTTTGTGAAGTTTGCTTGAAGTGCAAATATGTAGTAATTTGCATGAAAATACTAATTTTTATGACGCTTAGGAGGCATAGACATGTATTTGTCTAAAATACGTAACTTTCTTTGTCAGACCTCTGGCTTTAATCGTTCACTGTAGCCACAATTCCTATTTGATTATCAAAATTTTTGTTTCATTTTATAGCTGTCAGTCTGTTGTTTACGTCAAATACAAATTTGTAGTACTTTTCGTAAGAATACTAATTTTGATAAGGTTCCTTATATTTTTGGGGGCAGGTTATGGAAACTTTTTCCCTTGACGGCATTCCTGTGGCTTGATTTTGCAACCGATGTGCTATATTTTGGTGTGAGTGAATAGATCAGCGTCTGAATTTTCCAAAAAGTATAAATTTGTGGTATTTCGCAAAAGTTTAAGGCCGGGTTTAGTGGTTGAAAGACAAAAAAATCCCAATTTGGCACGTGTAAACTCGTCAAAACTTTAAATGGGTTTTTTCCCCCTTAAACGTGCGAATTTCGCGTTTTTACGTTTTCATTGAAAAGCTTAACCCGAACTAGTGTTTTGATGGTCGGAAAAGGTTTTGAGCAATATATCGAAAAATTGCTGTTTCTAGAACACTCGCAGTTTTTGTGCAGATTTTCAGCTTTGATTGCTTACTGTGCCCGTAATTTAAATCCAATTGTTGAAATTTCGTTCTTATCTTATAGTTGCGTTTGTTACGTTTGCTTGAAATGCAAATATGTAGTAATTTGCATGAAAATACTAATTTTTATGACGCTTAGGAGGCATAGACATGTATTTGTCTAAAATACGTAAATTTCCTTGTCAGACCTCTGGCTTTAATCGTTCACTGTAGCCACAATTTCTTTTTGATTATCAAAATTTTGGTCTCGTTCTATAGCTGTTAGTCTGTTGTTAACGTCAAATAGAAATTTGTAGTACTTTTCGTAAGAATACTAATTTTGATAAGGTTCCTTATATTTTTGGGGGCAGGTTGTGGAAACTTTTTCCCTTGACGGCATTCCTGTGGCTAGATTTTTCAACCGATGTGCTATATTTTGGTGTGAGTGAATAGATCAGCGTCTGAATTTTTCAAAAAATATAAATTTGTGGTATTTCGCAAAAGTTTAAGGCCGGGTTTAGTGGTTGAAAGCCAAAAAAATCCCAATTTCGCACGTGTAAACTCCCCAAAACTTAAATGGGTTTTTCTCCCTTTAAACGGGTGAATTTCGCGTTTTTACGTTTTCATTGAAAAGCTTAACCCAAACTAGTGTTTTGATGGTCGGAACATGTTTTAGGCAAAATATCGAAAAATTGCTGTTTCTAGAACACGCGCAGTTTTTGTGCAGATTTTCAGCTTTGATTGCTTACTGTGCCCGTAATTTAAATCCGATTGTTGAAATTTCGGTCTTATCTTATAGTTGCGTTTGTGAAGTTTGCTTGAAGTGCAAATATGTAGTAATTTGCATGAAAATACTAATTTTTATGACGCTTAGGAGGCATAGACATGTATTTGTCTAAAATACGTAACTTTCTTTGTCAGACCTCTGGCTTTAATCGTTCACTGTAGCCACAATTTCTATTTGATTATCAAAATTTAGGATTCATTTTATAGCTGTCAGTCTGTTGTTTACGTCAAATACAAATTTGTAGTACTTTTCGTAAGAATACTAATTTTGATAAGGTTCCTTATATTTTTGGGGGCAGGTTATGGAAACTTTTTTGCTTTACGGCATTCCTGTGGCTTGATTTTTCAACCGATGTGTTATATTTTGGTGTAAGTGAATAGATCAGCGTCTGAATTTTCCAAAAAGTATAAATTTGTGGTATTTCGCAAAAGTTTAAGGCCGGGTTTAGTGGTTGAAAGCCAAAAAAATCCCAATTTTGCACGTGTAAACTCGCCAAAACTTTAAATGGGTTTTTCTCCCCTTAAACGTGCGAATTTCGCGTTTTTACGTTTTCATTGAAAAGCTTAACCCAAACTAGTGTTTTGATGGTCGGAACATGTTTTAGGCAAAATATCGAAAAATTGCTGTTTCTAGAACACGCGCAGTTTTTGTGCAGATTTTCAGCTTTGATTGCTTACTGTGCCCGTAATTTCAATCCGATTGTTGAAATTTTGGTCTTATCTTATAGATGCGATTGTTAAGTTTGCTTGAAGTGCAAATATGTAGTAATTTGCATGAAAATACTAATTTTTATGACGCTTGGGAGGCATAGACATGTATTTGTCTAAAATACGTAAATTTCCTTGTCAGACCTCTGGCTTTAATCGTTCACTGTAGCCACAATTTCTATTTGATTATCAAAATTTTGGTTTCATTTTATAGCTGTCAGTCTGTTGTTTACGTCAAATACAAATTTGTAGTACTTTTTGTAAGAATACTAATTTTGATAAGGTTCCTTATATTTTTGGGGGCAGGTTATGGAAACTTTTTCCCTTGACGGCATTCCTGTGGCTTGATTTTTCAACCGATGTGCTATATTTTGGTGTCAGTGAATAGATCAGCGTCTGAATTTTCCAAAAAGTATAAATTTGTGGTATTTCGCAAAAGTTTACGGCCGGGTTTAGTGGTTGAAAGCCAAAAAAATCCCAATTTTGCACGTGTAAACTCCCCAAAACTTTAAATGGGTTTTTCTCCCCTTAAACGTGCGAATTTCGCGTTCTTACGTTTTCATTGAAAAGCTTAACCCAAACTAGTGTTTTGATGGTCGGAACATTTTTTAGGCAAAATATCGAAAAATTGCTGTTTCCAGAACACGCGCAGTATTTGTGCAGATTTTCAGCTTTGATTGCTTACAGTGCCCGTAATTTAAATCCGATTGTTGAAATTTTAGTTTTATCTTATAGTTGCGTTTGCGTAGTTTGCTTAAAGTGCAAATATGTAGTAATTTGGATGAAAATACTAATTTTTATGACGCTTAGGAGGCATGGACATGTATTTGTCTAAAATACGTAAATTTCCTTGTCAGACCTCTGGCTTTAATCGTTCACTGTAGCCACAATTTCTATTTGATTATCTAAATTTTGGTTTCATTTTATAGCTGTCAGTCTGTTGTTAACGTCAAATACAAATTTGTAGTACTTTTCGTAAGAATACTAATTTTGATAAGGTTCCTTATATTTTTGGGGGCAGGTTATGGAAACTTTTTCCCTTGACGGCATTCCTGTGGCTTCTAGAACACGCGCAGTTTTTGTGCAGATTTTCAGCTTTGATTGCTTACTGTGCCCGTAATTTAAATCTGATTGTTGAAATTTCGGTCTTAGCTTATAGTTGCGTTTGTTAAGTTTGCTTGAAGTGCAAATATGTAGTAATTTGCATGAAAATACTAATTTTTATGACGCTTAGGAGGCATAGACATGTATTTGTCTAAAATACGTAAATTTCCTTGTCAGACCTCTGGCTTTAATCGTTCACTGTAGCCACAATTTCTATTTGATTATCAAGATTTTAGTCTCATTTTATAGCTGTCAGTCTGTTGTTTACGGCAATTACAAATTTGTAGTAGTTTTCGTAAGAATACTAATTTTGATAAGGTTCCTTATATTTTTGGGGGCAGGTTATGGAAACTTTTTCCCTTGACGGCATTCCTGTGGCTTGATTTTTCAACCGATGTGCTATATTTTGGTGTCAGTGAATAGATCAGCGTCTGAATTTTCCAAAAAGTATAAATTTGTGGTATTTCGCAAAAGTTTAAGGCCGGGTTTAGTGGTTGAAAGCCAAAAAAATCCCAATTTTGCACGTGTAAACTCCCCAAAACTTTAAATGGGTTTTTCTCCCCTTAAACGTGCAAATTTCGCGTGTTTACGTTTTCATTGAAAAGCTTAACCCAATTTAGTGTTTTGATGGTCGGAACATGTTTTAGGCAAAATATCGAAAAATTGCTGTTTCTAGAACACGCGCAGTTTTTGTGCAGATTTTCAGCTTTGATTGCTTACTGTGCCCGTAAATTAAATCCGATTGTTGAAATTTCGGTCTTATGTTATAGTTGCGTTTGTTAAGTTTGCTTAAGGTGCAAATATGTAGTCATTTGCATGAAAATACTAATTTTTATGACGCTTAGGAGGCATAGACATGTATTTGTCTAAAATACGTAAATTTCCTTGTCAGACCTCTGGCTTTAATCGTTCACTGTAGCCACAATTTCTATTTGATTATCAAAATTTAAGTCTCAGTTTATAGCTGTCAGTCTGTTGTTAACGTCAAATACAAATTTGTAGTTCTTTTCGTAAGAATACTAATTTTGATAAAGTTCCTTATATTTTTGGGGGCAGGTTATGGAAACTTTTTCCCTTGACGGTATTCCTGTGGCTTGATTTTTCAACCGATGTGCTGTATTTTGGTGTGAGTGAATAGATCAGCGTCTGAATTTTCCAAAAAGTATAAATTTGTGGTATTTCGCAAAAGTTTAAGGCCGGGTTTAGTGGTTGAAAGCCAAAAAAATCCCAATTTTGCACGTGTAAACTCCCCAAAACTTTAAATGCGTTTTTCTCCCCTGAAACGTGCGAATTTCGCGTTTGTACGTTTTCATTGAAAAGCTTAACCCAAGCTAGTGTTTTGATGGTCGGAACATGTTTTAGGCAAAATATCGAAAAATTGCTGTTTCTAGAACACGCGCAGTTTTTGTGCAGATTTTCAGCTTTGATTGCTTACTGTGCCCGTAATTAAAATCCGATTGTTGAGATTTCGGTCTTATCTTATAGTTGCGTTTGTTAAGTTTGCTTGAAGTGCAAATATGTAGTAATTTGCATGAAAATACTAATTTTTATGACGCTTAGGAGGCATAGACATGTATTTGTCTAAAATACGTAAATTTCCTTGTCAGACCTCTGGGTTTAATCGTTCACTGTAGCCACAATTTCTATTTGATTATCAAAATTTTGGTTTCACTTTATAGCTGTCAGTCTGTTGTTTACGTCAAATACAAATTTGTAGTACTTTTCGTAAGAAAACTAATTTTGATAAGGTTCCTTATATTTTTGGGGACAGGTTATGGAAACTTTTTCCCTTGACGGCATTCCTGTGGCTTGATTTTTCAACCGATGTGCTATATTTTGGTGTTAGTGAATAGATCAGCGTCTGGATTTTCCAAAAAGTATAAATTTGTGGTATTTCGCAAAAGTTTAAGGCCGGGTTTAGTGGTTGAAAGCCAAAGAAATCCCAATTTTGCACGTGTAAACTCCCCAAAACTTTAAATGGGTTTTTCTCCCCTTAAACGTGCGAATTTCGCGTTTTTACGTTTTCATTGAAAAGCTTAACCCAAACTAGTGTTTTGATGGTCGGAACATGTTTTAGGCAAAATATCGAAAAATTGCTGTTTCTAGAACACGCGCAGTTTTTGTGCAGATTTTCAGCTTTGATTGTTTACTGTGCCCGTAATTTAAATCTGATTGTTGAAATTTCGGTCTTATCTTATAGTTGCGTTTGTTAAGTTTGCTTGAAGTGCAAATATGTAGTAATTTGCATGAAAATACTAATTTTTATGACGCTTGGGAGGCATAGACATGTATTTGTCTAAAATACGTAAATTTCCTTGTCAGACCTCTGGCTTTAATCGTTCACTGTAGCCACAATTTCTATTTGATTATCAAAATTTTGGTTTCATTTTATAGCTGTCAGTCTGTTGTTTACGTCAAATACAAATTTGTAGTACTTTTTGTAAGAATACTAATTTTGATAAGGTTCCTTATATTTTTGGGGGCAGGTTATGGAAACTTTTTCCCTTGACGGCATTCCTGTGGCTTGATTTTTCAACCGATGTGCTATATTTTGGTGTCAGTGAATAGATCAGCGTCTGAATTTTCCAAAAAGTATAAATTTGTGGTATTTCGCAAAAGTTTACGGCCGGGTTTAGTGGTTGAAAGCCAAAAAAATCCCAATTTTGCACGTGTAAACTCCCCAAAACTTTAAATGGGTTTTTCTCCCCTTAAACGTGCGAATTTCGCGTTCTTACGTTTTCATTGAAAAGCTTAACCCAAACTAGTGTTTTGATGGTCGGAACATTTTTTAGGCAAAATATCGAAAAATTGCTGTTTCCAGAACACGCGCAGTATTTGTGCAGATTTTCAGCTTTGATTGCTTACAGTGCCCGTAATTTAAATCCGATTGTTGAAATTTTAGTTTTATCTTATAGTTGCGTTTGCGTAGTTTGCTTAAAGTGCAAATATGTAGTAATTTGGATGAAAATACTAATTTTTATGACGCTTAGGAGGCATGGACATGTATTTGTCTAAAATACGTAAATTTCCTTGTCAGACCTCTGGCTTTAATCGTTCACTGTAGCCACAATTTCTATTTGATTATCTAAATTTTGGTTTCATTTTATAGCTGTCAGTCTGTTGTTAACGTCAAATACAAATTTGTAGTACTTTTCGTAAGAATACTAATTTTGATAAGGTTCCTTATATTTTTGGGGGCAGGTTATGGAAACTTTTTCCCTTGACGGCATTCCTGTGGCTTCTAGAACACGCGCAGTTTTTGTGCAGATTTTCAGCTTTGATTGCTTACTGTGCCCGTAATTTAAATCTGATTGTTGAAATTTCGGTCTTAGCTTATAGTTGCGTTTGTTAAGTTTGCTTGAAGTGCAAATATGTAGTAATTTGCATGAAAATACTAATTTTTATGACGCTTAGGAGGCATAGACATGTATTTGTCTAAAATACGTAAATTTCCTTGTCAGACCTCTGGCTTTAATCGTTCACTGTAGCCACAATTTCTATTTGATTATCAAGATTTTAGTCTCATTTTATAGCTGTCAGTCTGTTGTTTACGGCAATTACAAATTTGTAGTAGTTTTCGTAAGAATACTAATTTTGATAAGGTTCCTTATATTTTTGGGGGCAGGTTATGGAAACTTTTTCCCTTGACGGCATTCCTGTGGCTTGATTTTTCAACCGATGTGCTATATTTTGGTGTCAGTGAATAGATCAGCGTCTGAATTTTCCAAAAAGTATAAATTTGTGGTATTTCGCAAAAGTTTAAGGCCGGGTTTAGTGGTTGAAAGCCAAAAAAATCCCAATTTTGCACGTGTAAACTCCCCAAAACTTTAAATGGGTTTTTCTCCCCTTAAACGTGCAAATTTCGCGTGTTTACGTTTTCATTGAAAAGCTTAACCCAATTTAGTGTTTTGATGGTCGGAACATGTTTTAGGCAAAATATCGAAAAATTGCTGTTTCTAGAACACGCGCAGTTTTTGTGCAGATTTTCAGCTTTGATTGCTTACTGTGCCCGTAAATTAAATCCGATTGTTGAAATTTCGGTCTTATGTTATAGTTGCGTTTGTTAAGTTTGCTTAAGGTGCAAATATGTAGTCATTTGCATGAAAATACTAATTTTTATGACGCTTAGGAGGCATAGACATGTATTTGTCTAAAATACGTAAATTTCCTTGTCAGACCTCTGGCTTTAATCGTTCACTGTAGCCACAATTTCTATTTGATTATCAAAATTTAAGTCTCAGTTTATAGCTGTCAGTCTGTTGTTAACGTCAAATACAAATTTGTAGTTCTTTTCGTAAGAATACTAATTTTGATAAAGTTCCTTATATTTTTGGGGGCAGGTTATGGAAACTTTTTCCCTTGACGGTATTCCTGTGGCTTGATTTTTCAACCGATGTGCTGTATTTTGGTGTGAGTGAATAGATCAGCGTCTGAATTTTCCAAAAAGTATAAATTTGTGGTATTTCGCAAAAGTTTAAGGCCGGGTTTAGTGGTTGAAAGCCAAAAAAATCCCAATTTTGCACGTGTAAACTCCCCATAACTTTAAATGCGTTTTTCTCCCCTGAAACGTGCGAATTTCGCGTTTGTACGTTTTCATTGAAAAGCTTAACCCAAGCTAGTGTTTTGATGGTCGGAACATGTTTTAGGCAAAATATCGAAAAATTGCTGTTTCTAGAACACGCGCAGTTTTTGTGCAGATTTTCAGCTTTGATTGCTTACTGTGCCCGTAATTAAAATCCGATTGTTGAGATTTCGGTCTTATCTTATAGTTGCGTTTGTTAAGTTTGCTTGAAGTGCAAATATGTAGTAATTTGCATGAAAATACTAATTTTTATGACGCTTAGGAGGCATAGACATGTATTTGTCTAAAATACGTAAATTTCCTTGTCAGACCTCTGGGTTTAATCGTTCACTGTAGCCACAATTTCTATTTGATTATCAAAATTTTGGTTTCACTTTATAGCTGTCAGTCTGTTGTTTACGTCAAATACAAATTTGTAGTACTTTTCGTAAGAAAACTAATTTTGATAAGGTTCCTTATATTTTTGGGGACAGGTTATGGAAACTTTTTCCCTTGACGGCATTCCTGTGGCTTGATTTTTCAACCGATGTGCTATATTTTGGTGTTAGTGAATAGATCAGCGTCTGGATTTTCCAAAAAGTATAAATTTGTGGTATTTCGCAAAAGTTTAAGGCCGGGTTTAGTGGTTGAAAGCCAAAGAAATCCCAATTTTGCACGTGTAAACTCCCCAAAACTTTAAATGGGTTTTTCTCCCCTTAAACGTGCGAATTTCGCGTTTTTACGTTTTCATTGAAAAGCTTAACCCAAACTAGTGTTTTGATGGTCGGAACATGTTTTAGGCAAAATATCGAAAAATTGCTGTTTCTAGAACACGCGCAGTTTTTGTGCAGATTTTCAGCTTTGATTGTTTACTGTGCCCGTAATTTAAATCTGATTGTTGAAATTTCGGTCTTATCTTATAGTTGCGTTTGTTTAGTTTGCTTGAAGTGCAAATATGTAGTAATTTGCATGAAAATACTAATTTTTATGACGCTTAGGAGGCATAGACATGTATTTGTCTAAAATACGTAAATTTCCTTGTCAGACCTCTGGCTTTAATCGTTCACTGTAGCCACAATTTCTATTTGATTATCAAAATTTAAGTCTCATTTTATAGCTGTCAGTCTGTTGTTTACGTCAAATGCAAGTTTATAGTACTTTTCGTAAGAATTCTAATTTTGATAAGGTTCCGTATATTTTTGGGGGCAGGTTATGGAAACTTTTCCCTTGACGGCATTCCTGTGGCTTGATTTTTCAACCGATGTGCTATATTTTGGTGTGAGTGAATAGATCAGCGTCTGAATTTCCCAAAAAGTATAAATTTGTGGTATTTCGCAAAAGTTTAAGGCCGGGTTTAGTGGTTGAAAGCCAAAAAAATCCCAATTTTGCACGTGTAAACTCCCCAAAACTTTAAATGGGTTTTTCTCCCCTTAAACGTGCGAATTTCGCGTTTTTACGTTTTCATCGAAAAGCTTAACCCAAACTAGTGTTTTGATGGTCGGAACATGTTTTAGGCAAAATATCGAAAAATTGCTGTTTCTAGAACACGCGCAGTTTTTGTGCAGATTTTCAGCTTTGATTGCTTACTGTGCCCGTAATTTAAATCCGATTGTTGAAACTTCGGTCTTATCTTATAGTTGCGTTTGTTAAGTTTGCTTGAAGTGCAAATATGTAGTAATTTGCATGAAAATACTAATTTTTATGACGCTTAGGAGGCATAGACATGTATTTGTCTAAAATACGTAAATTTCCTTGTCAGACCTCTGGCTTTAATCGTTCACTGTAGCCACAATTTCTATTTGATTATCAAAATTTAAGTCTGATTTTATAGCTGTCAGTTTGTTGTTTACGTCAAATACAAATTTGTAGTACTTTTCGTAAGAATTCTAATTTTGGTAAGGTTCCTTTTGTATTTGGGGGCAGGTTATGGAAACTTTTTCCCTTGACGGCATTCCTGTGGCTTGATTTTGCAACCGATGTGCTATATTTTGGTGTGAGTGAATAGATCAGCGTCTGAATTTTCCAAAAAGTATAAATTTGTGGTATTTCGCAAAAGTTTAAGGCCGGGTTTAGTGGTTGAAAGCCAAAAAAATCCCAATTTTGCACGTGTAAACTCCCCAAAACTTTAAATGGGTTTTTCTCCCCTTAAACGTGCGAATTTCGCGTTTTTACGTTTTCATTGAAAAGCTTAACCCAAACTAGTGTTTTGATGGTCGGAACATGTTTTAGGCAAAATATCGAAAAATTGCTGTTTCTAGAACACGCGCAGTTTTTGTGCAGATTTTCAGCTTTGATTGTTTACTGTGCCCGTAATTTAAATCTGATTGTTGAAATTTCGGTCTTATCTTATAGTTGCGTTTGTTAAGTTTGCTTGAAGTGCAAATATGTAGTAATTTGCATGAAAATACTAATTTTTATGACGCTTAGGAGGCATAGACATGTATTTGTCTAAAATACGTAAATTTCCTTGTCAGACCTCTGGCTTTAATCGTTCACTGTAGCCACAATTTCTATTTGATTATCAAAATTTAAGTCTGATTTTATAGCTGTCAGTTTGTTGTTTACGTCAAATACAAATTTGTAGTACTTTTCGTAAGAATTCTAATTTTGGTAAGGTTCCTTTTGTATTTGGGGACAGGTTATGGAAACTTTTTCCCTTGACGGCATTCCTGTGGCTTGATTTTTCAACCGATGTGCTATATTTTGGTGTGAGTGAATAGATCAGCGTCTGAATTTTCCAAAAAGAATAAACTTGTTGTATTTCGCAAAAGTTTAAGGCCGGGTTTAGTGGTTGAAAGCCAAAGAAATCCCAGTTTGGCACGTGTAAACTCCCCAAAACTTTAAATGGGTTTTTCTCCCCTTAAACGTGCGAATTTCGCGTTTTTACGTTTTCATTGAAAAGCTTAACCCAAACTAGTGTTTTGATGGTCGGAACATGTTTGAGGCAAAATATCGAAAAATTGCTGTTTCTAGAACACGCGCAGTTTTTGTGCAGATTTTCAGCTTTGATTGCTTAGTGTGCCCGTAATTTAAATCCGATTGTTGAAATTTCGGTCTTATCTTATAGTTGCGTTTGTTCAGTTTGCTTGAAGTGCAAATATGTAGTAATTTGCATGAATTTACTAATTTTTATGACGCTTGGGAGGCATAGACATGTATTTGTCTAAAATACGTAAATTTCCTTGTCAGACCTCTGGCTTTAATCGTTCACTGTAGCCACAATTTCTATTTGAATATCAAAATTTTGGTTTCATTTTATAGCTGTCAGTCTGTTGTTTACGTCAAATACAAATTTGTAGTACTTTTTGTAAGAATACTAATTTTGATAAGGTTCCTTATATTTTTGGGGGCAGGTTATGGAAACTTTTCCCTTGACGGCATTCCTGTGGCTTGATTTTTCAACCGATGTGCTATATTTTGGTGTGAGTGAATAGATCAGCGTCTGAATTTCCCAAAAAGTATAAATTTGTGGTATTTCGCAAAAGTTTAAGGCCGGGTTTAGTGGTTGAAAGCCAAAGAAATCCCAATTTTGCACGTGTAAACTCCCCAAAACTTTAAATGGGTTTTTCTCCCCTTAAACGTGCGAATTTCGCGTTTTTACGTTTTCATTGAAAAGCTTAACCCAAACTAGTGTTTTGATGGTCGGAACATGTTTTAGGCAAAATATCGAAAAATTGCTGTTTCTAGAACACGCGCAGTTTTTGTGCAGATTTTCAGCTTTGATTGTTTACTGTGCCCGTAATTTAAATCTGATTGTTGAAATTTCGGTCTTATCTTATAGTTGCGTTTGTTTAGTTTGCTTGAAGTGCAAATATGTAGTAATTTGCATGAAAATACTAATTTTTATGACGCTTAGGAGGCATAGACATGTATTTGTCTAAAATACGTAAATTTCCTTGTCAGACCTCTGGCTTTAATCGTTCACTGTAGCCACAATTTCTATTTGATTATCAAAATTTAAGTCTCATTTTATAGCTGTCAGTCTGTTGTTTACGTCAAATGCAAGTTTATAGTACTTTTCGTAAGAATTCTAATTTTGATAAGGTTCCGTATATTTTTGGGGGCAGGTTATGGAAACTTTTCCCTTGACGGCATTCCTGTGGCTTGATTTTTCAACCGATGTGCTATATTTTGGTGTGAGTGAATAGATCAGCGTCTGAATTTCCCAAAAAGTATAAATTTGTGGTATTTCGCAAAAGTTTAAGGCCGGGTTTAGTGGTTGAAAGCCAAAAAAATCCCAATTTTGCACGTGTAAACTCCCCAAAACTTTAAATGGGTTTTTCTCCCCTTAAACGTGCGAATTTCGCGTTTTTACGTTTTCATCGAAAAGCTTAACCCAAACTAGTGTTTTGATGGTCGGAACATGTTTTAGGCAAAATATCGAAAAATTGCTGTTTCTAGAACACGCGCAGTTTTTGTGCAGATTTTCAGCTTTGATTGCTTACTGTGCCCGTAATTTAAATCCGATTGTTGAAACTTCGGTCTTATCTTATAGTTGCGTTTGTTAAGTTTGCTTGAAGTGCAAATATGTAGTAATTTGCATGAAAATACTAATTTTTATGACGCTTAGGAGGCATAGACATGTATTTGTCTAAAATACGTAAATTTCCTTGTCAGACCTCTGGCTTTAATCGTTCACTGTAGCCACAATTTCTATTTGATTATCAAAATTTAAGTCTGATTTTATAGCTGTCAGTTTGTTGTTTACGTCAAATACAAATTTGTAGTACTTTTCGTAAGAATTCTAATTTTGGTAAGGTTCCTTTTGTATTTGGGGGCAGGTTATGGAAACTTTTTCCCTTGACGGCATTCCTGTGGCTTGATTTTGCAACCGATGTGCTATATTTTGGTGTTAGTGAATAGATCAGCGTCTGGATTTTCCAAAAAGTATAAATTTGTGGTATTTCGCAAAAGTTTAAGGCCGGGTTTAGTGGTTGAAAGCCAAAGAAATCCCAATTTTGCACGTGTAAACTCCCCAAAACTTTAAATGGGTTTTTCTCCCCTTAAACGTGCGAATTTCGCGTTTTTACGTTTTCATTGAAAAGCTTAACCCAAACTAGTGTTTTGATGGTCGGAACATGTTTTAGGCAAAATATCGAAAAATTGCTGTTTCTAGAACACGCGCAGTTTTTGTGCAGATTTTCAGCTTTGATTGTTTACTGTGCCCGTAATTTAAATCTGATTGTTGAAATTTCGGTCTTATCTTATAGTTGCGTTTGTTTAGTTTGCTTGAAGTGCAAATATGTAGTAATTTGCATGAAAATACTAATTTTTATGACGCTTAGGAGGCATAGACATGTATTTGTCTAAAATACGTAAATTTCCTTGTCAGACCTCTGGCTTTAATCGTTCACTGTAGCCACAATTTCTATTTGATTATCAAAATTTAAGTCTCATTTTATAGCTGTCAGTCTGTTGTTTACGTCAAATGCAAGTTTATAGTACTTTTCGTAAGAATTCTAATTTTGATAAGGTTCCGTATATTTTTGGGGGCAGGTTATGGAAACTTTTCCCTTGACGGCATTCCTGTGGCTTGATTTTTCAACCGATGTGCTATATTTTGGTGTGAGTGAATAGATCAGCGTCTGAATTTCCCAAAAAGTATAAATTTGTGGTATTTCGCAAAAGTTTAAGGCCGGGTTTAGTGGTTGAAAGCCAAAAAAATCCCAATTTTGCACGTGTAAACTCCCCAAAACTTTAAATGGGTTTTTCTCCCCTTAAACGTGCGAATTTCGCGTTTTTACGTTTTCATCGAAAAGCTTAACCCAAACTAGTGTTTTGATGGTCGGAACATGTTTTAGGCAAAATATCGAAAAATTGCTGTTTCTAGAACACGCGCAGTTTTTGTGCAGATTTTCAGCTTTGATTGCTTACTGTGCCCGTAATTTAAATCCGATTGTTGAAACTTCGGTCTTATCTTATAGTTGCGTTTGTTAAGTTTGCTTGAAGTGCAAATATGTAGTAATTTGCATGAAAATACTAATTTTTATGACGCTTAGGAGGCATAGACATGTATTTGTCTAAAATACGTAAATTTCCTTGTCAGACCTCTGGCTTTAATCGTTCACTGTAGCCACAATTTCTATTTGATTATCAAAATTTAAGTCTGATTTTATAGCTGTCAGTTTGTTGTTTACGTCAAATACAAATTTGTAGTACTTTTCGTAAGAATTCTAATTTTGGTAAGGTTCCTTTTGTATTTGGGGGCAGGTTATGGAAACTTTTTCCCTTGACGGCATTCCTGTGGCTTGATTTTGCAACCGATGTGCTATATTTTGGTGTGAGTGAATAGATCAGCGTCTGAATTTTCCAAAAAGTATAAATTTGTGGTATTTCGCAAAAGTTTAAGGCCGGGTTTAGTGGTTGAAAGCCAAAAAAATCCCAATTTTGCACGTGTAAACTCCCCAAAACTTTAAATGGGTTTTTCTCCCCTTAAACGTGCGAATTTCGCGTTTTTACGTTTTCATTGAAAAGCTTAACCCAAACTAGTGTTTTGATGGTCGGAACATGTTTTAGGCAAAATATCGAAAAATTGCTGTTTCTAGAACACGCGCAGTTTTTGTGCAGATTTTCAGCTTTGATTGCTTACTGTGCCCGTAATTTAAATCCGATTGTTGAAATTTGGGTCTTATCTTATAGTTGCGTTTGTTAAGTTTGCTTGAAGTGCAAATATGTAGTAATTTGCATGAAAATACTAATTTGTATGACGCTTAGGAGGCATAGACATGTATTTGTCTAACATACGTAAATTTCCTTGTCAGACCTCTGGCTTTAATCGTGCACTGTCGCCACAATTGCTATTTGATTATCAAAATTTAAGTCTCGTTTTATAGCTGTTAGTCTGTTGTTTACGTCAAATACAAATTTGTAGTACTTTTCGTAAGAATACTAATTTTGATAAGGTTCCTTATATTTTTGGGGGCAGGTTATGGAAACTTTTTCCCTTGACGGCATTCCTGTGGCTTGGTTTTTCAACCGATGTGCTATATTTTGGTGTGAGTGAATAGATCAGCGTCTGAATTTTCCAAAATGTATAAATTTGTGGTATTTCGCAAAAGTTTAAAGCCGGGTTTAGTGGTTGAAAGCCAAAGAAATCCCAATTTGGCACGTGTAAACTCCCCAAAACTTTAAATGGGTTTTTCTCCCCTTAAACGTGCGAATTTCGCGTTTTTACGTTTTCATTGAAAAGCTTAACCCAAACTAGTGTTTTGATGGTCGGAACATGTTTTAGGCAAAATATCGAAAAATTGCTGTTTCAAGAACACGCGCAGTTTTTGCGCAGATTTTGAGCTTTGATTGCTTACTGTGCCCGTAATTTAAATCCGATTGTTGAAATTTCGGTCATATCTTATAGTTGCGTTTGTTAGGTTTGCTTGAAGTGCAAATATGTAGTAATTTGCATGAAAATACTAATTTTTATGACGCTTAGGAGGCATAGACATGTATTCGTCCAAAATACGTAAATTTCCTTGTCAGACCTCTGGCTTTAATCGTTCACTGTAGCCACAATTTCTATTTGATTATCAAAATTTAAGTCTGATTTTATAGCTGTCAGTTTGTTGTTTACGTCAAATACAAATTTGTAGTACTTTTCGTAAGAATACTAATTTGGATAAGGTTACTTTTGTTTTTGGGGGCAGGTTATGGAAACTTTTCCCCTTTACGGCATTCCTGTGGCTTGATTTTTCAACCAATGTGCTATATTTTGGTGTGAGTGAATAGATCAGCGTCTGAATTTTCCAAAAAGTATAAATTTGTGGTATTTTGCAAAAGTTTAAGGCCGGGTTTAGTGATTGAAAGCCAAAGAAATCCCAATTTTGCACGTGTAAACTCCCCAAAACTTTAAATAGGGTTTTCTCCCCTTAAACGTGCGAATTTCGCGTTTTTACGTTTTCATTGAAAAGCTTAACCCAAACTAGTGTTTTGATGGTCGGAACATGTTTTAGGCAAAATTTCGAAAATTTGCTGTTTCTAGAACACGCGCAGTTTTTGTGCAGATTTTCAGCTTTGATTGCTTACTGTGCCCGTAATTTAAATCCGATTGTTGAAATTTCAGTCTTATCTTATAGTTGCGTATATTTAGTTTGCTTAAAAAGCAAATATGTAGTAATTTGGATGAAAATACTAATTTTTATGACGCTTAGGAGGCATAGACATGTATTTGTCTAAAATACGTAAATTTCCTTGTCAGATCTCTGGCTTTAATCGTTCACTGTAGCCACAATTTGTATTTGATTATCAAAATTTTGGTTTCATTTTATAGCTGTCAGTCTGTTGTTAACGTCAAATACAAATTTGTAGTTCTTTTCGTAAGAATACCAATTTTGATAAGGTTCCTCATATTTTTGGGGGCAGGTTATGGAAAATTTTTCCCTTGACGGCATTCCTGTGGCTTGGTTTTTCAACCGATGTGCTATATTTTTGTGTGAGTATATAGATCAGCGTCTGAATTTTCCAAAAAGTATAAATTTGTGGTATTTCGCAAAAGTTTAAGGCCGGGTTTAGTGGTTGAAAGCCAAAAAAATCCCAATTTTGCACGTGTAAACTCCCCAAAACTTTAAATGGGTTTTTCTCCCCTTAAACGTGCGAATTTCGCGTTTTTACGTTTTCATTGAAAAGCTTAGCCCAAACAAGTGTTTTGATGGTCGGAACATGTTTTAGGCAAAATATCGAAAAATTGCTGTTTCTAGAACACGCGCAGTTTTTGTGCAGATTTTCAGCTTTGATTGCTTACTGTGCCCGTAATTTAAATCCGATTGTTGAAATTTCGGTCTTATCTTATAGTTGCGTTTGTGAAGTTTGGTTGAAGTGCAAATATGTAGTAATTTGCATGAAAATACTAATTTTTATGACGCTTAGGAGGCATAGACATTTATATTTCAGTCTTATCTTATAGTTGCGTTTATTAAGTTTGCTTAAAAAGCAAATATGTAGTTGTTTGGATGAAAATACTAACTTTTATGACACTTAGGAGGCATAGACATGTATTTGTCTAAAATACGTAAATTTCCTTGTCAGACCTCTGGCTTTAATCGTTCACTGTAGCCACAATTTGTATTTGATTATCAAAATTTTGGTTTCATTTTATAGCTGTCAGTCTGTTGTTAACGTCAAATACAAATTTGTAGTTCTTTTCGTAAGAATACCAATTTTGATAAGGTTCCTCATATTTTTGGGGGTAGGTTATGGAAACTTTTTCCCTTGACGGCATTCCTGTGGCTTGGTTTTTCAACCGATGTGCTATATTTTTGTGTGAGTATATAGATCAGCGTCTGAATTTTCCAAAAAGTATAAATTTGTGGTATTTCGCAAAAGTTTAAGGCCGGGTTTAGTGGTTGAAAGCCAAAAAAATTCCAATTTTGCACGTGTAAACTCCCCAAAACTTTAAATGGGTTTTTCTCCCCTTAAACGTGCGAATTTCGCGTTTTTACGTTTTCATTGAAAAGCTTAACCCAAACTAGTGTTTTGATGGTCGGAACATGTTTTAGGCAAAATATAGAAAAATTGCTGTTTCTAGAACACGCGCAGTTTTTGTGCAGATTTTCAGCTTTGATTGCTTACTGTGCCCGTAATTTAAATCCGATTGTTGAAAGTTTGGTCTTATCTTATAGTTGCGTTTGTTAAGTTTGCTTGAAGTGCAAATATGTAGTAATTTGATGAAAATACTAACATTTATGACGCTTAGGAGGCATAGACATGTATTTGTCTAAAATACGTAAATTTCCTTGTCAGACCTCTGGCTTTAATCGTTCACTGTAGCCACAATTTCTATTTGATTATCAAAATTTTGGTTTCATTTTATAGCTGTCAGTCTGTTGTTTACGTCAAATACAAATTTGTAGTTCTTTTCGTAAGAATACTAATTTTGATAAGGTTCCTTATATTTTTGGGGGCAGGTTATGGAAACTTTTTCCCTTGACGGCATTCCTGTGGCTTCATTTTCCAACCGATGTGCTATATTTTGGTGTGAGTGAATATATCAGCGTCTGAATTTTCCAAAAAGTATAAATTTGTGGTATTTCGCAAAAGTTTAAGGCTGGGTTTAGTGGTTGAAAGACAAAAAATCCCAATTTTGCACGTGTAAACTCCCCAAAACTTTAAATGGGTTTTTCTCCCCTTAAACGTGCGAATTTCGCGTTTTAACGTTTTCATTGAAAAGCTTAACCCAAACTAGTGTTTTGATGGTCGGAACATGTTTTAGGCAAAATATCGAAAAATTGCTGTTTCTAGAACACGCGCAGTTTTTGTGCAGATTTTCAGCTTTGATTGCTTACTGTGCCCGTAATTTAAATCCGATTGTTGAAATATCAGTCTTATCTTATAGTTGCGTTTATTTCGGTTGCTTAAAGTGCAAATATGTAGTAATTTGCATGAAAATACTAATTTTTATGACGCTTAGGAGGCATAGACATGTATTTGTCTAAAATACGTAAATTTCCTTGTCAGACCTCTGGCTTTAATCGTTCACTGTAGCCACAATTTCTATTTGATTATCAAAATTTTGGTTTCATTTTATAGCTGTCAGTCTGTTGTTTACGTCAAATACAAATTTGTAGTACTTTTCGTAAGAATACTAATTTTGATAAGGTTCCTTATATTTTTGGGGGCAGGTTATGGAAACTTTTTCCCTTGACGGCATTCCTGTGGCTTGATTTTTCAAACGATGTGCTATATTTTGATGTGAGTGAATAGATCAGCGTCTGAATTTTCCAAAACGTATAAATTTGTGGTATTTCGCAAAAGTTTAAGGCCGGGTTTAGTGGTTGAAAGCCAAAAAAATCCCAATTTTGCACGTGTAAACTCCCCAAAACTTTAAATGGGTTTTTCTCCCCTTAAACGTGCGAATTTCGCGTTTTTACGTTTTCATTGAAAAGCTTAACCCAAACTAGTGTTTTGATGGTCGGAACATGTTTTAGGCAAAATATCGAAAAATTGCTGTTTCAAGAACACGCGCAGTTTTTGCGCAGATTTTGAGCTTTGATTGCTTACTGTGCCCGTAATTTAAATCCGATTGTTGAAATTTCGGTCATATCTTATAGTTGCGCTTGGGAAGTTTGCTTGAAGTGCAAGTATGTAGTAATTTGCATGAAAATACTAATTTTTATGACGCTTAGGAGGCATAGACATGTATTTGTCTAAAATACGTAAATTTCCTTGTCAGACCTCTGGCTTTAATCGTTCACTGTAGCCACAATTTGTATTTGATTATCAAAATTTTGGGTTCATTTTATAGCTGTCAGTCTGTTGTTTACGTCAAATACAAATTTGTAGTACTTTTCGTAAGAATACTAATTTTGATAAGGTTCCTTATATTTTTGGGGGCAGGTTATGGAACCTTTTTCCCTTGACGGCATTTCTGTGGCTTGATTTTTCAACCGATGTGCTGTATTTTGGTGTGAGTGAGTAAATCAGCGTCTGAATTTTCCAAAAAGTATAAATTTGTGGTATTTCGCAAAAGTTTAAGGCCGGGTTTAGTGGTTGAAAGCCAAAAAAATCCCAATTTTTCACGTGTGAACTCCCCAAAACTTTAAATGGGTTTTTCTCCCCTTAAACGTGCGAATTTCGCGTTTTTACGTTTTCATTGAAAAGCTTAACCCAAACTAGTGTTTTGATGGTCGGAACATGTTTTAGGCAAAATATCGAAAGATTGCTGTTTCTAGAACACGCGCAGTTTTTGCGCAGATTTTCAGCTTTGAATGCTTACTGTGCCCGTAATTTAGATCCGATTGTTGAAATATCAGTCTTATCTTATAGTTGCGTTTATTTCGGTTGCTTAAAGTGCAAATATGTAGTAATTTGGATGAAAATACTAATTTTTATGACGCTTAGGAGGCATAGACATGTACTTCTCTAAAATACGTAAATTTCCTTGTCAGACCTCTGGCTTTAATCGTTCACTGTAGCCAAAATTTGTATTTGATTATCAAAATTTTGGTTTCATTTTATAGCTGTCAGTCTGTTGTTAACGTCAAATACAAATTTGTAGTACTTTTCGTAAGAATACTAATTTTGATAAGGTTCCTTATATTTTTGGGGGCAGGTTATGGAAACTTTTTCCCTTGACGGCATTCCTGTGGCTTGATTTTTCAACCGATGTGCTATATTTTGGTGTGAGTGAATAGATCAGCGTCTGAATTTTCCAAAAAGTATAAATTTGTGGTATTTCGCAAAAGTTTAAGGCCGGGTTTAGTGGTTGAAAGCCAAAAAAATCCCAATTTTGCACGTGTAAACTCCCCAAAACTTTAAATGGGTTTTTCTCCCCTTAAACGTGCGAATTTCGCGTTTTTACGTTTTCATTGAAAAGCTTAACCCAAACTAGTGTTTTGATGGTCGGAACATGTTTTAGGCAAAATATCGAAAAATTGCTGTTTCAAGAACACGCGCAGTTTTTGCGCAGATTTTGAGCTTTGATTGCTTACTGTGCCCGTAATTTAAATCCGATTGTTGAAATTTCGGTCATGTCTTATAGTTGCGTTTGTGAAGTTTGCTTGAAGTGCAAATATGTAGTAATTTGCATGAAAATACTAATTTTTATGACGCTTAGGAGGCATAGACATGTATTTGTCTAAAATACGTAAATTTCCTTGTCAGACCTCTGGCTTTAATCGTTCACTGTAGCCACAATTTCTATTTGACTATCAAAATTTTGGTTTCATTTTATATCTGTCAGTCTGTTGTTTACGTCAAATACAAATTTGTAGTACTTTTCGTAAGAATACGAATTTTGATAAGGTTCCTTTTATTTTTGGGTGCAGGTTATGGAAACTTTTTCCCTTGACGGCATTCCTGTGGCTTGATGTTTCAACCGATGTGCTATATTTTGGTGTGAGTGAATAGATCAGCGTCTGAATTTTCCAAAAAGTATAAATTTGTGGTATTTCGCAAAGGTTTAAGGCCGGGTTTAGTGGTTGAAAGCCAAAAAAATCCCAATTTTGGACATGTAAACTCGCCAAAACTTTAAATGGGTTTTTCTCCCCTTAAACGTGCGAATTTCGCGTTTTTACGTTTTCATTGAAAAGCTTAACCCAAACTAGTGTTTTGATGGTCGGAACATGTTTTAGGCAAAATATCGAAAAATTGCTGTTTCTAGAACACGCGCAGTTTTTGTGCAGATTTTCAGCTTTGATTGCTTGCTATGCCCGTAATTTAAATCCGATTGTTGAAATTTCGGTCTTATCTTATAGTTGCGTTTGTTGTTTGCTAGAAGTACAAATATGTAGTAATTTGCATGAAAATACTAATTTTTATGACGCTTAGGAGGCATAGACATGTATTTGTCTAAAATACGTAAATTTCCTTGTCAGACCTCTGGCTTTAATCGTTCACTGTAGCCAAAATTTGTATTTGATTATCAAAATTTTGGTTTCATTTTATAGCTGTCAGTCTGTTGTTTACGTCAAATACAAATTTGTAGTACTTTTCGTAAGAATACTAATTTTGATAAGGTTCCTTTTGTATTTGGGGGCAGGTTATGGAAACTTTTTCCCTTGACGGCATTCCTGTGGCTTGATTTTTCAACCGATGTGCTGTATTTTGGTGTGAGTGAGTAGATCAGCGTCTGAATTTTCCAAAAAGTATAAATTTGTGGTATTTCGCAAAAGTTTAAGGCCGGGTTTAGTGGTTGAAAGCCAAAAAAATCCCAATTTTGCACGTGTGAACTCCCCAAAACTTTAAATGGGTTTTTCTCCCCTTAAACGTGCGAATTTCGCGTTTTTACGTTTTCATTGAAAAGCTTAACCCAAACTAGTGTTTTGATGGTCGGAACATGTTTTAGGCAAAATATCGAAAAATTGCTGTTTCTAGAACACGCGCAGTTTTTGTGCAGATTTTCAGCTTTGATTGCTTACTGTGCCCGTAATTTAAATCCGATTGTTGAAATTTCGGTCTTATCTTATAGTTGCGTTTGCTTAGTTTGCTTGAAGTGCAAATATGTAGTAATTTGCATGAAAATACTAATTTTTATGACGCTTAGGAGGCATAGACATGTATTTGTCTAAAATACGTAAATTTCCTTGTCAGACCTCTGGCTTTAATCGTTCACTGTAGCCACAATTTGTATTTGATTATCAAAATTTTGGTTTCATTTTATAGCTGTCAGTCTGTTGTTTACGTCAAATACAAATTTGTAGTACTTTTCGTAAGAATACTAATTTTGATAAGGTTCCTTATATTTTTGGGGGCAGGTTATGGAAACTTTTTCCCTTGACGGCATTCCTGTGGCTTGATTTTTCAACCGATGTGCTGTATTTTGGTGTGAGTGAGTAGATCAGCGTCTGAATTTTCCAAAAAGTATAAATTTGTGGTATTTCGCAAAAGTTTAAGGCCGGGTTTAGTGGTTGAAAGCCAAAAAAATCTCAATTTTGCACGTGTAAACTTCCCAAAACTTTTAATGGGGTTTTCTCCCCTTAAACGTGCAAATTTCGCGTTTGTACGTTTTCATTGAAAAGCTTAACCCAAACTAGTGTTTTGATGGTCGGAACATGTTTTAGGCAAAATATCCAAAAATTGCTGTTTCTAGAACCCGCGCAGTTTTTGTGCAGATTTTCAGCTTTGATTGCTTACTGTGCCCGTAATTGAAATCCGATTACTGAAATTTCGGTCTTATCTTATAGTTGCGTTTGTTTAGTTTGCTTGAAGTGCAAAAGTGTTGTAGTTTGCATGAAAATACTAATTTTTATGACGCTTAGGAGGCATAGACATGTATTTGTCTAAAATACGTAAATTTCCTTGTCAGACCTCTGGCTTTAATCGTTCACTGTAGCCACAATTTCTATTCGACTATCAAAATTTAAGTCTCATTTTATAGCTGTCAGTCTGTTGTTTACGTCAAATACAAATTTGTAGTACTTTTCGTAAGAATACTAATTTTGATAAGGTTCCTTATATTTTTAAGGGCAGGTTATGGAAACTTTTTCCCTTGACGGCATTCCTGTGGCTGGGTTTTTCAACCGATGTGCTATATTTTGGTGTGAGTGAGTAGATCAGCGTCTGAATTTTCCAAAAAGTATAAATTTGTGGTATTTCGCAAAAGTTTAAGGCCGGGTTTAGTGGTTGAAAGCCAAAAAAATCCCAATTTTGCACGTGTAAACTCCCCAAAACTTTAAATGGATTTTTCTCCCCTTAAACGTGAAAATTTCGCGATTTTACGTTTTCATTGAAAAGCTTAACCCAAACTAGTGTTTTGACGGTCGGAACATGTTTTAGGCAAAATATCGAAAAATTGCTGTTTCTAGAACACGCGCAGTTTTTGTGCAGATTTTCAGCTTTGATTGCTTACTGTGCCCGTAATTTAAATCCGATTGTTGAAATTTCGGTCTTATCTTGTAGTTGCGTTTGTGAAGTTTGCTTGAAGTGCAAACATGTAGTAATTTGCATGAAAATACTAATTTTTATGACGCTTAGGAGGCATAGACATGTATTTGTCTAAAATACGTAAATTTCCTTGTCAGACCTCTGGCTTTAATCGTTCACTGTAGCCACAATTTCTATTTGATTATCAAAATTTAAGTCTCATTTTATAGCTGTCAGTCTGTTGTTTACGTCAAATACAAATTTGTAGTACTTTTCGTAAGAATACTAATTTTGATAAGGTTCCTTATATTTTTGGGGGCAGGTTATAAAAACTTTTTCCCTTGACGGCATTCCTGTGGCTTGATTTTTCAACCGATGTGCTATATTTTATTGTGAGTGAATAGATCAGCGTCTGAATTTTCCAAAAAGTATAAACTTGTGGTATTTTGCAAAAGTTTAAGGCCGGGTTTAGTGGTTGAAAGCCAAAGAAATCCCAATTTGGCACGTGTAAACTCCCCAAAACTTTAAATGGGTTTTTCTCCCCTTAAACGTGCGAATTTCGCGTTTTTACGTTTTCATTGAAAAGCTTAACCCAAACTAGTGTTTTGATGGTCGGAACATGTTTGAGGCAAAATATCGAAAAATTGCTGTTTCTAGAACACGCGCAGTTTTTGTGCAGATTTTCAGCTTTGATTGCTTACTGTGCCCGTAATTTAAATCCGATTGTTGAAATTTCGGTCTTATCTTATAGTTGCGTTTGTTTAGTTTGCTGGAAGGGCAAATATGTAGTAATTTGCATGAAAATACTAATTTTTATGACGCTTAGGAGGCATAGACATGTATTTGTCTAAAATACGTAAATTTCCTTGTCAGACCTCTGGCTTTAATCGTTCACTGTAGCCACAATTTCTATTTGATTATCAAAATTTAAGTCTGATTTTATAGCTGTCAGTTTGTTGTTTACGTCAAATACAAATTTGTAGTACTTTTCGTAAGAATACTAATTTTGATAAGGTTCCTTTTGTTTTTGGGGGCAGGTTATGGAAACTTTTTCCCTTGACGGCATTCCTGTGGCTTGGTTTTTCAACCGATGTGCTATATTTTGGCGTGGGTGAATAGATCAGCGTCTGAATTTTCCAAAAAGTATAAGTTTGTGGTATTTCGCAAAAGTTTAAGGCCGGGTTTAGTGGTTAAAAGCCAAAAAAATCCCAATTTCGCACGTGTAAACTCCCCAAAACTTTAAATGGGTTTTTCTCCCCTCAAACGTGTGAATTTCGCGTTTTTACGTTTTCATTGAAAAGCTTAACCCAAACCAGTGTTTTGATGGTCGGAACATGTTTTAGGCAATATATCGAAAAATTGCTGTTTCTAGAACACGCGCAGTTTTTGTGCAGATTTTCAGCTTTGATTGCTTACTGTGCCCGTAATTTAAATCCGATTGTTGAAATTTCGGTCTTATCTTATAGTTGCGTTTGTGAAGTTTGCCTGAAAGGCAAATTTGTAGTAATTTGCATGAAAATACTAATTTTTATGACGCTTAGGAGGCATAGACATGTATTTGTCTAAAATACGTAAATTTCCTTGTCAGACCTCTGGCTTTAATTGTTCACTGTAGCCACAATTTCTATTTGATTATCAAAATTTAAGTCTCATTTTATAGCTGTCAGTCTGTTGTTTACGTCAAATACAAATTTGTAGTACTTTTCGTAAGAATACTAATTTTGATAAGGTTCCTTTTATTTTTGGGGGCAGGTTATGGAAACTTTTTCCCTTGACGGCATTCCTGTGGCTTGATTTTTCAACCGATGTGCTGTATTTTGGTGTGAGTGAGTAGATCAGCGTCTGAATTTTCCAAAAAGTATAAATTTGTGGTATTTCGCAAAAGTTTAAGGCCGGGTTTAGTGGTTGAAAGCCAAAAAAATCCCAATTTTGAACTTGTGAACTCCCCAAAACTTTAAATGGGTTTTTCTCCCCTTAAACGTGCGAATTTCGCGTTTTTACGTTTTCATTGAAAAGCTTAACCCAAACTAGTGTTTTGATGGTCGGAACATGTTTTAGGCAAAATATCGAAAAATTGCTGTTTCAAGAACACGCGCAGTTTTTATGCAGATTTTCAGCTTTGATCGCTTACTGTGCCCGTAATTTAAATCCGATTGTTGAAATTTGGGTCTTATCTTATAGTTGCGTTTGTGAAGTTTGCTTCAAGTGCAAACATGTAGTAATTTGCATGAAAATACTAATTTTTATGACGCTTAGGAGGCATAGACATGTATTTGTCTAAAATACGTAAATTTCCTTGTCAGACCTCTGGCTTTAATCGTTCCCTGTAGCCACAATTTCTATTTGATTATCAAAATTTAAAACTCATTTTATAGCTGTCAGTCTGTTGTTTACGTCAAATACAAATTTGTAGTACTTTTCGTAAGAATACTAATTTTGATAAGGTTCCTTATATTTTTGGGGGCAGGTTATGGAACCTTTTTCCCTTGACGGCATTCCTGTGGCTTGATTTTTCAACCGATGTGCTGTATTTTGGTGTGAGTGAGTAGATCAGCGTCTGAATTTTCCAAAAAGTATAAATTTGTGGTATTTCGCAAAAGTTTAAGGCCGGGTTTAGTGGTTGAAAGCCAAAAAAATCCCAATTTTGAACCTGTGAACTCCCCAAAACTTTAAATGGGTTTTTCTCCCCTTAAACGTGCAAATTTCGCGTTCTTACGTTTTCATTGAAAAGCTTAACCCAAACTAGTGTTTTGATGGTCGGAACATGTTTTAGGCAAAATATCGAAAAATTGCTGTTTCTAGAACACGCGCAGTTTTTATGCAGATTTTCAGCTTTGATCGCTTACTGTGCCCGTAATTTAAATCCGATTGTTTGCTTAGTTTGCTTGAAGTGCAAATATGTAGTAATTTGCATGAAAATACTAATTTTTATGACGCTTAGGAGGCATAGACATGTATTTGTCTAAAATACGTAAATTTCCTTGTCAGACCTCTGGCTTTAATCGTTCACTGTAGCCAAAATTTCTATTTGATTATCAAAATTTAAGTCTGATTTTATAGCTGTCAGTTTGTTGTCTACGTCAAATACAAATTTGTAGTACTTTTCGTAAGAATACTAATTTTGATAAGGTTCCTTTTGTTTTTGGGGGCAGGTTATGGAAACTTTTTCCCTTGACGGCATTCCTGTGGCTTGATTTTTCAACCGATGTGCTATATTTTGATGTGAGTGAATAGATTAGCGTCTGAATTTTCCAAAAAGTATAAATTTGTGGTATTTCGCAAAAGTTTAAGGCCGGGTTTAGTGGTTGAAAGCCAAAAAAATCCCAATTTCGCACGTGTAAACTCCCCAAAACTTTAAATGGGTTTTTCTCCCCTTAAACGTGCGAATTTCGCGTTTTTACGTTTTCATTGAAAAGCTTAACCCAAACTAGTGTTTTGATGGTCGGAACATGTTTTAGGCAAAAGATTGAAAAATTGCTGTTTCTAGAACACGCGCAGTTTTTGTGCAGATTTTCAGCTTTGATTGCTTACTGTGCCCGTAATTTAAATCCGATTGTTGAAATTTCGGTCTTATCTTATAGTTGCGTTAGTTTGGTTTGCTTGAAGTGCAAATTTGTAGTAATTTGCATGAAAATACTAATTTTTATAACGCTTAGTAGGCATAGACATGTATTTGTCTAAAATACGTAAATTTCCTTGTCAGACCTCTGGCTTTAATCGTTCACTGTAGCCACAATTTCTATTTGATTATCAAAATTTAAGTCTCATTTTATAGCTGTCAGTCTGTTGTTTACGTTAAATACAAATTTGTAGTACTTTTCGTAAGAACACTAATTTTGATAAGGTTCCTTATATTTTTGGGGGCAGGTTATGGAAACTTTTTCCCTTGACAGCATTCCTGTGGCTTGATTTTTCAACCGATGTGCTATATTTTGGTGTGAGTGAATAGATCAGCGTCTGAATTTTCCAAAAGGTATAAATTTGTGGTATTTCGCAAAAGTTTAAGGCCGGGTTGAGTGGTTGAAAGCCAAAAAAAATCCCAATTTTGCACGTGTAAACTCCCCAAAACTTTAAATGGGTTTTTCTCCCCTTAAACGTGCGAATTTCGCGTTTTTACGTTTTCATTGAAAAGCTTAACCCAAACTAGTGTTTTGATGGTCGGAACATGTTTTAGGCAAAATATCGAAAAATTGCTGTTTCTAGAACACGCGCAGTTTTTGTGCAGATTTTCAGCTTTGATTGCTTACTGTGCCCGTAATTTAAGTCCGATTGTTGAAATTTCGGTCTTATCTTATAGTTGCGTTTGTTAAGTTTGCCTGAAGTGCAAATATTGCAAAATTTGCATGAAAATACTAATTTTTATGACGCTTAGGAAGCATAGACATGTATTTGTCTAAAATACGTAAATTTCCTTGTCAGACCTCTGGCTTTAATCGTTCACTGTAGCCACAATTTCTATTTGATTATCAAAATTTAAGTCTGATTTTATAGCTGTCAGTTTGTTGTTTACGTCAAATACAAATTTGTAGTACTTTTCGTAAGAATACTAATTTTGATAAGGTTCCTTATATTTTGGGGGCAGGTTATGGAAACTTTTTCCCTTTACGGCATTCCTGTGGCTTGATTTTTCAACCGATGTGCTTTATTTTGGTGTGAGTGAATAGATCAGCGTCTGAATTTTCCAAAAAGTATAAATTTGTGGTATTTCGCAAAAGTTTAAGGCCGGGTTTAGTGGTTGAAAGCCAAAAAAATCCCAATTTTGCACGTGTAAACTCCCCAAAACTTTAAATGGGTTTTTCTCCCCTTAAACGTGCGAATTTCGCGTTTTCACGTTTTCATTGAAAAGTTTAACCCAAACTAGTGTTTTGATGGTCGGAACATGTTTTAGGGAAAATATCGAAAAATTGCTGTTTCTAGAACACGCGCAGTTTTTGTGCAGATTTTCAGCTTTGATTGCTTACTGTGCCCGTAATTTAAATCCGATTGTTGAAATTTCGGTCTTATCTTATAGTTGCGTTTGTGTAGTTTGCTTGAAGTGCAAATATGTAGTAATTTGCATGAAAATACTAACTTTTATGACGCTTAGGTGGCATAGACATGTATTTGTCTAAAATACGTAAATTTCCTTGTCAGACCTCTGGCTTTAATCGTTCACTGTAGCCACAATTTCTATTTGATTATCAAAATTTTGGTTTCATTTTATAGCTGTCAGTCTGTTGTTTACGTCAAATACAAATTTGTAGTACTTTTCGTAAGAATACTAATTTTGATAAGGTTCCTTTTGTTTTTGGGGGCAGGTTATGGAAACTTTTTCCCTTGACGGCATTCCTGTGGCTTGATTTTTCAACCGATGTGCTATATTTTGGTGTGAGTGAGTAGATCAGCGTCTGAATTTTTTAAAAAGTATAAATTTCTGGTATTTCGCAAAAGTTTAAGGCCAGGTTTAGTGGTTGAAAGCCAAAAAATTCCAATTTCGCACGTGTAAACTCCCCAAAACTTTAAATGGGTTTTTCTCCCCTTAAACGTGCGAATTTCGCGTTTTACGTTTTCATTGAAAAGCTCAACCCAAACTAGTGTTTTGATGGTCGGAACATGTTTTAGGCAATATATCGAAAAATTGCTGTTTCTAGAACACGCGCAGTTTTTGTGCAGATTTTCAGCTTTGATTGCTTACTGTGCCCGTAATTTAAATCCGATTGTTGAAATTTCGGTCTTATCTTCTGGTTGCGTTTGTTAAGTTTGCTTGGAGTGCAAATATGTAGTAATTTGCATGAAAATACTAATTTTTATGACGCTTCGGAGGCATAGACATGTATTTGTCTAAAATACGTAAATTTCCTTGTCAGACCTCTGGCTTCAATCGTTCACTGTAGCCACAATTTCTATTTGATTATCAAAATTTAAGTCTCATTTTATAGCTGTCAGTCTATTGTTTACGTCAAATACTAATTTGTAGTACTTTTCATAAGAATACTAATTTTGATAAGGTTCCTTATATTTTTGGGGGCAGGTTATGGAAACTTTTTCCCTTTATGGCATTCCTGTGGCTTGACTTTTCAACCGATGTTCTTTATTTTGGTGTGAGTGAATAGATCAGCGTCTGAATTTTCCAAAAAGTATAAATTTGTGGTATTTCGCAAAAGTTTAAGGCCGGGTTTAGTGGTTGAAAGCCAAAAAAATCCCAATTTCGCACGTGTAAACTCCCCAAAACTTTAAATGGGTTTTTCCCCTTAAACGTGCAAATTTCGCGTTTTTACGTTTTCATTGAAAAGCTTAACCCAAACTAGTGTTTTGATGGTCGGAACATGTTTTAGGCAAAATATCGAAAAATTGCTGTTTCTAGAACACGCGCAGTTTTTGTGCAGATTTTCAGCTTTGATTGCTTACTGTGCCCGTAATTTAAATCTGATTGTTGAAATTTCGGTCTTATCTTATAGTTGCGTTTGTTAAGTTTGCTTGAAGTGCAAATATGTAGTAATTTGCATGGAAACACTAATTTTTATGACGCTTAGGAGGCATAGACATGTATTTGTCTAAAATACGTAAATTTCCTTGTCAGACCTCTGGCTTTAATCGTTCACTGTAGCCACAATTTCTATTTAATTATCAAAATTTAAGTCTCATTTTATAGCTGTCAGTCTGTTGTTAACGTCAAATACAAATTTGTAGTACTTTTCGTAAGAATACTAATTTTGATAAGGTTCCTTATATTTTTAAGGGCAGGTTATGGAAACTTTTTCCCTTGACGGCATTCCTGTGGCTTGATTTTTCAACCGATGTGCTATATTTTGGTGTGAGTGAGTAGATCAGCGTCTGAATTTTTTTAAAAGTATAAATTTCTGGTATTTCGCAAAAGTTTAAGGCCAGGTTTAGTGGTTGAAAGCCAAAAAAATCCCGATTTTGCACGTGTAAATTCCCCAAAACTTTAAATGGGTTTTTCTCCCCTTAAACGTTCGAATTTCGCGTTTTTACGTTTTCATTGAAAAGCTTAACCCAAACTAGTGTTTTGATGGTCGGAACATGTTTTAGGCAAAATATTGAAAAATTGCTGTTTCTAGAACACGCCCAGTTTTTGTGCAGATTTTCAGCTTTGATTGCTTACCGTGCCCGTAATTTAAATCCGATTGTTGAGATTTTGGTCTTATCCTATAGTTGCGTTTTTGAAGTTTGCTTAAAGTGCAAATATGTAGTAATTTGCATGAAAATACTAATTTTTATGACGCTTAGGAGGCATAGACATGTATTTGTCTAAAATACGTAAATTTCCTTGTCAGACCTCTGGCTTCAATCGTTCACTGTAGCCACAATTTCTATTTGATTATCAAAATTTAAGTCTGATTTTATAGCTGTCAGTCTGTTGTTTACGTCAAATACAAATTTGTAGTACTTTTTGTAAGAATACTAATTTTGATAAGGTTCCTTATATTTTTGGGGGCAGGTTATGGAAACTTTTTCCCTTGACGGCATTCCTGTGGCTTGATTTTTCAACCGATGTGCTATATTTTGGTGTGAGTGAATAGATCAGCGTCTGAATTTTCCAAAAAGTATAAATTTGTGGTATTTTGCAAAAGTTTAAGGCCGGGTTTAGTGGTTGAAAGCCAAAAAATCCCAATTTCGCACGTGTAAACTCCCCAAAACTTTAAATGGGTTTTTCTCCCCTTAAACGTGCGAATTTCGCGTTTTTACGTTTTCATTGAAAAGCTTAACCCAAACTAGTGTTTAGATGGTCGGAACATGTTTTAGGCAAAATATTGAAAAATTGCTGTTTCTAGAACACGCCCAGTTTTTGTGCAGATTTTCAGCTTTGATTGCTTACTGTGCCCGTAATTTAAATCCGATTGTTGAAATTTCGGTCTTATCTTATAGTTGCGTTTGTTAAGTTTGCTTGAAGTGCAAATATGTAGTAATTTGCATGAAAACACTAATTTTTATGACGCTTAGGAGGCATAGACATGTATTTGTCTAAAATACGTAAATTTCCTTGTCAGACCTCTGGCTTTAATCGTTCACTGTAGCCACAATTTCTATTTAATTATCAAAATTTAAAACTCATTTTATAGCTGTCAGTCTGTTGTTTACGTCAAATACAAATTTGTAGTACTTTTCATAAGAATACTAATTTTGATAAGGTTCCTTATATTTTTGGGGGCAGGTTATGGGGACTTTTTCCCTTTATGGCATTCCTGTGGCTTGACTTTTCAACCGATGTTCTTTATTTTGGTGTGAGTGAATAGATCAGCGTCTGAATTTTCCAAAAAGTATAAATTTGTGGTATTTCGCAAAAGTTTAAGGCCGGGTTTAGTGGTTGAAAGCCAAAAAAATCCCAATTTCGCACGTGTAAACTCCCCAAAACTTTAAATGGGTTTTTCCCCTTAAACGTGCGAATTTCGCGTTTTTACGTTTTCATTGAAAAGCTTAAGCCAAACTAGTGTTTTGATGGTCGGAACATGTTTTAGGCAAAATATCGAAAAATTGCTGTTTCTAGAACACGCGCAGTTTTTGTGCAGATTTTCAGCTTTGATTGCTTACTGTGCCCGTAATTTAAATCCGATTGTTGAAATTTCGGTCTTATCTTATAGTTGCGTTTGTTAAGTTTGCTTGAAGTGCAAATATGTAGTAATTTGCATGAAAATACTAATTTTTATGACGCTTAGGAGGCATAGACATGTATTTGTCTAAAATACGTAAATTTCCTTGTCAGACCTCTGGCTTTAATCGTTCACTGTAGCCACAATTTCTATTTGATTATCAAAATTTAAGTCTGATTTTATAGCTGTCAGTTTGTTGTTTACGTCAAATACAAATTTGTAGTACTTTTCGTAAGAATACTAATTTTGATAAAGTTCCTTATATTTTTGGGGGCAGGTTATGGAAACTTTTTCCCTTGACGTCATTTCTGTGGCTTGATTTTTCAACCGATGTGCTATATTTTGGTGTGAGTGAATAGATCAGCGTCTGAATTTTCCAAAAAGTATAAATTTGTGGTATTTTGCAAAAGTTTAAGGCCGGGTTTAGTGGTTGAAAGCCAAAAAAATCCCAATTTCGCACGTGTAAACTCCCCAAAACTTTAAATGGGTTTTTCTCCCCTTAAACGTGCGAATTTCGCGTTTTTACGTTTTCATTGAAAAGCTTAACCCAAACTAGTGTTTTGATGGTCGGAACATGTTTTAGGCAAAATATTGAAAAATTGCCGTTTCTAGAACACGCGCAGTTTTTGTGCAGATTTTCAGCTTTGATTGCTTACTGTGCCCGTAATTTAAATCCGATTGTTGAAATTTTGGTCTTATCTTATAGTTGCGTTTGTTAAGTTTGCTTGAAGTGCAAATATGTAGTAATTTGCATGAAAATACTGATTTTTATGACGCTTAGGAGGCATAGACATGTATTTGTCTAAAATACGTAAATTTCCTTGTCAGACCTCTGGCTTTAATCCACAATTTCTATTTGATTATCAAAATTTAAGTCTGATTTTATAGCTGTCAGTTTGTTGTTTACGTCAAATACATTTTTGTAGTACTTTTCGTAAGAATACTAATTTTGATAAGGCTCCTTTTGTTTTTGGGGGCAGGTCATGGAAACTTTTTCCTTTGACGGCATTCCTGTGGCTTGATTATTCAACCGATGTGCTATATTTTGGTGTGAGTGAATAGATCAGCGTCTGAATTTTCCAAAAAGTATAAATTTGTGGTATTTCGCAAAAGTTTAAGGCCGGGTTTAGTGGTTGAAAGCCAAAAAAATCCCAATTTCGCACGTGTAAACTCCCCAAAACTTTAAATGGGTTTTTCTCCCCTTAAACGTGCGAATTTCGCGTTTTTACGTTTTCATTGAAAAGCTTAACCCAAACTAGTGTTTTTAAGGTCGGAACATGTTTTAGGCAAAATATCGAAAAATTGCTGTTTCTAGAACACGCGCAGTTTTTGTGCAGATTTTCAGCTTTGATTGCTTACTGTGCCCGTAATTTAAATCCGATTGTTGAAATTTCGGTCTTATCTTATAGTTGCGTTTGTGTAGTTTGCTTGAAGTGCAAATATGTGGTAATTTGCATGAAAATACTAACTTTTATGACGCTTAGGTGGCATAGACATGTATTTGTCTAAAATACGTAAATTTCCTTGTCAGACCTCTGGCTTTAATCGTTCACTGTAGCCACAATTTCTATTTGATTATCAAAATTTTGGTTTCATTTTATAGCTGTCAGTCTGTTGTTTACGTCAAATACAAATTTGTAGTACTTTTCGTAAGAATACTAATTTTGATAAGGTTCCTTATATTTTTGGGGGCAGGTTATGGAAACTTTTTCCCTTGACGGCATTCCTGTGGCTTGATTTTTCAACCGATGTGCTATATTTTGGTGTGAGTGAATAGATCAGCGTCTGAATTTTCCAAAAAGTATAAATTTGTGGTATTTTGCAAAAGTTTAAGGCCGGGTTTAGTGGTTGAAAGCCAAAAAATCCCAATTTCGCACGTGTAAACTCCCCAAAACTTTAAATGGGTTTTTCTCCCCTTAAACGTGCGAATTTCGCGTTTTTACGTTTTCATTGAAAAGCTTGACCCAAACTATTGTTTAGATGGTCGGAACATGTTTTAGGCAAAATATTGAAAAATTGCTGTTTCTAGAACACGCCCAGTTTTTGTGCAGATTTTCAGCTTTGATTGCTTACTGTGCCCGTAATTTAAATCCGATTGTTGAAATTTCGGTCTTATCTTATAGTTGCGTTTGTTAAGTTTGCTTGAAGTGCAAATATGTAGTAATTTGCATGAAAATACTAATTTTTATGACGCTTAGGAGGCATAGACATGTATTTGTCTAAAATACGTAAATTTCCTTGTCAGACCTCTGGCTTTAATCGTTCACTGTAGCCACAATTTCTATTTGATTATCAAAATTTAAGTCTGATTTTATAGCTGTCAGTTTGTTGTTTACGTCAAATACAAATTTGTAGTACTTTTCGTAAGAATACTAATTTTGATAAAGTTCCTTATATTTTTGGGGGCAGGTTATGGAAACTTTTTCCCTTGACGTCATTTCTGTGGCTTGATTTTTCAACCGATGTGCTATATTTTGGTGTGAGTGAATAGATCAGCGTCTGAATTTTCCAAAAAGTATAAATTTGTGGTATTTTGCAAAAGTTTAAGGCCGGGTTTAGTGGTTGAAAGCCAAAAAAATCCCAATTTCGCACGTGTAAACTCCCCAAAACTTTAAATGGGTTTTTCTCCCCTTAAACGTGCGAATTTCGCGTTTTTACGTTTTCATTGAAAAGCTTAACCCAAACTAGTGTTTTGATGGTCGGAACATGTTTTAGGCAAAATATTGAAAAATTGCCGTTTCTAGAACACGCGCAGTTTTTGTGCAGATTTTCAGCTTTGATTGCTTACTGTGCCCGTAATTTAAATCCGATTGTTGAAATTTCGGTCTTATCTTATAGTTGCGTTTGTTAAGTTTGCTTGATGTGCAAATATGTAGTAATTTGCATGAAAACACTAATTTTTATGACGCTTAGGAGGCATAGACATGTATTTGTCTAAAATACGTAAATTTCCTTGTCAGACCTCTGGCTTTAATCCACAATTTCTATTTGATTATCAAAATTTAAGTCTGATTTTATAGCTGTCAGTTTGTTGTTTACGTCAAATACATTTTTGTAGTACTTTTCGTAAGAATACTAATTTTGATAAGGCTCCTTTTGTTTTTGGGGGCAGGTTATGGAAACTTTTTCCTTTGACGGCATTCCTGTGGCTTGATTATTCAACCGATGTGCTATATTTTGGTGTGAGTGAATAGATCAGCGTCTGAATTTTCCAAAAAGTATAAATTTGTGGTATTTCGCAAAAGTTTAAGGCCGGGTTTAGTGGTTGAAAGCCAAAAAAATCCCAATTTCGCACGTGTAAACTCCCCAAAACTTTAAATGGGTTTTTCTCCCCTTAAACGTGCGAATTTCGCGTTTTTACGTTTTCATTGAAAAGCTTAACCCAAACTAGTGTTTTGATGGTCGGAACATGTTTTAGGCAAAATATCGAAAAATTGCTGTTTCTAGAACACGCGCAGTTTTTGTGCAGATTTTCAGCTTTGATTGCTTACTGTGCCCGTAATTTAAATCCGATTGTTGAAATTTCGGTCTTATCTTATAGTTGCGTTTGTGAAGTTTGCTTGAAGTGCAAATATGTAGTAATTTGCATGAAAACACTAATTTTTATGACGCTTAGGAGGCATAGACATGTATTTGTCTAAAATACGTAAATTTCCTTGTCAGACCTCTGGCTTTAATCGTTCATTGTTGCCACAATTTCTATTTGATTATCAAAATTTTGGTTTCATTTTATAGCTGTCAGTCTGTTGTTTACGTCAAATATAAATTGAAAGTACTTTTCTTAAGAATACTAATTTTGATAATGTTCCTTATATTTTTGGGGGCAGGTTATGGAAACTTTTTCCCTTGACGGCATTCCTGTGGCTTGATTTTTCAACCGATGTGCTATATTTTGGTGTGAGTGAATAGATCAGCGTCTGAATTTTCCAAAAAGTATAAATTTGTGGTATTTCGCAAAAGTTTAAGGCCGGGTTTAGTGGTTGAAAGCCAAAAAAATCCCAATTTCGCACGTGTAAACTCCCCAAAACTTTAAATGGGTTTTTCTCCCCTTAAACGTGCGAATTTCGCGTTTTTACGTTTTCATTGAAAAGCTTAACCCAAACTAGTGTTTTGATGGTCGGAACATGTTTTAGGCAAAATATCGAAAAATTGCTGTTTCTAGAACACGCGCAGTTTTTGTGCAGATTTTCAGCTTTGATTGCTTACTGTGCCCGTAATTTAAATCCGATTGTTGAAATTTCGGTCTTATCTTATAATTGCGTTTGTGAAGTTTGCTTGAAGTGCAAATATGTAGTAATTTGCATGAAAATACTAATTTTTATGACGCTTAGGAGGCATAGACATGTATTTGTCTAAAATACGTAAATTTCCTTGTCAGACCTCTGGCTTTAATCGTTCACTGTAGCAACAATTTCTATTTGATTATCAAAATTTATGTCTGATTTTATAGCTGTCAGTTTGTTGTTTACGTCAAATACAAATTTGTAGTACTTTTCGTAAGAATACTAATTTTGATAAGGTTCCTTATATTTTTGGGGGCAGGTTATGGAAACTTTTTTCCTTGACGGCATTCCTGTGGCTTGATTTTTCAACCGATGTGCTGTATTTTGGTGTGAGTGAATAGATCAGCGTCTGAATTTTCCAAAAAGTATAAATTTGTGGTATTTTGCAAAAGTTTAAGGCCGGGTTTAGTGGTTGAAAGCCAAAAAAATCCCAATTTCGCACGTGTAAACTCCCCAAAACTTTAAATGGGTTTTTCTCCCCTTAAACGTGCGAATTTCGCGTTTTTACGTTTTCATTGAAAAGCTTAACCCAAACTAGTGTTTTGATGGTCGGGACATGTTTTAGGCAAAATATCGAAAAATTGCTGTTTCTAGAACACGCGCAGTTTTTGTGCAGATTTTCAGCTTTGATTGCTTACTGTGCCCGTAATTTAAATCCGATTGTTGAAATTTCGGTCTTATCTTGTAGTTGCGTTTGTTAAGTTTGCTTGAAGTGCAAATATGTAGTAATTTGCATTAAAATACTGATTTTTATGACGCTTGATTTTTCAACCGATGTGCTATATTTTGGTGTGAGTGAATAGGTCAGCGTCTGAATTTTCCAAAAAGTATAAATTTGTGGTATTTCGCAAAAGTTTAAGGCCGGGTTTAGTGGTTGAAAGCCAAAAAAATCCCAATTTCGCACGTGTAAACTCCCCAAAACTTTAAATGGGTTTTTCTCCCCTTAAACGTGCGAATTTCGCGTTTTTACGTTTTCATTGAAAAGCTTAACCCAAACTAGAGTTTTGATGATCGGAACATGTTTTAGGCAAAATATCGAAAAATTGCTGTTTCTAGAACACGCGCAGTTTTTGTGCAGATTTTCAGCTTTGATTGCTTACTGTGCCCGTAATTTAAATCCGATTGTTGAAATTTCGGTCTTATCTTGTAGTTGCGTTTGTTAAGTTTGCTTGAAGTGCAAATATGTAGTAATTTGCATGAAAATACTGATTTTTATGACGCTTGATTTTTCAACCGATGTGCTATATTTTGGTGCGAGTGAATAGGTCAGCGTCTGAATTTTCCAAAAAGTATAAATTTGTGGTATTTCGCAAAAGTTTAAGGCCGGGTTTAGTGGTTGAAAGCCAAAAAAATCCCAATTTCACACGTGTAAACTCCCCAAAACTTTAAATGGTTTTTCTCCCCTTAAACGTGCGAATTTCGCGTTTTTACGTTTTTATTGAAAAGCTTAACCCAAACTAGTGTTTTGATGGTCGGAACATGTTTTAGGCAAAATTTCGAAAAATGGCTGTTTCTAGAACACGCGCAGTTTTTGTGCAGATTTTCAGCTTTGATTGCTTACTGTGCCCGTAATTTAAATCCGATTGTTGAAATTTCGGTCTTATCTTATAGTTGCGTTTGTTTAATTTGCTTGAAGTGCAAATATGTAGTAATTTGCATGAAAATACTAATTTTTATGACGCTTAGGAGGCATAGACATGTATTTGTCTAAAATACGTAAATTTCCTTGTCAGACCTCTGGCTTTAATCGTTCACTGTAGCCACAATTTCTATTTGATTATCAAAATTTAAGTCTGATTTTATAGCTGTCAGTTTGTTGTTTACGTCAAATACAAATTTGTAGTACTTTTCGTAAGAATACTAATTTTGATAAGGTTCCTTTTGTTTTTGGGGGCAGGTTATGGAAACTTTTTCCCTTGACGGCATTCCTGTGGCTTGATTTTTCAACCGATGTGCTATATTTTGGTGTGAGTTAATAGACCAGCGTCTGAATTTTCCAAAAAGTATAAATTTGTGGTATTTTGCAAGAGTTTAAGGCCGGGTTTAGTGGTTGAAAGCCAAAAAAATCCCAATTTCGCACGTGTAAACTCCCCAAAACTTTAAATGGTTTTTTCTCCCCTTAAACGTGCGAATTTCGCGTTTTTACGTTTTCATTGAAAAGCTTAACCCAAACTAGTGTTTTGATGGTCGGAACATGTTTTAGGCAAAATATCGAAAAATTGCTGTTTCTAGAACACGCGCAGTTTTTGTGCAGATTTTCAGCTTTGATTGCTAACTGTGCCCGTAATTTAAATCCGATTGTTGAAATTTAATACTTATTTTATAGTTGCGTTTGCTTAGTTTGCTTGAAGTGCAAATATGTAGTAATTTGCATGAAAACACTAATTTTTATGACGCTTAGGAGGCATAGACATGTATTTGTCTAAAATACGTAAATTTCCTAGTCAGACCTCTGGCTTTAATCGTTCATTGTAGCCACAATTTCTATTTGATTATCAAAATTTTGGTTTCGATTTATAGCTGTCAGTCTGTTGTTTACGTCAAATATAAATTGGAATTACTTTTCTTAAGAATACTAATTTTGATAAAGTTCCTCATATTTTTGGGGGCAGGTTATGGAAACTTTTTCCCTTGACGGCATTCCTGTGGCTTGATTTTTCAACCGATGTGCTATATTTTGGCGTGAGTGAATAGATCAGCGTCTGAATTTTCCAAAAAGTATAAATTTGTGGTATTTCGCAAAAGATTAAGGCCGGGTTTAGTGGTTGAAAGCCAAAAAAATCCCAATTTCGCACGTGTAAACTCCCCAAAACTTTAAATGGTTTTTCTCCCCTTAAACGTGCGAATTTCGCGTTTTTACGTTTTCATTGAAAAGCTTAACCCAAACTAGTGTTTTGATGGTCGGAACATGTTTTAGGCAAAATATTGAAAAATTGCCGTTCCTAGAACACGCGCAGTTTTTGTGCAGATTTTCAGCTTTGATTGCTTACTGTGCCCGTAATTTAAATCCGATTGTTGAAATTTCGGTCTTATCTAATAGTTGCGTTTGTTTAGTTTGCTTGAAGTGCAAATATGTAGTAATTTGCATGAAAATACTAATTTTTATGACGCTTAGGAGGCATAGACATGTATTTGTCTAAAATACGTAAATTTCCTTGTCAGACCTCTGGCTTTAATCGTTCACTGTAGCCACAATTTCTATTTGATTATCAAAATTTAAGTCTGATTTTATAGCTGTCAGTTTGTTGTCTACGTCAAACACAAATTTGTAGTACTTTTCATAAGAATACTAATTTTGATAAGGTTCCTTATATTTTGGGGGCAGGTTATGGAAACTTTCTCCCTTTACGGCATTCTTGTGGCTTGGTTTTTCAACCGATGTGCTATATTTTGGTGTCAGTGAATAGATCAGCGTCTGAATTTTCCAAAAAGTATAAATTTGTGGTATTTTGCAAAAGTTTGAGGCCGGGTTTAGTGGTTGAAAGCCAAAAAAATCCCAATTTTGCACGTGTAAGCTCCCCAAAACTTTAAATGGGTTTTTCTCCCCTTAAACGTTCAAATTTTGCGTTCTTACGTTTTTATTGAAAAGCTTAACCCAAACTAGTGTTTTGATGGTCGGAACATGTTTTAGGCAAAATATCGAAAAATTGCTGTTTCTAGAACACGCGCAGTTTTTGTGCAGATTTTCAGCTTTGATTGCTTACTGTGCCCGTAATTTAAATCCGATTGTTGAAATTTCGGTCTTATCTTATAGTTGCGTTTGTTAAGTTTGCTTGAAGTGCAAATATGTAGTAATTTGCATGAAAATACTAATTTTTATGACGCTTAGGAGGCATAGACATGTATTTGTCTAAAATACGTAAATTTCCTTGTCAGACCTGTGGCTTTAATCGTTCACTGTGGCCACAATTTCTATTTGATTATCAAAATTTAAAGCTCATTTTATAGCTGTCAGTCTGTTGTTTACGTCAAATACAAATTTGTAGTACTTTTCGTAAGAATACTAATTTTGATAAGGTTCCTTTTGTTTTTGGGGGCAGGTTATGGAAACTTTTTCCCTTGACGGCATTCCTGTGGCTTGATTATTCAACCGATGTGCTATATTTTGGTGTGAGTGAATAGATCAGCGTCTGAATTTTCCAAAAAGTATAAATTTGTGGTATTTCGCAAAAGTTTAAGGCCGGGTTTAGTGGTTGAAAGCCAAAAAAATCCCAATTTCGCACGTGTAAACTCCCCAAAACTTTAAATGGTTTTTCTCCCCTTAAACGTGCGAATTTCGCGTTTTTACGTTTTCATTGAAAAGCTTAACCCAAACTAGTGTTTTGATGGTCGGAACATGTTTTAGGCAAAATATTGAAAAATTGCCGTTTCTAGAACACGCGCAGTTTTTGTGCAGATTTTCAGCTTTGATTGCTTACTGTGCCCGTAATTTAAATCCGATTGTTGAAATTTCGGTCCTATCTTATAGTTGCGTTTGTGAAGTTTGCTTGAAGTGCAAATATGTAGTAATTTGCATGAAAATACTAATTTTTATGACGCTTAGGAGGCATAGACATGTATTTGTCTAAAATACGTAAATTTCCTTGTCAGACCTCTGGCTTTAATCGTTCACTGTAGCCACAATTTCTATTTGATTATCAAAATTTAAGTCTGATTTTATAGCTGTCAGTTTGTTGTCTACGTCAAATACAAATTTGTAGTACTTTTCGTAAGAATACTAATTTTGATAAGGCTCCTTATATTTTTGGGGGCAGGTTATGGAAACTTTTTCCCTTGACGGCATTCCTGTGGCTTGATTTTTCAACCGATGTGCTATATTTTGGTGTGAGTGAATAGATCAGCGTCTGAATTTTCCAAAAAGTATAAATTTGTGGTATTTTGCAGAGTTTAAGGCCGGGTTTAGTGGTTGAAAGCCAAAAAAATCCCAATTTCGCACGTGTAAACTCCCCAAAACTTTAAATGGGTTTTTCTCCCCTTAAACGTGCGAATTTCGCGTTTTTACGTTTTCATTGAAAAGCTTAACCCAAACTAGTGTTTTGATGGTCGGAACATGTTTTAGGCAAAATATCGAAAAATGGCTGTTTCTAGAACACGCGCAGTTTTTGTGCAGATTTTCAGCTTTGATTGCTTACTGTGCCCGTAATTTAAATCCGATTGTTGAAATTTCGGTCTTATCTTATAGTTGCGTTTGTTTAGTTTGCTTGAAGTGCAAATATGTAGTAATTTGCATGAAAATACTCATTTTTATGACGCTTAGGAGGCATAGACATGTATTTGTCTAAAATACGTAAATTTCCTTGTCAGACCTCTGGCTTTAATCGTTCACTGTAGCCACAATTTCTATTTGATTATCAAAATTTAAGTCTGATTTTATAGCTGTCAGTTTGTTGTTTACGTCAAATACAAATTTGTAGTACTTTTCGTAAGAATACTAATTTTGAAAAGGCTCCCTTTGTTTTTGGGGGCAGGTTATGGAAACTTTTTCCCTTTACGGCATTCCTGTGGCTGGGTCTTTCAACCGATGTGCTATATTTTGGTGTGAGTGAATAGATCAGCGTCTGAATTTTCCAAAAAGTATAAATTTGTGGTATTTCGCAAAAGTTTAAGGCCGGGTTTAGTGGTTGAAAGCCAAAAAAATCCCAATTTTGCACGTGTAAACTCCCCAAAACTTTAAATGGGTTTTTCTCCCCTTAAACGTGCGAATTTCGCGTTTTTACGTTTTCATTGAAAAGCTTAACCCAAACTAGTGTTTTGATGGTCGGAACATGTTTTAGGCAAAATATCGAAAAATTGCTGTTTCTAGAACACGCGCAGTTTTTGTGCAGATTTTCAGCTTTGATTGCTTACTGTGCCCGTAATTTAAATCCGATTGTTGAAATTTGGGTCTTATCTTATAGTTGCGTTTGTTTAGTTTGCTTGAAGTGCAAATATGTAGTAATTTGCATGAAAATACTAATTTTTATGACGCTTAGGAGGCATAGACATGTATTTGTCTAAAATACGTAAATTTCCTTGTCAGACCTGTGGCTTTAATCGTTCACTGTAGCCACAATTCTATTTGATTATCAAAATTTTGGTTTCATTTTATAGCTGTCAGTCTGTTGTTTACGTCAAATATAAATTGGAAGTACTTTTCTTAAGAATACTAATTTTGATAATGTTCCTTATATTTTGGGGGCAGGTTATGGAAACTTTTCCCCTTTACGGCATTCCTGTGGCTTGGTTTTTCAACCGATGTGCTATATTTTGGTGTGAGTGAATAGGTCAGCGTCTGAATTTTCCAAAAAGTATAAATTTGTGGTATTTTGCAAAAGTTTAAGGCCGGGTTTAGTGGTTGAAAGCCAAAAAAATCCCAATTTCGCACGTGTAAACTCCCCAAAACTTTAAATGGGTTTTTCTCCCCTTAAACGTGCGAATTTCGCGTTTTTACGTTTTCATTGAAAAGCTTAACCCAAACTAGTGTTTTGATGGTCGGAACATGTTTTAGGCGAAATATCGAAAAATTGCTGTTTCTAGAACACGCGCAGTTTTTGTGCAGATTTTCAGCTTTGATTGCTTACTGTGCCCGTAATTTAAATCCGATTGTTGAAATTTCGGTCTTATCTTATAGTTGCGTTTGTTAAGTTTGCATGAAGTGCAAATATGTAGTAATTTGCATGAAAATACTAATTTTTATGACGCTTAGGAGGCATAGACATGTATTTGTCTAAAATACGTAAATTTCCTTGTCAGACCTGTGGCTTTAATCGTTCACTGTGGCCACAATTTCTATTTGATTATCAGAATTTAAGTCTCATTTTATAGCTGTCAGTCTGTTGTTTACGTCAAATACAAATTTGTAGTACTTTTCGTAAGAATACTAATTTTGATAAGGTTGCTTTTGTTTTTGGGGGCAGGTTATGGAAACTTTTTCCCTTGACGGCATTTCTGTGGCTTGATTTTTCAACCGATGTGCTATATTTTGGTGTGAGTGAATAGATCAGCGTCTGAATTTTCCAAAAAGTATAAATTTGTGGTATTTCGCAAAAGTTTAAGGCCGGGTTTAGTGGTTGAAAGCCAAAAAAATCCCAATTTCGCACATTTAAACTTCCCAAAACTTTAAATGGGTTTTTCTCCCCTTAAACGTGCGAATTTCGCGTTTTTACGTTTTCATTGAAAAGCTTAACCCAAACTAGTGTTTTGATGGTCGGAACATGTTTTAGGCAAAATATCGGAAAATTGCTGTTTCTAGAGCACGCGCAGTTTTTGTGCAGATTTTCAGCTTTGATTGCTTACTGTGCCCGTAATTTAAATCCGATTGTTGAAATTTCGGTCTTATCTTGTAGTTGCGTTTGTTAAGTTTGCTTGAAGTGCAAATATGTAGTAATTTGCATGAAAATACTGATTTTTATGACGCTTGATTTTTCAACCGATGTGCTATATTTTGGTGTGAGTGAATAGGTCAGCGTCTGAATTTTCCAAAAAGTATAAATTTGTGGTATTTCGCAAAAGTTTAAGGCCGGGTTTAGTGGTTGAAAGCCAAAAAAATCCCAATTTCGCACGTGTAAACTCCCCAAAACTTTAAATGGGTTTTTCTCCCCTTAAACGTGCGAATTTCGCGTTTTTACGTTTTCATTGAAAAGCTTAACCCAAACTAGTGTTTTGATGGTCGAACATTTTTTAGGCAAAATATCGAAAAATTGCTGTTTCTAGAACACGCGCAGTTTTTGTGCAGATTTTCAGCTTTGATTGCTTACTGTGCCCGTAATTTAAATCCGATTGTTGAAATTTAAGTCTTATCTTATAGTTGCGTTTGCTTAGTTTGCTTGAAGTGCAAATATGTAGTAATTTGCATGAAAACACTAATTTTAATGACGCTTAGGGGGCATAGACATGTATTTGTCTAAAATACGTAAATTTCCTTGTCAGACCTCTGGCTTTAATCGTTCATTGTAGCCACAATTTCTATTTGATTATCAAAATTTTGGTTTCATTTTATAGCTGTCAGTCTGTTGTTTACGTCAAATATAAATTGGAAGTACTTTTCTTAAGAATACTAATTTTGATAATGTTCCTTATATTTTTGGGGGCAGGTTATGGAAACTTTTTCCCTTGACGGCATTCCTGTGGCTTGATTTTTCAACCGATGTGCTATATTTTGGTGTGAGTGAATAGATCAGCATCTGAATTTTCCAAAAGGTATAAATTTGTGGTATTTTGCAAAAGTTTAAGGCCGGGTTTAGTGGTTGAAAGCCAAAAAAATTCCAATTTTGCACGTGTAAACTCCCCAAAACTTTAAATGGGTTTTTCTCCCCTTAAACGTGCGAATTTCGCGTTTTTACGTTTTCATTGAAAAGCTTAACCCAAACTAGTGTTTTGATGGTCGGAACATGTTTTAGGCAAAATATCGAAAAATTGCTGTTTCTAGAACACGCGCAGTTTTTGTGCAGATTTTCAGCTTTGATTGCTTACTGTGCCCGTAATTTAAATCCGATTGTTGAAATTTCGGTCTTATCTTATAGTTGCGTTTGTTAAGTTTGCTTGAAGTGCAAAAATGTAGTAATTTGCATGAAAATACTAATTTTTATGACGCTTAGGAGGCATAGACATGTATTTGTCTAAAATACGTAAATTTCCTTGTCAGACCTCTGGCTTTAATCGTTCACTGTAGCCACAATTTCTATTTGATTATCAAAATTTAAGTCTGATTTTATAGCTGTCAGTTTGTTGTTTACGTCAAATACAAATTTGTAGTACTTTTCGTAAGAATACTAATTTTGAAGGTTCCTTTTGTTTTTGGGGGCAGGTTATGGAAACTTTTTCCCTTGACGGCATTCCTGTGGCTTGATTTTTCAACCGATGTGCTATATTTTGGTGTGAGTGAATAGATCAGCGTCTGAATTTTCCAAAAAGTATAAATTTGTGGCATTTCGCAAAAGTTTAAGGCCGGGTTTAGTGGTTGAAAGCCAAAAAAATCCCAATTTCGCACGTGTAAACTCCCCAAAACTTTAAATGGGTTTTTCTCCCCTTAAACGTGCAAATTTCGCGTTTTTACGTTTTCATTGAAAAGCTTAACCCAAACTAGTGTTTTGATGGTCGGAACATGTTTTAGGCAAAATATCGAAAAATTGCTGTTTCTAGAACACGCGCAGTTTTTGTGCAGATTTTCAGCTTTGATTGCTTACTGTGCCCGTAATTTAAATCCGATTGTTGAAATTTCGGTCTTATCTTGTAGTTGCGTTTGTTAAGTTTGCTTGAAGTGCAAATATGTAGTAATTTGCATGAAAATACTGATTTTTATGACGCTTGATTTTTCAACCGATGTGCTATATTTTGGTGTGAGTGAATAGGTCAGCGTCTGAATTTTCCAAAAAGTATAAATTTGTGGTATTTTGCAAAAGTTTAAGGCCGGGTTTAGTGGTTGAAAGCCAAAAAAATCCCAATTTCGCACGTGTAAACTCCCCAAAACTTTAAATGGGTTTTTCTCCCCTTAAACGTGCGAATTTCGCGTTTTTACGTTTTCATTGAAAAGCTTAACCCAAACTAGTGTTTTGATGGTCGGAACATGTTTTAGGCAAAATATCGAAAAATTGCTGTTTCTAGAACACGCGCAGTTTTTGTGCAGATTTTCAGCTTTGATTGCTTACTGTGCCCGTAATTTAAATCCGATTGTTGAAATTTCGGTCTTATCTTATAGTTGCGTTTGTTAAGTTTGCATGAAGTGCAAATATGTAGTAATTTGCATGAAAATACTAATTTTTATGACGCTTAGGAGGATAGACATGTATTTGTCTAAAATACGTAAATTTCCTTGTCAGACCTGTGGCTTTAATCGTTCACTGTGGCCACAATTTCTATTTGATTATCAAAATTTAAGTCTCATTTTATAGCTGTCAGTCTGTTGTTTACGTCAAATACAAATTTGTAGTACTTTTCGTAAGAATACTAATTTTGATAAGGTTCCTTTTGTTTTTGGGGGCAGGTTATGGAAACTTTTTCCCTTGACGGCATTTCTGTGGCTTGATTTTTCAACCGATGTGCTATATTTTGGTGTGAGTGAATAGATCAGCGTCTGAATTTTCCAAAAAGTATAAATTTGTGGTATTTCGCAAAAGTTTAAGGCCGGGTTTAGTGGTTGAAAGCCAAAAAAATCCCAATTTCGCACATTTAAACTTCCCAAAACTTTAAATGGGTTTTTCTCCCCTTAAACGTGCGAATTTCGCGTTTTTACGTTTTCATTGAAAAGCTTAACCCAAACTAGTGTTTTGATGGTCGGAACATGTTTTAGGCAAAATATCGAAAAATTGCTGTTTCTAGAACACGCGCAGTTTTTGTGCAGATTTTCAGCTTTGATTGCTTACTGTGCCCGTAATTTAAATCCGATTGTTGAAATTTCGGTCTTATCTTGTAGTTGCGTTTGTTAAGTTTGCTTGAAGTGCAAATATGTAGTAATTTGCATGAAAATACTGATTTTTATGACGCTTGATTTTTCAACCGATGTGCTATATTTTGGTGTGAGTGAATAGGTCAGCGTCTGAATTTTCCAAAAAGTATAAATTTGTGGTATTTCGCAAAAGTTTAAGGCCGGGTTTAGTGGTTGAAAGCCAAAAAAATCCCAATTTCGCACGTGTAAACTCCCCAAAACTTTAAATGGGTTTTTCTCCCCTTAAACGTGCGAATTTCGCGTTTTTACGTTTTCATTGAAAAGCTTGACCCAAACTAGTGTTTTGATGGTCGAACATTTTTTAGGCAAAATATCGAAAAATTGCTGTTTCTAGAACACGCGCAGTTTTTGTGCAGATTTTCAGCTTTGATTGCTTACTGTGCCCGTAATTTAAATCCGATTGTTGAAATTTAAGTCTTATCTTATAGTTGCGTTTGCTTAGTTTGCTTGAAGTGCAAATATGTAGTAATTTGCATGAAAACACTAACTTTTATGACGCTTAGGGGGCATAGACATGTATTTGTCTAAAATACGTAAATTTCCTTGTCAGACCTCTGGCTTTAATCGTTCATTGTAGCCACAATTTCTATTTGATTATCAAAATTTTGGTTTCATTTTATAGCTGTCAGTCTGTTGTTTACGTCAAATATAAATTGGAAGTACTTTTCTTAAGAATACTAATTTTGATAATGTTCCTTATATTTTTGGGGGCAGGTTATGGAAACTTTTTCCCTTGACGGCATTCCTGTGGCTTGATTTTTCAACCGATGTGCTATATTTTGGTGTGAGTGAATAGATCAGCATCTGAATTTTCCAAAAGGTATAAATTTGTGGTATTTTGCAAAAGTTTAAGGCCGGGTTTAGTGGTTGAAAGCCAAAAAAATTCCAATTTTGCACGTGTAAACTCCCCAAAACTTTAAATGGGTTTTTCTCCCCTTAAACGTGCGAATTTCGCGTTTTTACGTTTTCATTGAAAAGCTTAAACCAAACTAGTGTTTTGATGGTCGGAACATGTTTTAGGCAAAATATCGAAAAATTGCTGTTTCTAGAACACGCGCAGTTTTTGTGCAGATTTTCAGCTTTGATTGCGTACTGTGCCCGTAATTTAAATCCGATTGTTGAAATTTCGGTCTTATCTTATAGTTGCGTTTGTTAAGTTTGCTTGAAGTGCAAATATGTAGTAATTTGCATGAAAATACTAATTTTTATGACGCTTAGGAGGCATAGACATGTACTTGTCTAAAATACGTAAATTTCCTTGTCAGACCTGTGGCTTTAATCGTTCACTGTGGCCACAACTTCTATTTGATTATCAAAATTTAAGTCTCATTTTATAGCTGTCAGTCTGTTGTTTACGGCAATTACAAATTTGTAGTAGTTTTCGTAAGAATACTAATTTTGATAAGGTTCCTTTTGTTTTTGTGGGCAGGTTATGGAAACTTTTTCCCTTGACGGCATTCCTGTGGCTTGATTTTTCAACCGATGTGCTATATTTTGGTGTGAGTGAATAGACCAGCATCTGAATTTTCCAAAAAGTATAAATTTGTGGTATTTTGCAAAAGTTTAAGGCCGGGTTTAGTGGTTGAAAGCCAAAAAAATCCCAATTTGGCACGTGTAAACTCCCCAAAACTTTAAATGGGTTTTTCTCCCCTTAAACGTGCGAATTTCGCGTTTTTACGTTTTCATTGAAAAGCTTAACCCAAACTAGTGTTTTGATGGTCGGAACATGTTTTGGGCAAAATATCGAAAAATTGCTGTTTCTAGAACACGCGCAGTTTTTGTGCAGATTTTCAGCTTTGATTGCTTACTGTGCCCGTAATTTAAATCCGATTGTTGAAATTTCGGTCTTATCTTATAGTTGCGTTTGTTAAGTTTGCTTGAAGTGCAAATATGTAGTAATTTGCATGAAAATACTAATTTTTATGACGCTTAGGAGGCATAGACATGTATTTGTCTAAAATACGTAAATTTCCTTGTCAGACCTCTGGCTTTAATCGTTCACTGTAGCCACAATTTCTATTTGATTATCAAAATTTAAGTCTGATTTTATAGCTGTCAGTTTGTTGTTTACGTCAAATACAAATTTGTAGTACTTTTCGTAAGAATACTAATTTTGATAAGGTTCCTTTTGTTTTTGGGGGCAGGTTATGGAAACTTTTTCCCTTGACGGCATTCCTGTGGCTTGATTTTTCAACCGATGTGCTATATTTTGGTGTGAGGGAATAGATCAGCGTCTGAATTTTCCAAAAAGTATAAATTTGTGGTATTTCGCAAAAGTTTAAGGCCGGGTTTAGTGGTTGAAAGCCAAAAAAATCCCCATTTCGCACGTGTAAACTCCCCAAAACTTTAAATGGGTTTTTCTCCCCTTAAACGTGCGAATTTCGCGTTTTTACGTTTTCATTGAAAAGCTTAACCCAAACTAGTGTTTTGATGGTCGGAACATGTTTTAGGCAAAATATCGAAAAATTGCTGTTTCTAGAACACGCGCAGTTTTTGTGCAGATTTTCAGCTTTGATTGCTTACTGTGCCCGTAATTTAAATCCGATTGTTGAAATTTCGGTCTTATCTTGTAGTTGCGTTTGTTAAGTTTGCTTGAAGTGCAAATATGTAGTAATTTGCATGAAAATACTGATTTTTATGACGCTTGATTTTTCAACCGATGTGCTATATTTTGGTGTGAGTGAATAGATCAGCGTCTGAATTTTCCAAAAAGTATAAATTTGTGGTATTTCGCAAAAGTTTAAGGCCGGGTTTAGTGGTTGAAAGCCAAAAAAATCCCAATTTCGCACGTGTAAACTCCCCAAAACTTTAAATGGGTTTTTCTCCCCTTAAACGTGCGAATTTCGCGTTTTTACGTTTTCATTGAAAAGCTTAACACAAACTAGTGTTTTGATGGTCGGAACATGTTTTAGGCAAAATATCGAAAAATTGCTGTTTCTAGAACACGCGCAGTTTTTGTGCAGATTTTCAGCTTTGATTGCTTACTGTGCCCGTAATTTAAATCCGATTGTTGAAATTTCGGTCTTATCTTGTAGTTGCGTTTGTTAAGTTTGCTTGAAGTGCAAATATGTAGTAATTTGCATGAAAATACTGATTTTTATGACGCTTGATTTTTCAACCGATGTGCTATATTTTGGTGTAAGTGAATAGGTCAGCGTCTGAATTTTCCAAAAAGTATAAATTTGTGGTATTTCGCAAAAGTTTAAGGCCGGGTTTAGTGGTTGAAAGCCAAAAAAATCCCAATTTCGCACTTGTAAACTCCCCAAAACTTTAAATGGGTTTTTCTCCCCTTAAACGTGCGAATTTCGCGTTTTTACGTTTTCATTGAAAAGCTTAACCCAAACTAGTGTTTTGATGGTCGGAACATGTTTCAGGCGAAATATCGAAAAATTGCTGTTTCTAGAACACGCCCAGTTTTTGTGCAGATTTTCAGCTTTGATTGCTTACTGTGCCCGTAATTCAAATCCGATTGTTGAAATTTAAGTCTTATCTTATAGTTGCGTTTGCTTAGTTTGCTTGAAGTGCAAATATGTAGTAATTTGCATGAAAACACTAATTTTTATGACGCTTAGGAGGCATAGACATGTATTTGTCTAAAATACGTAAATTTCCTTGTCAGACCTCTGGCTTTAATCGTTCATTGTAGCCACAATTTCTATTTGATTATCAAAATTTTGGTTTCATTTTATAGCTGTCAGTCTGTTGTTTACGTCAAATATAAATTGGAAGTACTTTTCTTAAGAATACTAATTCTGATAATGTTCCTTATATTTTTGGGGGCAGGTTATGGAAACTTTTTCCCTTGACGGCATTCCTGTGGCTTGATTTTTCAACCGATGTGCTATATTTTGGTGTGAGTGAATAGACCAGCATCTGAATTTTCCAAAAAGTATAAATTTGTGGTATTTTGCAAAAGTTTAAGGCCAGGTTTAGTGGTTGAAAGCCAAAAAAAATTCCAATTTTGCACGTGTAAACTCCCAATAAACTTTAAATGGGTTTTTCTCCCCTTAAACGTGCGAATTTCGCGTTTTTACGTTTTCATTGAAAAGCTTAACCCAAACTAGTGTTTTGATGGTCGGAACATGTTTTAGGCAAAATATCGAAAAATTGCTGTTTCTAGAACACGCGCAGTTTTTGTGCAGATTTTCAGCTTTGATTGCTTACTGTGCCCGTAATTTAAATCCGATTGTTGAAATTTCGGTCTTATCTTGTAGTTGCGTTTGTTAAGTTTGCTTGAAGTGCAAATATGTAGTAATTTGCATGAAAATACTGATTTTTATGACGCTTGATTTTTCAACCGATGTGCTATATTTTGGTGTGAGTGAATAGATCAGCGTCTGAATTTTCCAAAAAGTATAAATTTGTGGTATTTCGCAAAAGTTTAAGGCCGGGTTTAGTGGTTGAAAGCCAAAAAAATCCCAATTTCGCACGTGTAAACTCCCCAAAACTTTAAATGGGTTTTTCTCCCCTTAAACGTGCGAATTTCGCGTTTTTACGTTTTCATTGAAAAGCTTAACACAAACTAGTGTTTTGATGGTCGGAACATGTTTTAGGCAAAATATCGAAAAATTGCTGTTTCTAGAACACGCGCAGTTTTTGTGCAGATTTTCAGCTTTGATTGCTTACTGTGCCCGTAATTTAAATCCGATTGTTGAAATTTCGGCCTTATCTTGTAGTTGCGTTTGTTAAAATTGCTTGAAGTGCAAATATGTAGTAATTTGCATGAAAATACTGATTTTTATGACGCTTGATTTTTCAACCGATGTGCTATATTTTGGTGTAAGTGAATAGGTCAGCGTCTGAATTTTCCAAAAAGTATAAATTAGTGGTATTTCGCAAAAGTTTAAGGCCGGGTTTAGTGGTTGAAAGCCAAAAAAATCCCAATTTCGCACTTGTAAACTCCCCAAAACTTTAAATGGGTTTTTCTCCCCTTAAACGTGCGAATTTCGCGTTTTTACGTTTTCATTGAAAAGCTTAACCCAAACTAGTGTTTTGATGGTCGGAACATGTTTTAGGCAAAATATCGAAAAATTGCTGTTTCTAGAACATGCGCAGTTTTTGTGCAGATTTTCAGCTTTGATTGCTTACTGTGCCCGTAATTTAAATCCGATTGTTGAAATTTCGGTCTTATCTTGTAGTTGCGTTTGTTAAGTTTGCTTGAAGTGCAAATATGTAATAATTTGCATGAAAATACTGATTTTTATGACGCTTGATTTTTCAACCGATGTGCTATATTTTGATGTGAGTTAATAGATTAGCGTCTGAATTTTCCAAAAAAAATAAATTTGTAGTATTTCGCAAAAGTTTAAGGCCGGGTTTAGTGGTTGAAAGCCAAAAAAATCCCAATTTCGCACGTGTAAACTCCCCAAAACTTGAAATGGGTTTTTCTCCCCTTAAACGTGCGAATTTCGCGTTTTTACGTTTTCATTGAAAAGCTTAACCCAAGCTAGTGTTTTGATGGTCGGAACATGTTTTAGGCAAAATATCAGAAAATTGCTGTTTCTAGAACACGCCCAGTTTTTGTGCAGATTTTCAGCTTTGATTGCTTACTGTGCCCGTAATTTAAATCCAATTGTTGAAATTTCGATCTTATCTTATAGTTACGTTTGTTTAGTTTGCTTGAAGTGCAAATATGTAGTAATTTGCATGAAAATACTAATTTTTATGACGCTTAGGAGGCATAGACATGTATTTGTCTAAAATACGTAAATTTCCTTGTCAGACCTCTGGCTTTAATCGTTCACTGTAGCCACAATTTCTATTTGATTTTAAAAATTTAAGTCTGATTTTATAGCTGTCAGTTTGTTGTTTACGTCAAATACAAATTTGTAGTACTTTTCGTAAGAATACTAATTTTGATAAGGTTCCTTTTGTTTTTGGGGGCAGGTTATGGAAACTTTTTCCCTTGACGGCATTCCTGCGGCTTGATTTTTCAACCGATGTGCTATATTTTGGTGTGAGGGTATAGATCAGCGTCTGAATTTTCCAAAAAGTATAAATTTGTGGTATTTCGCAAAAGTTTAAGGCCGGGTTTAGTGGTTGAAAGCCAAAAAAATCCCAATTTTGCACGTGTAAACTCCCCAAAACTTTAAATGGGTTTTTCTCCCCTTAAACGTGCGAATTTCGCGTTTTTACGTTTTCATTGAAAAGCTTAACCCAAACTAGTGTTTTGATGGTCGGAACATGTTTTAGGCAAAATATCGAAAAATTGCTGTTTCTAGAACACGCGCAGTTTTTGTGCAGATTTTCAGCTTTGATTGCTTACTGTGCCCGTAATTTAAATCCGATTGTTGAAATTTCGGTCTTATCTTGTAGTTGCGTTTGTTAAGTTTGCTTGAAGTGCAAATATGTAGTAATTTGCATGAAAATACTGATTTTTATGACGCTTGATTTTTCAACCGATGTGCTATATTTTGGTGTGAGTGAATAGGTCAGCGTCTGAATTTTCCAAAAAGTATAAATTTGTGGTATTTTGCAAAAGTTTAAGGCCGGGTTTAGTGGTTGAAAGCCAAAAAAATCCCAATTTCGCACGTGTAAACTCCCCAAAACTTTAAATGGGTTTTTCTCCCCTTAAACGTGCGAATTTCGCGTTTTTACGTTTTCATTGAAAAGCTTAACCCAAACTAGTGTTTTGATGGTCGGAACATGTTTTAGGCAAAATATCGAAAAATTGCTGTTTCTAGAACACGCGCAGTTTTTGTGCAGATTTTCAGCTTTGATTGCTTACTGTGCCCGTAATTTAAATCCAATTGTTGAAATTTTGGTCTTATCTTATAGTTGCGTTTGTTTAGTTTGCTTGAAGTGCAAATATGTAGTAATTTGCATGAAAATACTAATTTTTATGACGCTTAGGAGGCATAGACATGTATTTGTCTAAAATACGTAAATTTCCTTGTCAGACCTCTGGCTTTAATCGTTCACTGTAGCCACAATTTCTATTTGATTATCAAAATTTAAGTCTGATTTTATAGCTGTCAGTTTGTTGTTTACGTCAAATACAAATTTGTAGTACTTTTCGTAAGAATACTAATTTTGATAAGGTTCCTTTTGTTTTTGGGGGCAGGTTATGGAAACTTTTTCCCTTGACGGCATTCCTGTGGCTTGGTTTTTCAACCGATGTGCTATATTTTGGTGTGAGTGAATAGATCAGCGTCTGAATTTTCCAAAAAGCATAAATTTGTGGTATTTCGCAAAAGTTTAAGGCCGGGTTTAGTGGTTGAAAGCCAAAAAAATCCCAATTTTGCACGTGTAAACTCCCCAAAACTTTAAATGGGTTTTTCTCCCCTTAAACGTGCGAATTTCGCGTTTTTACGTTTTCATTGAAAAGCTTAACCCAAACTAGTGTTTTGATGGTCGGAACATGTTTTAGGCAAAATATCGAAAAATTGCTGTTTCTAGAACACGCGCAGTTTTTGTGCAGATTTTCAGCTTTGATTGCTTACTGTGCCCGTAATTTAAATCCGATTGTTGAAATTTAAGTCTTATCTTATAGTTGCATTTGTTTAGTTTGCTTGAAGTGCAAATATGTAGTAATTTGCATGAAAATACTGATTTTTATGACGCTTAGGAGGCATAGACATGTATTTGTCTAAAATACGTAAATTTCCTTGTCAGACCTCTGGCTTTAATCGTTCACTGTAGCCACAATTTCTATTTGATTATCAAAATTTAAGTCTGATTTTATAGCTGCCAGTTTGTTGTTTACGTCAAATACAAAATTGTAGTACTTTTCGTAAGAATACTAATTTTGATAAGGTTCCTTTTGTTTTTGGGGGCAGGTTATGGAAACTTTTTCCCTTGACGGCATTCCTGTGGCTTGGTTTTTCAACCGATGTGCTATATTTTGGTGTGAGTGAATAGATCAGCGTCTGAATTTTCCAAAAAGTATAAATTTGTGGTATTTCGCAAAAGCTTAAAGCCGGGTTTAGTGGTTGAAAGCCAAAAAAATCCCAATTTCGCACGTGTAAACTCCCCAAAACTTTAAATGGGTTTTTCTCCCCTTAAACGTGCGAATTTCGCGTTTTTACGTTTTCATTGAAAAGCTTAACCCAAACTAGTGTTTTGATGGTCGGAACATGTTTTAGGCAAAATATCGAAAAATTGCTGTTTCTAGAACACGCGCAGTTTTTGTGCAGATTTTCAGCTTTGATTGCTTACTGTGCCCGTAATTTAAATCCGATTGTTGAAATTTTGGTCTTATCTTATAGTTGCGTTTGTTTAGTTTGCTCGAAGTGCAAATATGTAGTAATTTGCATGAAAATACTAATTCTTATGACGCTTAGGAGGCATAGACATGTATTTGTCTAAAATACGTAAATTTCCTTGTCAGACCTCTGGCTTTAATCGTTCACTGTAGCCACAATTTCTATTTGATTATCAAAATTTAAGTCTGATTTTATAGCTGTCAGTTTGTTGTTTACGTCAAATACAAATTTGTAGTACTTTTCGTAAGAATACTAATTTTGATAAGGTTCCTTTTGTTTTTGGGGGCAGGTTATGGAAACTTTTTCCCTTGACGGCATTCCTGTGGCTTGATTTTTCAACCGATGTGCTATATTTTGGTGTGAGGGAATAGATCAGCGTCTGAATTTTCCAAAAAGTATAAATTTGTGGTATTTCGCAAAAGTTTAAGGCCGGGTTTAGTGGTTGAAAGCCAAAAAAATCCCAATTTCGCACGTGTAAACTCCCCAAAACTTTAAATGGGTTTTTCTCCCCTTAAACGTGCGAATTTCGCGTTTTTACGTTTTCATTGAAAAGCTTAACCCAAACTAGTGTTTTGATGGTCGGAACATGTTTTAGGCAAAATATCGAAAAATTGCCGTTTCTAGAACACGCGCAGTTTTTGTGCAGATTTTCAGCTTTGATTGCTTACTGTGCCCGTAATTTAAATCCGATTGTTGAAATTTCGGTCTTATCTTATAGTTGCGTTTGTTAAGTTTGCTTGAAGTGCAAATATGTAGTAATTTGCATGAAAATACTAATTTTTATGACGCTTAGGAGGCATAGACATGTATTTGTCTAAAATACTGTCGCGTGTTATTGGTTCGCGGCCTATAATTTTGACGTTCCGGGAAAGTGAAAACGCAATGTCTTTTAATTTAAGTTAAAAGTGTTTGTTTAATTAAATAAAATGCACAATAATCAGTTAACACTTTCACTAATTTTAATTGTCACTAAAAAAATCTAACACTTGTCCATACATTTATTATCGCAATTGTCTTCTAAATTACTTCACTATTACGAAACACACTTCCCACACACAATCGCAGTTCTTATCGCGGTCGAATGAATGATGATATCCCCATTCATTCAGCTCGCCTTTATATAGGGTCTCTACCTATTCACCCATTTCTCGTTTATTGGCGAATGTTCTACCGAGAGGTAGCTGGTAGATTCGAGAAAATTTAATGAATGGAGTGACTTCACTTGCAGATGTTGATCATGCTTGTTGGGTTCTCGTGGCTTCGAGTGAATTCGTGTTCTTCATTGTTGTGAAAACAATTGCGACAGTAGCTCGCAAAATTATTTGTACATGTAACACTGCCCCCACCTCAGTTCTTTTCGCCCCGAAAAGATGTGTCGCCAGTTGTAGTCAATTCTCCCTGGGTGTAATATGGGGCAAGACGGTCCAGATGCACGATTTTCATTTTAGCTCTCGGCTTACAATGTTCCTGTATTCGGTATACGACGTCATTGATTCGCTTTGTAACTCGGTATGGTCCCTCCCAATTATGTTGCAACTTTGGAGACCTACCCTTTCGCCGTTGCGGGTTATAAAGCCACACCAAGTCATCTTGCTGGAAGCCAGTAGAATTAGCCTTTAGATCATACCTGGTCTTCATGCGGTCAGTAGCCGATTCGAGGTGTTTTCGCACTGTCCGATGTATCTGGTTCAACCGTTGTCTTAGATCACTTGCGTACTCCGAGACCGTTTGGTGTTTCTCAGGAGGTATTCCGAACTTTATATCGGCTGGCAAACGAATAGTCTTTCCAAAAATGACTTTGGCTGGGGCTTGGCCGGTCGACGCATGCTCAGCGGCTCTATATGCCATTAAAAATAGTGGGATATGTCGGTCCCAGTCCCTTTGGTTCTCGTCAACCATCTTGGCAAGGTGTTTATTGAGCGTGCCGTTGAAATGTTCAACCATTCCATCGGATTGGATGCAGCGGTGTTGTCCTCGTTTTCCGTATTCCCAGCTGCTCGCACATTTCGCTAAAAACTAGTGACTCAAAGTTTCGGCCTTGATCCGAATGTAGTTCACAAGGCACGCCGTACCTGCTGACCCAATTTAACACTAGCTGTTCGGCTACCGTAGTTGCTTCCTGGTTGGGAATGGGGTAGACCTCGGGCCACTTGCTGAAATAATCGGCTACAACCAGCGTGTATCGATTTCCCCATTCAGATTCAGGAAAGGGTCCAGCGATGTCAACAGCAATCCTTTCAAACGGTACCCCTACGTTATAGGTTTGCATCTGTCCTCTCAGTCGTCGCTTTGGGCCTTTGACGGAAGCGCAAATTGTGCATCTGCGACACCAGTCCTCTACGTCTTCTCGAGCGTGGAGCCAGTAGAACCGTTCCCGCAATTTCGCTAAGGTCTTGTTAACACCAAGGTGGCCTCCCGAGGATCCTTCATGCATTTCCTTAACCACATCGAGGATTCGGCTTTTGGGAAGTATAGTTTGCATCCTATAGGAGCTACCATCCGCCGTTTCCCATTTCCGCTTGAGTACGCCACCCTCCACCTGAAGGGAGTTCCATTGTGCCCAATAGCTTTTCAGGGTTGCGCCATGCATTGAAACGTCTTTCCACTCAGGTCGCCCAGTCGTCTCCTTCCATACGAGCAATGGTCCGATGTCTTCATCGGCTAACTGGGCGTTTCGAATCTCCTCCGATGACCAACCTTCATCGAATTACGCCGTTATCAATCGCAGATCAACGAGCGGTTCCTTTTCCTCAATCCGTCGGCAATGCTTGCAGTTAGCTGGACATGGACGGCGGGATAGGGCGTCAGCATTTCCATGAACTCCGCCCTTCCGATGAACAATTTCGTAGTCGTATGACTGCAATCTTTCGATCCATCTCGCAACTTGTCCCTCGGGGTTTTTGAAGTTGAGCAACCATCTCAGTGATGCATGGTCCGTTCGAAGAACAAATTTCTGGCCATATAGATACTTGTGGAACTGCTTGGTGGCCTCTATTATAGCCAATAGCTCCTTCCTGGTCACGCAGTAATTCCTCTCACTTTTTGAGAGAACTCGACTGTAATACGAGAGGACTCTTTCTTCGCCATTGATCTGCTGGGAGAGTACAGCTCCAATACCGCCGTTGCTTGCATCGGTGTCAACTACAAACATTTTTCCGGGTTTCGGATACGCCAGCACGGGTGATTCACACAGCTTTTCCTTCAGGGTCTCAAAGGCTGTCTGGCATTGTTCATTCCAGACATACGGACGATTTTTCTCGGTTAGCTGATGGAGACACTTACCTATTTTGGCAAAGTCTTTGACGAATCTTCGATAGTAGGTCGCCAGACCCAGAAAACTTCGTAGTTGGCGCTTGTTGTTTGGTGTTGGCCAGCTTTTCACGGCTTCAATTTTCTCAGGGTCTGTTTTGACCCCTTCTGCTGATACGACGTGTCCCAGGTATTTTACTTTATCTGCGAAAAGAGTACACTTGTCGGGACTAAGTTTCAAATTTGCCAGTCGTAATCGGGAGAAAACCTCTTCTAAGTTCCGCACATGCTCTTCGAACGTTCTACCGATGACGATGATGTCATCTAGGTATACCAAGCAGGTTTTTCAGGTTAGACCACGTAGCACATATTCCATCAAGCGTTCGAAAGTGGCTGAAGCATTGCAAAGCCCAAACGGCATCACAACAAATTGCCACAATCCGGTCCCAACTGAAAATGCGGTCTTCTCTCGGTCCTTCTTGTCAATTTCTACCTGCCAGTAGCCACTCTTGAGATCGAGTGTAGAAAACCATTTTGCGTCGGCTAAAGTGTCCATGATGTCATCGATGCGTGGGAGCGGGTAACTATCTTTCTTAGTGACGTCGTTAAGCTGCCTATAGTCGACACAAAAGCGAGTGCTACCATCCTTTTTCTTGACTAGAACTACAGGCGCGGCCCATGGACTTACAGAAGGTTCAATAATGCCTTGTTTTTCCATGTCCGAGATCAGCGCGCTCACTTCTCCTTGTTTGGCTATAGGGAGACGTCTTGGTGCTTGTCGAATCAGCTTGGCTCCCTGTGTGTCTATGACGTGAGTTACCAAACTCGTTCGGCCTTGGTCATCCGGGCTTGTTGAGAAGATGTCACTGTACTTGGTGACCAGATCAGAGGCTCGTTTGAATAGCTGCACCGGCAATTTGACTTGCTTCAATATTGCAGACGTGGATTCCCTGGCTTTTTCTGTGTCTTGCCTCCTTTTCCAATGATGGTTGTGAGTAGCTTCCAAAGAGGTGATGGTGGAAACAGGCTGGCAGCTGCCGATGACTTCTCCCGCTTTGATGCTCGTGGTTGAATCTGCGGTGTTAAGGACTCTAACCGGCACATATCCGTTCCTTAAAGATCTTACAAGGCTTCGTCCTACAATCAAACTGCGCAATGCGGACGTCTTCGTTGGCTCTATCAGGTAAGATCGGTGGTCTCCAGAATCACCATCAAGCTTGGCCCATACAATGCTTTCGGAAGAATTCGGTACATCAGTGTCAGTACATACCACTACATTCATCTTGGGGATTTGGACGCTGGGATCCTCCATCAGTACTTCGACATTCTGCCATTTCAAGACACGTTTTCCCAAGTCCAACGTGATTCCATGTGGTCGCAGAAAATCCATTCCGAGAATGCAGTCATCCATAATGTTCGCGACCAGAAAATTATGTCGGAACACAAGGTCTCCCAACTGTATCTGGAGGTTGACCTCTCCATGAACAGGTGCAGTTTCTCCCGTAGCTGTCCGTAGTGAGAAAATTCTGCCCTTGTGAAGTTGTTGCTGTCTAACTAGGTCTGGTCGGATAATCGATCGGGTTGCACCAGTGTCGATTGTTATGGTGCAGTGCTCTCCGTCAATTTGACCCGAAAGGCATAAGTCCGCTTCTCCACGATGTAGTCTTGACACGGTGATGATGGTGCTGGGGACGTCGATCCTCCTAGCCAACCTCTGCCCCACGAAGTTGGCTCTTACATGTTTCCCGACCCCTCTGTTTGAAGGGCTTCCATTCTGGGCTCCTGACTCGGTCTGGATCTCCTCCTAGCTGCACACCCTGGACAATAGCTCGGTTTTCTTCGCTTCTTGCAGTCTCTTTGCAAGTGCCCCTTCTCGCCGCAATTCCAGCATCTAGGCGCACCATTTACATGCGGGTCTCGCTCAATTTCCACGCGTTCACACCTGCACTCGTCTGTCACTACTTCACGAACCCGGGCAGTGGTACGAGTCACATTTTTCGCTGCCTCAAAGTTCAGACTGTAAGCCAATGCGTCCTTAACCGTTTGCTTTTGAGCTAAACGCACAGCTTGTTGCAATTCCGGGTCCTTTAGTGCGCTGATGAATGCCTCTGTCGCTGCATCATCTCGATGTTCTGGGTCGTAGGCTGGGTAAGCCAAAAGTGCTAGTCGCTCAATGTCTTGGGCTAGCTGCTGTAGGGTCTCACCAGACTTCTGCACCCGATGCCTTAGCTGTGACCGATAAATCTGCTTTAGATGATCGTCTCCATAACGCATGTCGAGCGCATTCATTATAGTATTCGGGTTTGAGTGCAATTCATCGGGGATCGTCTGCAAAAGCTCGGCAGCTGGGCCTCTTAGAGCAAGACGCAATGCAGTTGCTCGTTCCTGCTCATTCCAGTGATTTATGCGAGCGGCTGCTTCGAACTGGGTTTTGTAAATAGTCCAGACCGTTTGCCCATCGAATATTGGTGCTTGCACATTTCTAGATGAGCTTTGCGCTGCGGTTAGAATTGGGGCTGGTGAGGCGGTTATTACTGCCTTCGCTGCTTCCAAGTCCTTTTTCACTTTTTCCATCTCATGGTTTACCTGGCTGATCTCAAGGTTGATTCTCTCCTCGACCTGGTATACCTTCTCCTCGACGCATTTAATTTGGCTGTTGAGACTACTGAGCTCCGCTTTTATTTCGGTTGACTGTTTTTCCAGCTTCTGAGCGATGTTTGCCTTGATTTCGATCGCTTGTTGATCCAGCTTCACTGATTGTTCATTAAGCTTCGCTGATTGTTCATTAAGCTTCGCTGATTGTTCATTTAACTTCGCTGATTGCTCATCTAGCTTCGTGGTTAAATTGGACGACTGTTCATTGAGCTTCGCAGTTAAATTGGATGACTGTTGTCGCTGCTCCTGCTGCATCAGCATTAACATTTGCATCAGCGCGTTTTCTGGTTCCTTTGGTTTTTTTGTTTCTGCTTCACCACCTTCTGCGCCTTCTTCTACATCTGAGGGCTCACCCGAATCCAGATACGCGCCTTCCGATTCAATTGCGTCACGCAAGCGTGCAATCAGTGTGGCCTTTGTACCTTGCGTAGCCAGGTTTCGCTGTTCCAACTCTTCGTTAAGCTCCGACATGGTCAATTCATTAATTTTTAAGTTTAAGCTTCGTGGCATTTTTAGTGTTTCTTTAAATTTTCCTATTGTGCACTATAAAAATGTTCAAATATTCACTTTCAAAATTTTTCTTTCGCACTTCTTGACACCACTGTCGCGTGTTATTGGTTCGCGGCCTATAAATTTAACGTTCCGGGAAAGTGAAAACGCAATGTCTTTTAATTTAAGTTAAAAGTGTTTATTTAATTAAATAAAATGCACAATAATCAGTTAACACTTTCACTAATTTTAATTGTCACTAAAAAAATCTAACACTTGTCCATACATTTATTATCGCAATTGTCTTCTAAATTACTTCACTATTACGAAACACACTTCCCACACACAATCGCAGTTCTTATCGAGGTCGAATGAATGATGATCTCCCCATTCATTCAGCTCGCCTTTATATAGGGTCTCTACCTATTCACCCATTTCTCGTTTATTGGCGAATGTTCTACCGGGAGGTAGCTGGTAGATTCGAGAAAATTTAATGAATGGAGTGACGTCACTTGCAGATGTTGATCATGCTTGTTGGGTTCTCGTGGCTTCGAGTGAATTCGTGTTCTTCATTGTTGTGAAAACAATTGCGACAGTAGCTCGCAAAATTATTTGTACATGTAACAATACGTAAATTTCCTTGTCAGACCTGTGGCTTTAATCGTTCACTGTGGCCACAATTTCTATTTGATTATCAAAATTTAAGTCTCATTTTATAGCTGTCAGTCTGTTGTTTACGTCAAATACAAATTTGTAGTACTTTTCGTAAGAGTACTAATTTTGATAAGGTTCCTTTTGTTTTTGGGGGCAGGTTATGGAAACTTTTTCCCTTGACGGCATTCCTGTGGCTTGATTTTTCAACCGATGTGCTATATTTTGGTGTGAGTGAATAGATCAGCGTCTGAATTTTCCAAAAAGCATAAATTTGTGGTATTTCGCAAAAGTTTAAGGCCGGGTTTAGTGGTTGAAAGCCAAAAAATCCCAATTTTGCACGTGTAAACTCCCCAAAACTTTAAATGGGTTTTTCTCCCCTTAAACGTGCGAATTTCGCATTTTTACGTTTTCATTGAAAAGCTTAACCCAAACTAGTGTTTTGATGGTCGGAACATGTTTTAGGCAAAATATCGAAAAATTGCTGTTTCTAGAACACGCGCAGTTTTTGTGCAGATTTTCAGCTTTGATTGCTTACTGTGCCCGTAATTTAAATCCGATTGTTGAAATTTACGTCTTATCTTATAGTTGCGTTTGTTAAGTTTGCTTGAAGTGCAAATATGTAGTAATTTGCATGAAAATACTGATTTTTATGACGCTTGATTTTTCAACCGATGTGCTATATTTTGGTGTGAGTGAATAGGTCAGCGTCTGAATTTTCCAAAAAGTATAAATTTGTGGTATTTCGCAAAAGTTTAAGGCCGGGTTTAGTGGTTGAAAGCCAAAAAAATCCCAATTTCGCACGTGTAAACTCCCCAAAACTTTAAATGGGTTTTTCTCCCCTTAAACGTGCGAATTTCGCGTTTTTACGTTTTCATTGAAAAGCTTAACCCAAACTAGTGTTTTGATGGTCGGAACATGTTTTAGGCAAAATATCGAAAAATTGCTGTTTCTAGAACACGCGCAGTTTTTGTGCAGATTTTCAGCTTTGATTGCTTACTGTGCCCGTAATTTAAATCCGATTGTTGAAATTTAAGTCTTATCTTATAGTTGCGTTTGTGAAGTTTGGTTGAAGTGCAAATATGTAGTAATTTGCATGAAAATACTAATTTTTATGACGCTTAGGAGGCATAGACATGTATTTGTCTAAAATACGTAAATTTCCTTGTCAGACCTCTGGCTTTAATCGTTCACTGTAGCCACAATTTCTATTTGATTATCAAAATTTAAGTCTGATTTTATAGCTGCCAGTTTGCTGTTTACGTCAAATACAAATTTGTAGTACTTTTCGTAAGAATACTAATTTTGATAAGGTTCCTTTTGTTTTTGGGGGCAGGTTATGGAAACTTTTTCCCTTGACGGCATTCCTGTGGCGTGATTTTTCAACCGATGTGCTATATTTTGGTGTGAGTGAATAGATCAGCGTCTGAATTTTCCAAAAAGCATAAATTTGTGGTATTTCGCAAAAGTTTAAGGCCGGGTTTAGTGGTTGAAAGCCAAAAAATCCCAATTTTGCACGTGTAAACTCCCCAAAACTTTAAATGGGTTTTTCTCCCCTTAAACGTGCGAATTTCGCATTTTTAAGTTTTCATTGAAAAGCTTAACCCAAACTAGTATTTTGATGGTCGGAACATGTTTTAGGCAAAATATCGAAAAATTGCTGTTTCTAGAACACGCGCAGTTTTTGTGCAGATTTTCAGCTTTGATTGCTTACTGTGCCCGTAATTTAAATCCGATTGTTGAAATTTAAGTCTCATCTTATAGTTGCGTTTGCTTAGTTTGCTTGAAGTGCAAATATGTAGTAATTTGCATGAAAACACTAATTTTTATGACGCTTAGGAGGCATAGACATGTATTTGTCTAAAATACGTAAATTTCCTTGTCAGACCTCTGGCTTTAATCGTTCACTGTGGCCACAATTTCTATTTGATTATCAAAATTTAAGTCTGATTTTATAGCTGCCAGTTTGTTGTTTACGTCAAATACAAATTTGTAGTACTTTTCGTAAGAATACTAACTTTGATAAGGTTCCTTTTGTTTTTGGGGGCAGGTTATGGAAACTTTTTCCCTTGACGGCATTCCTGTGGCTTGGTTTTTCAACCGATGTGCTATATTTTGGTGTGAGTGAATAGATCAGCGTCTGAATTTTCCAAAAAGCATAAATTTGTGGTATTTCGCAAAAGTTTAAGGCCGGGTTTAGTGGTTGAAAGCCAAAAAAATCCCAATTTTGCACGTGTAAACTCCCCAAAACTTTAAATGGGTTTTTCTCCCCTTAAACGTGCGAATTTCGCGTTTTTACGTTTTCATTGAAAAGCTTAACCCAAACTAGTGTTTTGATGGTCGGAACATGTTTTAGGCAAAATATCGAAAAATTGCTGTTTCTAGAACACGCGCAGTTTTTGTGCAGATTTTCAGCTTTGATTGCTTACTGTGCCCGTAATTTAAATCCGATTGTTGAAATTTAAGTCTCATCTTATAATTGCGTTTGCTTAGTTTGCTTGAAGTGCAAATATGTAGTAATTTGCATGAAAACACTAATTTTTATGACGCTTAGGAGGCATAGACATGTATTTGTCTAAAATACGTAAATTTCCTTGTCAGACCTCTGGCTTTAATCGTTCATTGTAGCCCCAATTTCTATTTGATTATCAAAATTTTGGTTTCATTTTATAGCTGTCAGTCTGTTGTTTACGTCAAATATAAATTGGAAGTACTTTTCTTAAGAATACTAATTTTGATAATGTTCCTTATATTTTTGGGGGCAGGTTATGGAAACTTTTTCCCTTGACGGTATTCCTGTGGCTTGATTTTTCAACCGATGTGCTATATTTTGGTGTGAGTGAATAGATCAGCGTCTGAATTTTCCAAAAAGTATAAATTTTTGGTATTTCGCAAAAGTTTAAGGCCGGGTTTATTGGTTGAAAGCCAAAACAATCCCAATTTCGCACGTGTAAACTCCCCAAAACTTTAATTGGGTTTTTCTCCCCTTAAACGTGCAAATTTCGCGTTTTTACGTTTTCATTGAAAAGCTTAACCCAAACTAGTGTTTTGATGGTCGGAACATGTTTTAGGCAAAATATCGAAAAATTGCTGTTTCTAGAACACGCGCAGTTTTTGTGCAGATTTTCAGCTTTGATTGCTTACTGTGCCCGTAATTTAAATCCGATTGTTGAAATTTAAGTCTTATCTTATAGTTGCATTTGTTTAGTTTGCTTGAAGTGCAAATATGTAGTAATTTGCATGAAAGTACTGATTTTTATGACGCTTAGGAGGCATAGACATGTATTTGTCTAAAATACGTAAATTTCCTTGTCAGACCTCTGGCTTTAATCGTTCACTGTGGCCACAATTTCTATTTGATTATCAAAATTTAAGTCTGATTTTATAGCTGCCAGTTTGTTGTTTACGTCAAATACAAATTTGTAGTACTTTTCCTAAGAATACTAACTTTGATAAGGTTCCTTTTGTTTTTGGGGGCAGGTTATGGAAACTTTTTCCCTTGACGGCATTCCTGTGGCTTGGTTTTTCAACAGATGTGCTATATTTTGGTGTGAGTGAATAGATCAGCGTCTGAATTTTCCAAAAAGCATAAATTTGTGGTATTTCGCAAAAGTTTAAGGCCGGGTTTAGTGGTTGAAAGCCAAAAAAATCCCAATTTTGCACGTGTAAACTCCCCAAAACTTTAAATGGGTTTTTCTCCCCTTAAACGTGCGAATTTCGCGTTTTTACGTTTTCATTGAAAAGCTTAACCCAAACTAGTGTTTTGATGGTCGGAACATGTTTTAGGCAAAATATCGAAAAATTGCTGTTTCTAGAACACGCGCAGTTTTTGTGCAGATTTTCAGCTATGATTGCTTACTGTGCCCGTAATTTAAATCCGATTGTTGAAATTTAAGTCTCATCTTATAGTTGCGTTTGCTTAGTTTGCTTGAAGTGCAAATATGTAGTAATTTGCATGAAAATACTAATTTTTATGACGCTTAGGAGGCATAGACATGTATTTGTCTAAAATACGTAAATTTCCTTGTCAGACCTCTGGCTTTAATCGTTCACTGTAGCCACAATTTCTATTTGATTATCAAAATTTTGGTTTCATTTTATAGCTGTCAGTCTGTTGTTTACGTCAAATACAAATTTGTAGTACTTTTCGTAAGAATACTAATTTTGATAAGGTTCCTTATATTTTTGGGGGCAGGTTATGGAAACTTTTTCCCTTGACGGCATTCCTGTGGCTTGATTTTTCAACCGATGTGCTGTATTTTGGTGTGAGTGAATAGATCAGCGTCTGAGTTTTCCAAAAAGTATAAATTTGTGGTATTTCGCAAAAGTTTAAGGCCGGGTTTAGTGGTTGAAAGCCGAAAAAATCCCAATTTTGCACGTGTAAACTCCCCAAAACTTTAAATGGGTTTTTCTCCCCTTAAACGTGCGAATTTCGCGTTTTTACGTTTTCATTCAAAAGCTTGACCCAAACTAGTGTTTTGATGGTCGGAACATGTTTTAGGCAAAATATCAGAAAATCGCTGTTTCTAGAACACGCCCAGTTTGTGTGCAGATATTCAGCTTTGATTGCTTACTGTGCCCGTAATTTAAATCCAATTGTTGAAATTTTGGTCTTATCTTATAGTTGCGTTTGTTAAGTTTGCTTGAAGTGCAAATATGTAGTAATTTGCATGGAAACACTAATTTTTATGACGCTTAGGAGGCATAGACATGTATTTGTCTAAAATACGTAAATTTCCTTGTCAGACCTCTGGCTTTAATCGTTCACTGTAGCCACAATTGCTATTTGATTATCAAAATTTTGGTCTCATTTTATAGCTGTCAGTCTGTTGTTTACGTCAAATACAAATTTGTAGTACTTTTCGTAAGAATACTAATTTTGATAAGGTTCCTTATATTTTTGGGGGCAGGTTATGGAAAATTTTTCCATTGACGGCATTCCTGTGGCTTGATTTTTCAACCGATGTGCTGTATTTTGGTGTGAGTGAATAGATCAGCGTTTGAATTTTCCAAAAAGTATAAATTTGTGGTATTTCGCAAAAGTTTAAGGCCGGGTTTAGTGGTTGTAAGCCAAAAAAATCCCAATTTTGCACGTGTAAACTCCCCAAAACTTAAATGGGTTTTTCTCCCCTTAAACGTGCGAATTTCGCGTTTTTACGTTTTCATTGAAAAGCTTAACCCAAACTAGTGTTTTGATGGTCGGAACATGTTTTAGGCAAAATATCGAAAAATTGCTGTTTCTAGAACACGCGCAGTTTTTGTGCAGATTTTCAGCTTTGATTGCTTACTGTGCCCGTAATTTAAATCCGATTGTTAAAATTTCGGTCTTACCTTATAGTTGCGTTTGCTAAGTTTGCTTGAAGTGCAAATATGTAGTAATTTGCATGAAAATACTAATTTTTATGACGCTTAGGAGGCATAGACATGTATTTGTCTAAAATACGTAAATTTCCTTGTCAGACCTGTGGCTTTAATCGTTCACTGTGGCCACAATTTCTATTTGATTATCAAAATTTAAGTCTCATATTATAGCTGTCAGTCTGTTGTTTATGTCAAATACAAATTTGTAGTACTTTTCGTAAGAATACTAATTTTGATAAGGTTCCTTATATTTTTGGGGGCAGGTTATGGAAACTTTTTCCCTTGACGGCATTCCTGTGGCTTGATTTTTCAACCGATGTGCTATATTTTGGTGTGAGGGAATAGATCAGCGTCTGAATTTTCATAAAAGTATAAATTTGTGGTATTTCGCAAAAGTTTAAGGCCGGGTTTAGTGGTTGAAAGCCAAAAAATCCCAATTTTGCACGTGTAAACTCCCCAAAATTTTAAATGGGGTTTTCTCCCCTTAAACGTGCGAATTTCGCGTTTTTACGTTTTCATTGAAAAGCTTAACCCAAACTAGTGTTTTGATGGTCGGAACATGTTTTAGGCAAAATATCGAAAAATTGCTGTTTCTAGAACACGCGCAGTTTTTGTGCAGATTTTCAGCTTTGATTGCTTACTGTGCCCGTAATTTAAATCCGATTGTTAAAATTTCGGTCTTACCTTATAGTTGCGTTTGCTAAGTTTGCTTGAAGTGCAAATATGTAGTAATTTGCATGAAAATACTAATTTTTATGACGCTTAGGAGGCATAGACATGTATTTGTCTAAAATACGTAAATTTCCTCGTCAGACCTCTGGTTTTAATCGTGCACTGTAGCCACAATTGCTATTTGATTATCAAAATTTAAGTCTCATTTTATAGCTGTCAGCCTGTTGTTTACGTCAAATACAAATTTGTAGTACTTTTCGTAAGAATACTAATTTTGATAAGGTTCCTTTTGTTTTTGGGGGCAGGTTATGGAAACTTTTTCCCTTGACGGCATTCCTGTGGCTTGGTTTTTCAACCGATGTGCTATATTTTGGTGTGAGTGAATAGATCAGCGTCTGAATTTTCCAAAAAGTATAAATTTGTGGTATTTCGCAAAAGTTTAAGGCCGGGTTTAGTGGTTGTAAGCCAAAAAAATCCCAATTTTGCACGTGTAAACTCCCCAAAACTTAAATGGGTTTTTCTCCCCTTAAACCTGCGAATTTCGCGTTTTTACGTTTTCATTGAAAAGCTTAACCCAAACTAGTGTTTTGATGGTCGGAACATGTTTTAGGCAAAATATCGAAAAATTGCTGTTTCTAGAACACGCGCAGTTTTTGTGCAGATTTTCAGCTTTGATTGCTTACTGTGCCCGTAATTTAAATCCGATTGTTAAAATTTCGGTCTTACCTTATAGTTGCGTTTGCTAAGTTTGCTTGAAGTGCAAATATGTAGTAATTTGCATGAAAATACTAATTTTTATGACGCTTAGGAGGCATAGACATGTATTTGTCTAAAATACGTAAATTTCCTTGTCAGACCTGTGGCTTTAATCGTTCACTGTGGCCACAATTTCTATTTGATTATCAAAATTTAAGTCTCATATTATAGCTGTCAGTCTGTTGTTTATGTCAAATACAAATTTGTAGTACTTTTCGTAAGAATACTAATTTTGATAAGGTTCCTTATATTTTTGGGGGCAGGTTATGGAAACTTTTTCCCTTGACGGCATTCCTGTGGCTTGATTTTTCAACCGATGTGCTATATTTTGGTGTGAGGGAATAGATCAGCGTCTGAATTTTCATAAAAGTATAAATTTGTGGTATTTCGCAAAAGTTTAAGGCCGGGTTTAGTGGTTGAAAGCCAAAAAATCCCAATTTTGCACGTGTAAACTCCCCAAAATTTTAAATGGGGTTTTCTCCCCTTAAACGTGCGAATTTCGCGTTTTTACGTTTTCATTGAAAAGCTTAACCCAAACTAGTGTTTTGATGGTCGGAACATGTTTTAGGCAAAATATCGAAAAATTGCTGTTTCTAGAACACGCGCAGTTTTTGTGCAGATTTTCAGCTTTGATTGCTTACTGTGCCCGTAATTTAAATCCGATTGTTAAAATTTCGGTCTTACCTTATAGTTGCGTTTGCTAAGTTTGCTTGAAGTGCAAATATGTAGTAATTTGCATGAAAATACTAATTTTTATGACGCTTAGGAGGCATAGACATGTATTTGTCTAAAATACGTAAATTTCCTCGTCAGACCTCTGGTTTTAATCGTGCACTGTAGCCACAATTGCTATTTGATTATCAAAATTTAAGTCTCATTTTATAGCTGTCAGCCTGTTGTTTACGTCAAATACAAATTTGTAGTACTTTTCGTAAGAATACTAATTTTGATAAGGTTCCTTTTGTTTTTGGGGGCAGGTTATGGAAACTTTTTCCCTTGACGGCATTCCTGTGGCTTGGTTTTTCAACCGATGTGCTATATTTTGGTGTGAGTGAATAGATCAGCGTCTGAATTTTCCAAAAAGTATAAATTTGTGGTATTTCGCAAAAGTTTAAGGCCGGGTTTAGTGGTTGTAAGCCAAAAAAATCCCAATTTTGCACGTGTAAACTCCCCAAAACTTAAATGGGTTTTTCTCCCCTTAAACGTGCGAATTTCGCGTTTTTACGTTTTCATTGAAAAGCTTAACCCAAACTAGTGTTTTGATGGTCGGAACATGTTTTAGGCAAAATATCGAAAAATTGCTGTTTCTAGAACACGCGCAGTTTTATTGCAGATTTTCAGCTTTGATTGCTTACTGTGCCCGTAATTTAAATCCGATTGTTGAAATTTCGATCTTAACTTATAGTTGCGTTTGTTTGGTTTGCTTGAAGTGCAAATATGTAGTAATTTGCATGAAAATACTGATTTTCATGACGCTTAGGAGGCATAGACATGTATTTGTCTAAAATACGTAAATTTCCTTGTCAGACCTCTGGCTTTAATCGTTCACTGTAGCCACAATTTCTATTTGATTATCAAAATTTAAGTCTGATTTAATAGCTGCCAGTTTGTTGTTTACGTCAAATACAAATTTGTAGTACTTTTCGTAAGAATACTAATTTTGATGAGGTTCCTTTTGTTTTTGGGGGCAGGTTATGGAAACTTTTTCCCTTGACGGCATTCCTGTGGCTTGGTTTTTCAACCGATGTGCTATATTTTGGTGTGAGTGAATAGATCAGCGTCTGAATTTTCCAAAAAGCATAAATTTGTGGTATTTCGCAAAAGTTTAAGGCCGGGTTTAGTGGTTGAAAGCCAAAAAAATCCCAATTTTGCACGTGTAAACTCCCCAAAACTTTAAATGGGTTTTTCTCCCCTTAAACGTGCGAATTTCGCGTTTTTACGTTTTCATTGAAAAGCTTAACCCAAACTAGTGTTTTGATGGTCGGAACATGTTTTAGGCAAAATATCGAAAAATTGCTGTTTCTAGAACACGCGCAGTTTTTGTGCAGATTTTCAGCTTTGATTGCTTACTGTGCCCGTAATTTAAATCTGATTGTTGAAATTTAAGTCTCATCTTATAGTTGCGTTTGCTTAGTTTGCTTGAAGTGCAAATATGTAGTAATTTGCATGAAAACACTAATTTTTATGACGCTTAGGAGGCATAGACATGTATTTGTCTAAAATACGTAAATTTCCTTGTCAGACCTCTGGCTTTAATCGTTCACTGTAGCCACAATTTCTATTTGATTATCAAAATTTTGGTTTCATTTTATAGCTGTCAGTCTGTTGTTTACGTCAAATACAAATTTCTAGTACTTTTCGTAAGAATACTAATTTTGATAAGGTTCCTTATATTTTTGGGGCAGGTTATGGAAACTTTTTCCCTTGACGGCATTCCTGTGGCTTGATTTTTCAACCGATGTGCTGTATTTTGGTGTTAGTGAATAGATCAGCGTCTGAATTTTCCAAAAAGTATAAATTTGTGGTATTTCGCAAAAGTTTAAGGCCGGGTTTAGTGGTTGAAAGCCAAAAAAATCCCAATTTTGCACGTGTAAACTCCCCAAACATTTAAATGGGGTTTTCTCCCCTTAAACGTGCGAATTTCGCGTTTTTACGTTTTCATTGAAAAGCTTAACCCAAACTAGTGTTTTGATGGTCGGAACATGTTTTAGGCAAAATATCGAAAAATTGCTGTTTCTAGAACACGCGCAGTTTTGTGCAGATTTTCAGTTTTGATTGCTTACTGTGCCCGTAATTTAAATCCGATTGTTGAAATTTCGGTGTTATCTTATGGTTGCGTTTGTGAAGTTTGCTTGAAGTGCAAATATGTAGTAATTTGCATGGAAACACTAATTTTTATGACGCTTAGGAGGCATAGACATGTATTTGTCTAAAATACGTAAATTTCCTTGTCAGACCTCTGGCTTTAATCGTTCACTGTAGCCACAATTGCTATTTGATTATCAAAATTTTGGTCTCATTTTATAGCTGTCAGTCTGTTGTTAACGTCAAATACAAATTTGTAGTACTTTTCGTAAGAATACTAATTTTGATAAGGTTCCTTATATTTTTGGAGGCAGGTTATGGAAACTTTTTCCATTGACGGCATTCCTGTGGCTTGATTTTTCAACCGATGTGCTGTATTTTGGTGTGAGTGAATAGATCAGCGTTTGAATTTTCCAAAAAGTATAAATTTGTGGTATTTCGCAAAAGTTTAAGGCCGGGTTTAGTGGTTGTAAGCCAAAAAAATCCCAATTTTGCACGTGTAAACTCCCCAAAACTTAAATGGGTTTTTCTCCCCTTAAACGTGCGAATTTCGCGTTTTTACGTTTTCATTGAAAAGCTTAACCCAAACTAGTGTTTTGATGGTCGGAACATGTTTTAGGCAAAATATCGAAAAATTGCTGTTTCTAGAACACGCGCAGTTTTTGTGCAGATTTTCAGCTTTGATTGCTTACTGTGCCCGTAATTTAAATCCGATTGTTGAAATTTTGGTCTAATCTTAAAGTTACGTTTGTTTAGTTTGCTTGAAGTGCAAATATGTAGTTATTTGCATGAAAATACTAATTTTGATGACGCTTAGGAGGCATAGACATGTATTTGTCTAAAATACGTAAATTTCCTTGTCAGACCTGTGGCTTTAATCGTTCACTGTGGCCACAATTTCTACTTGATTATCAAAATTTAAGTCTCATATTATAGCTGTCAGTCTGTTGTTTATGTCAAATACAAATTTGTAGTACTTTTCGTAAGAATACTAATTTTGATAAGGTTCCTTATATTTTTGGGGGCAGGTTATGGAAACTTTCTCCCTTTACGGCATTCCTGTGGCTTGGTTTTTCAACCGATGTGCTATATTTTGGTGTCAGTGAATAGATCAGCGTCTGAATTTTCCAAAAAGTATAAATTTGTGGTATTTCGCAAAAGTTTAAGGCCGGGCTTAGTGGTTGAAAGCCAAAAAAATCCCAATTTTGCACGTGTAAACTCCCCAAAACTTTAAATGGGTTTTTCTCCCCTTAAACATGCGAATTTCACGTTTTTACGTTTTAATTGAAGAGCTTAACCCAAACTAATGTTTTGGTGGTCGGAACATGTTTTAGGCAAAATATCCAAAAATGGCTGTTTCTAGAACACGCCCAGTTTTTGTGCAGATTTTCAGCTTTGATTGCTTACTGTGCCCGTAATTTAAATCCGATTGTTGAAATTTCGATCTTATCTTATAGTTGCGTTTGTTAAGTTTGCTTGAAGTGCAAATATGTAGTAATTTGCATGAAAATACTAATTTTTATGACGCTTAGGAGGCATAGACATGTATTTGTCTAAAATACGTAAATTTCCTTGTCAGACCTCTGGCTTTAATCGTTCACTGTAGCCACAATTTCTATTTGATTATCAAAATTTTGGTTTCATTTTATAGCTGTCAGTCTGTTGTTCACGTCAAATACAAATTTGTAGTACTTTCGTAAGAATACTAATTTTGATAAAGTTCCTTATATTTTGGGGGCAGGTTATGGAAACTTTTTCCCTTTACGGCATTCCTGTGGCTTGGTTTTTCAACCGATGTGCTATATTTTGGTGCTAGTGAATAGATCAGCGTCTGAATTTTGCAAAAAGTAGAAATTTGTGGTATTTCGCAAAAGTTTAAGGCCGGGTTTAGTGGTTGAAAGCCAAAAAAATCACAATTTTGCACGTGTAAACTCCCCAAAATTTTTAAATGGCCTTTTCTCCCCTTAAACGTGCGAATTTCGCGTTTTTACGTTTTTATTGAAAAGCTTAACCCAAACTAGTGTTTTGATGGTCGGAACATGTTTTAGGCAAAATATCGAAAAATTGCTGTTTCTAGAACACGCCCAGTTTTTGTGCAGATTTTCAGCTTTGAATGATTACTGTTCCCGTAATTTAAATCCGATTGTTGAAATTTCGATCTTATCTTATAGTTGCGTTTGCTTAGTTTGCTTGAAGTGCAAATATGTAGTAATTTGCATGAAAATACTAATTTTTATGACGCTTAGGAGGCATAGTAATGTATTTGTCTAAAATACGTAAATTTCCTTGTCAGACCTCTGGCTTTAATCGTTCACTGTAGCCACAATTTCTATTTGATTATCAAAATTTTGGTTTCATTTTATAGCTGTCAGTCTGTTGTTTACGTCAAATATAAATTTGTAGTACTTTTCGTAAGAATACTAATTTTGATGAAGTTCCTTATATTTTGGGGGCAGGTTATGGAAACTTTTTCCCTTTACGGCATTCCTGTGGCTTGGTTTTTCAACCGATGTCCTATATATTGGTGTTAGTGAATAGATCAGCGTCTGAATTTTCCAAAAAGTATAAATTTGTGGTATTTTGCAAAAGTTTGAGGCCGGGTTTAGTGGTTGAAAGCCAAAAAAATCCCAATTTCGCACGTGTAAACTCCCCAAAACTTTAAATGGGTTTTTCTCCCCTTACACGTGCGAATTTCGCGTTTTGACGTTTTCATTGAAAAGCTTAACCCGAATTAGTGTTTTGATGGTCGGAACATGTTTTAGGCAAAATATCAAAAAATTGCTGTTTCTAGAACACGCCCAGTTTTTGTGCAGATTTTCAGCTTTGATTGCTTACTGTGCCCGTAATTTAATTCAGATTGTTGAAATTTCGATCTTATCTTATAGTTACGTTTGTTTAGTTTGCTTGAAGTGCAAATATGTAGTAATTTGCATGAAAATACTAATTTTTATGACGCTTAGGAGGCATAGACATGTATTCGTCTAAAATACGTAAATTTCCTTGTCAGACCTCTGGCTTTAATCGTTCACTGTAGCCACAATTTCTATTTGATTATCAAAATTTTGGTTTCATTTTATAGCTGTCAGTCTGTTGTTTACGTCAAATATAAATTTGTGGTACTTTCGTAAGAATACTAATTTTGATAAAGTTCCTTATATTTTGGGGGCAGGTTATGGAAACTTTTTCCCTTTACGGCATTCCTGTGGCTTGGTTTTTCAACCGATGTGCTATATATTGGTGCTAGTGAATAGATCAGCGTCTGAATTTTCCAAAAAGTATAAATTTGTGGTATTTCGCAAAAGTTTAAGGCCGGGTTTAGTGGTTGAAAGCCAAAAAAATCCCAATTTTGCACGTGTAAACTCCCCAAAACTTTAAATGGGTTTTTCTCCCCTTAAACGTGCGAATTTCGCGTTTTTACGTTTTTATTGAAAAGCTTAACCCAAACTAGTGTTTTGATGGTCGGAACATGTTTTAGGCAAAATATCGAAAAATTGCTGTTTCTAGAACACGCCCAGTTTTTGTGCAGATTTTCAGCTTTGATTGCTTACTGTGCCCGTAATTTAATTCCGATTGTTGAAATTTTGATCTTATCTTATAGTTACGTTTGTTTAGTTTGCTTGAAGTGCAAATATGTAGTAATTTGCATGAAAATACTAATTTTTATGACGCTTAGGAGGCATAGACATGTATTTGTCTAAAATACGTAAATTTCCTTGTCAGACCTCTGGCTTTAATCGTTCACTGTAGCCACAATTTCTATTTGATTATCAAAATGTTGGTTTCATTTTATAGCTGTCAGTCTGTTGTTTACGTCAAATACAAATTTGTAGTACTTTTCGTAAGAATACTAATTTTGATAAGGTTCCTTTTGTTTTTGGGGGCAGGTTATGGAAACTTTTTCCCTTGACGGCATTCCTGTGGCTTGATTTTTCAACCGATGTGCTATATTTTGGTGTGAGGGAATAGATCAGCGTCTGAATTTTCCAAAAAGTATAAATTTGTGGTATTTCGCAAAAGTTTAAGGCCGGGTTTAGTGGTTGAAAGCCAAAAAAATCCCAATTTCGCACGTGTAAACTCCCCAAAACCTTAAATGGGTTTTTCTCCCCTTAAACGTGCGAATTTCGCGTTTTTACGTTTTAACTGGAAAGCTTAACCCAAACTAGTGTTTCAATGGTCGGAACATGTTTTAGGCAAAATATCGGAAAATTGCTGTTTCTAGAACACGCCCAGTTTTTGTGCAGATTTTCAGCTTTGATTGCTTACTGTTCCCGTCATTTCAATCCGATTGTTGAAATTTCGATCTTATCTTATAGTTGCGTTTGTTTAGTTTGCTAAAAGTGCAAATATGTAGTAATTTGCATGAAAATACTAATTTTTATGACGCTTAGGAGGCATAGACATGTATTTGTCTAAAATACGTAAATTTCCTTGTCAGACCTCTGGCTTTAATCGTTCACTGTAGCCACAATTTCTATTTGATTATCAAAATTTTGGTTTCATTTTATAGCTGTCAGTCTGTTGTTTACGTCAAATACAAATTTGAAGTACTTTTTGTAAGAATACTAATTTTGATAAAGTTCCTTATATTTTGGGGGCAGGTTATGGAAACTTTTTCCCTTGACGGCATTCCTGTGGCTTGGTTTTTCAACCGATGTGCTATATTTTGGTGCTAGTGAATAGATCAGCGTCTGAATTTTCCAAAAAGTCTAAACTTGTGGTATTTCGCAAAAGTTTAAGGCCGGGTTTAGTGGTTGAAAGCCAAAAAAATCCCAATTTTGCACGTGTAAACTCCCCAAAACTTTAAATGGGTTTTTCTCCCCTTAAACGTGCGAATTTCGCGTTTTTACGTTTTCATTGAAAAGCTTAACGCAAACTAGTGTTTTGATGGTCGGAACATGTTTTAGGCAAAATATCCAAAAAGTGCTGTTTCTAGAACACGCGCAGTTTTTGTGCAGATTTTCAGCTTTGATTGCTTACTGTGCCCGTAATTTAAATCCGATTGTTGAAATTTTGGTCTAATCTTAAAGTTACGTTTGTTTAGTTTGCTTGAAGTGCAAATATGTAGTTATTTGCATGAAAATACTAATTTTGATGACGCTTAGGAGGCATAGACATGTATTTGTCTAAAATACGTAAATTTCCTTGTCAGACCTCTGGCTTTAATTGTTCACTGTAGCCACAATTTCTGTTTGATTATCGAAATTTGGTTTCGTTTTATAGCTGTCAGTCTGTTGTTTACGTCAAATACAAATTTGTAGTACTTTTCATAAGAATACTAATTTTGATAAGGTTCCTTATATTTTGGGGGCAGGTTATGGAAACTTTTTCCCTTTACGGCATTCCTGTGGCTTGGTTTTTCAACCGATGTGCTATATTTTGGTGCTAGTGAATAGATCAGCGTCTGAAATTTCCAAAAAATATAAATTTGTGGTATTTCGCAAAAGTTTAAGGCCGGGTTTAGTGGTTGAAAGCCAAAAAAATCCCAATTTTGCACGTGTAAACTCCCCAAAACTTTAAATGGGTTTTTCTCCCCTTAAACGTGCGAATTTCGCGTTTTTACGTTTTTATTGAAAAGCTTAACGCAAACTAGTGTTTTGATGGTCGGAACATGTTTTAGGCAAAATATCGAAAAAGTGCTGTTTCTAGAACACGCGCAGTTTTTGTGCAGATTTTCAGCTTTGATTGCTTACTGTGCCCGTAATTTAAATCCGATTGTTGAAATTTCGATCTTATCTTAAAGTTACGTTTGTTTAGTTTGCTCGAAGTGCAAATATGTAGTTATTTGCATGAAAATACTAATTTTTATGACGCTTAGGAGGCATAGACATGTATTTGTCTAAAATACGTAAATTTCCTTGTCAGACCTCTGGCTTTAATCGTTTACTGTAGCCACAATTTCTATTTGATTATCAAAATTTTGGTTTCATTTTATAGCTGTCAGTCTGTTGTTTACGTCAAACACAAATTTGTAGTACTTTTCATAAGAATACTAATTTTGATAAGGTTCCTTTTGTTTTTGGGGGCAGGTTATGGAAACTTTCTCCCTTTACGGCATTCCTGTGGCTTGGTTTTTCAACCGATGTGCTATATTTTGGTGTCAGTGAATAGATCAGCGTCTGAATTTTCCAAAAAGTATAAATTTGTGGTATTTTGCAAAAGTTTGAGGCCGGGTTTAGTGGTTGAAAGCCAAGAAAATCCCAATTTTGCACGTGTAAACTCCCCAAAACTTTAAATGGGTTTTTCTCCCCTTAAACGTGCAAATTTCGCGTTCTTACGTTTTTATTGAAAAGCTTAACCCAAACTAGTGTTTTGATGGTCGGAACATGTTTTAGGCAAAATATCGAAAAATTGCTGTTTCTAGAACACGCCCAGTTTTTGTGCAGATTTTCAGCTTTGATTGCTTACTGTGCCCGTAATTTAAATCCGATTGTTGAAATTTCGATCTTATCTTATAGTTACGTTTGTTTAGTTTGCTTGAAGTGCAAATATGTAGTAATTTGCATGAAAATACTAATTTTTATGACGCTTAGGAGGCATAGACATGTATTTGTCTAAAATACGTAAATTTCCTTGTCAGACCTCTGGCTTTAATCGTTCACTGTAGCCACAATTTCTATTTGATTATCGAAATTTTGCTTTCATTTTATAGCTTTCATTTATTAGCTTCTGTTGTTTACGTCAATAATTGTAGTACTTTTTATAAGAATACTTATTTGATAAGGTTCCTTATAATTTGGGGGGATTATTGGAAACTTTCTCCCTTTACGGCATTCCTGTGGCTTGGTTTTTCAACCGATGTGCTATATTTTGGAGTCAGTGAATAGATCAGCGTCTGAGTTTTCCAAAAAGTATAAATTTGTGGTATTTCGCAAAAGTTTAAGGCCAGGTTTAGTGGTTGAAAGCCAAGAAAATCCCAATTTTGCACGTGTAAACTCCCCAAAACTTTAAATGGGTTTTTCTCCCCTTAAACGTGCGAATTTCGCGTTTTTACGTTCTTATTGAAAAGCTTAACCCAAACTAGTGTTTTGATGGTCGGAACATGTTTTAGGCAAAATATCGAAAAATTGCTGTTTCTAGAACACGCCCAGTTTTTGTGCAGATTTTCAGCTTTGATTGCTTACTGTGCCCGTAATTTAAATCCGATTGTTGAAATTTCGATCTTATCTTATAGTTACGTTTGTTTAGTTTGCTTGAAGTGCAAATATGTAGTAATTTGCATGAAAATACTAATTTTTATGACGCTTAGGAGGCATAGACATGTATTTGTCTAAAATACGTAAATTTCCTTGTCAGACCTCTGGCTTTAATCGTTCACTGTAGCCACAATTTCTATTTGATTATCAAAATTTTGGTTTCATTTTGTAGCTGTCAGTCTGTTGTTTACGTCAAATACAAATTTGTAGTACTTTTCGTAGGAATACTAATTTTCATAAAGTTCCTTATATTTGGGGGCAGGTTATCGAAACTTTTTCCCTTCACGGCATTCCTGTGGCTGGGTCTTTCAACCGATGTGCTATATTTTGGTGCTAGTGAATAGATCAGCGTCTGAATTTTCCAAAATGTATAAATTTGTGGTATTTTGCAAAAGTTTAAGGCCGGGTTTAGTGGTTGAAAGCCAAAAAATCCAAATTTTGCACGTGTAACTCCCCAAAACTTTAAATGGGTTTTCTCCCCTTAAACGTGCGAATTTCGCGTTTTTACGTTATTATTGAAAAGCTTAACCCAAACTAGTGTTTTGATGGTCGGAACATGTTTTAGGCAAAATATCGAAAAATTGCTGTTTCTAGAACATGCCCAGTTTTTGTGCAGATTTTCAGCTTTGATTGCTTACTGTGCCTGTAATTTAAATCCGATTGTTGAAACTTTGATCTTATCTTATAGTTACGTTTGTTTAGTTTGCTTGAAGTGCAAATATGCAGTAATTTGCATGAAAATACTAATTTTTATGACGCTTAGGAGGCATAGACATGTATTTGTCTAAAATACGTAAATTTCCTTGTCAGACCTCTGGCTTTAATCGTTTACTGTAGCCACAATTTCTATTTGATTATCAAAATTTTGGTTTCATTTTATAGCTGTCAGTCTGTTGTTTACGTCAATTACAAATTTGTAGTACTTTTCATAAGAATACTAATTTTGATAAGGTTACTTATATTTTGGGGGCAGGTTATGGAAACTTTCTCCCTTTACGGCATTCCTGTGGCTTGGTTTTTCAACCGATGTGCTATATTTTGGTGTCAGTGAATAGATCAGCGTCTGAGTTTTCCAAAAAGTATAAATTTGTGGTATTTCGCAAAAGTTTAAGGCCGGGTTTAGTGGTTGAAAGCCCAAAAAATCCCAATTTTGCACGTGTAAACTCCCCAAAACTTTAAATGGGTTTTTCTCCCCTTAAACGTGCGAATTTCGGGTTTTTACGTTTTTAATGAAAAGCTTAACCCAATTTAGTGTTTTGATGGTCGGAACATGTTTTAGGCAAAATATCGAAAAATTGCTGTTTCTAGAACACGCCCGGTTTTTGTGCAGATTTTCAGCTTTGATTGCTTACTGTGCCCGTAATTTAAATCCGATTGTTGAAATTTCGATCTTATCTTATAGTTACGTTTGTTCAGTTTGCTTGAAGTGCAAATATGTAGTAATTTGCATGAAAATACTAATTTTTATGACGCTTAGGAGGCATAGACATGTATTTGTCTAAAATACGTAAATTTCCTTGTCAGACCTCTGGCTTTAATCGTTCACTGTAGCCACAATTTCTATTTGATTATCAAAATTTTGGTTTCATTTTATAGCTGTCAGTCTGTTGTTTACGTCAAATACAAATTTGTAGTACTTTTCATAAGAATACTAATTTTGATAAGGTTCCTTATATTTTGGGGGCAGGTTATGGAAACTTTCTCCCTTTACGGCATTCCTGTGGCTTGGTTTTTCAACCGATGTGCTATATTTTGGTGCTAGTGAATAGATCAGCATCTGAATTTTCCAAAAAGTATAAATTTGTGGTATTTCGCAAAAGTTTAAGGCCGGTTTAGTGGTTGAAAGCCAAAAAAATCCAAATTTTGCACGTGTAAACTCCCCAAAACTTTAAATGGGTTTTTCTCCCCTTAAACGTGCGAATTTCGCGTTTTTACGTTTTATTGAAAAGCTTAACCCAAACTAGTGTTTTGATGGTCGGAACATGTTTTAGGCAAAATATCGAAAAATTGCTGTTTCTAGAACATGCCCAGTTTTTGTGCAGATTTTCAGCTTTGATTGCTTACTGTGCCTGTAATTTAAATCCGATTGTTGAAACTTTGATCTTATCTTATAGTTACGTTTGTTTAGTTTGCTTGAAGTGCAAATATGCAGTAATTTGCATGAAAATACTAATTTTTATGACGCTTAGGAGGCATAGACATGTATTTGTCTAAAATACGTAAATTTCCTTGTCAGACCTCTGGCTTTAATCGTTTACTGTAGCCACAATTTCTATTTGATTATCAAAATTTTGGTTTCATTTTATAGCTGTCAGTCTGTTGTTTACGTCAATTACAAATTTGTAGTACTTTTCATAAGAATACTAATTTTGATAAGGTTCCTTATATTTTGGGGGCAGGTTATGGAAACTTTCTCCCTTTACGGCATTCCTGTGGCTTGGTTTTTCAACCGATGTGCTATATTTTGGTGTCAGTGAATAGATCAGCGTCTGAGTTTTCCAAAAAGTATAAATTTGTGGTATTTCGCAAAAGTTTAAGGCCGGGTTTAGTGGTTGAAAGCCAAAAAAATCCCAATTTTGCACGTGTAAACTCCCCAAAACTTTAAATGGGTTTTTCTCCCCTTAAACGTGCGAATTTCGGGTTTTACGTTTTTATTGAAAGGCTTAACCCAATTTAGTGTTTTGATGGTCGGAACATGTTTTAGGCAAAATATCGAAAAATTGCTGTTTCTAGAACACGCCCGGTTTTTGTGCAGATTTTCAGCTTTGATTGCTTACTGTGCCCGTAATTTAAATCCGATTGTTGAAATTTCGATCTTATCTTATAGTTACGTTTGTTTAGTTTGCTTGAAGTGCAAATATGTAGTAATTTGCATGAAAATACTAATTTTTATGACGCTTAGGAGGCATAGACATGTATTTGTCTAAAATACGTAAATTTCCTTGTCAGACCTCTGGCTTTAATCGTTCACTGTAGCCACAATTTCTATTTGATTATCAAAATTTTGGTTTCATTTTATAGCTGTCAGTCTGTTGTTTACGTCAAATACAAATTTGTAGTACTTTTCATAAGAATACTAATTTTGATAAGGTTCCTTATATTTTGGGGGCAGGTTATGGAAACTTTCTCCCCTTTACGGCATTCCTGTGGCTTGGTTTTTCAACCGATGTGCTATATTTTGGTGCTAGTGAATAGATCAGCATCTGAATTTTCCAAAAAGTATAAATTTGTGGTATTTCGCAAAAGTTTAAGGCCGGGTTTAGTGGTTGAAAGCCAAAAAAATCCCAATTTTGCACGTGTAAACTCCCCAAAACTTTAAATGGGTTTTCTCCCCTTAAACGTGCAAATTTCGCGTTTTTACGTTTTAATTGAAAAGCTTAACCCAAACTAGTGTTTTGATGGTCGGAACATGTTTTAGGCAAAATATCGAAAAATTGCTGTTTCTAGAACACGCCCGGTTTTTGTGCAGGTTTTCAGCTTTGATTGCTTACTGTGCCCGTAATTTAAATCCGATTGTTGAAATTTCGATCTTATCTTATAGTTACGTTTGTTTAGTTTGCTTGAAGTGCAAATATGTAGTAATTTGCATGAAAATACTAATTTTTATGACGCTTAGGAGGCATAGACATGTATTTGTCTAAAATACGTAAATTCCCTTGTCAGACCTCTGGCTTTAATCGTTCACTGTAGCCACAATTTCTATTTGATTATCAAAATTTTGGTTTCATTTTATAGCTGTTAGTCTGTTGTTTACGTCAAATACAAATTTGTAGTACTTTTCGTAAGAATACTAATTTTGATAAAGTTCCTTATATTTTGGGGGCAGGTTTTGGAAACTTTTTCCCTTTACGGCATTCCTGTGGCTTGGTTTTTCAACCGATGTGCTATATTTTGGTGTTAGTGAATAGATCAGCGTCTGAATTTTCCAAAAAGTATAAATTTGTGGTATTTCGCAAAAGTTTAAGGCCGGGTTTAGTGGTTGAAAGCCAAAAAAATCCCAATTTTGCACGTGTAAACTCCCCAAAACTTTAAATGGGTTTTTCTCCCCTTAAATGTACGAATTTCGCGTTTTTACGTTTTAATTGAAAAGCTTAACCCAAACTAGTGTTTTGATGGTCGGAACATGTTTTAGGCAAAATATCGAAAAATTGCTGTTTCTAGAACACGCCCAGTTTTTGTGCAGATTTTCAGCTTTGATTGCTTACTGTTCCCGTAATTTAAATCCGATTGTTGAAATTTCGATCTTATCTTATAGTTGCGTTTGTTTCGTTTGCTTGAAGTGCAAATATGTAGTAATTTGCATGAAAATACTAATTTTTATGACGCTTAGGAGGCATAGACATGTATTTGTCTAAAATACGTAAATTTCCTTGTCAGACCTCTGGCTTTAATCGTTCACTGTAGCCACAATTTCTATTTGATTATCAAAATTTTGGTTTCATTTTATAGCTGTCAGTCTGTTGTTAACGTCAAATACAAATTTGTAGTACTTTTCGTAAGAATACTAATTTTGATAAAGTTCCTTATATTTTGGGGGCAGGTTATGGAAACTTTCTCCCTTTACGGCATTCCTGTGGCTTGGTTTTTCAACCGATGTGCTATATTTTGGCGTTAGTGAATAGATCAGCGTCTGAATTTTCCAAAAAGTATAAATTTGTGGTATTTCGCAAAAGTTTAAGGCCGGGTTTAGTAGTTGAAAGCCAAAAAAATACCAATTTTGCATGTGTAAACTCCCCAAAACTTTAAATGGGTTTTTCTCCCCTTAAACGTGCGAATTTCGCGTTTTTACGTTTTTATTGAAAAGCTTAACCCAAACTAGTGTTTTGATGGTCGGAACATGTTTTAGGCAAAATATCGAAAAATTGCTGTTTCTAGAACACGCCCAGTTTTTGTGCAGATTTTCAGCTTTGATTGCTTACTGTTCCCGTAATTTAAATCCGATTGTTGAAATTTCGATCTTATCTTATAGTTGCGTTTGTTTCGTTTGCTTGAAGTGCAAATATGTAGTAATTTGCATGAAAATACTAATTTTTATGACGCTTAGGAGGCATAGACATGTATTTGTCTAAAATACGTAAATTTCCTTGTCAGACCTCTGGCTTTAATCGTTCACTGTAGCCACAATTTCTATTTGATTATCAAAATTTTGGTTTCATTTTATAGCTGTCAGTCTGTTGTTAACGTCAAATACAAATTTGTAGTACTTTTCGTAAGAATACTAATTTTGATAAAGTTCCTTATATTTTGGGGGCAGGTTATGGAAACTTTCTCCCTTTACGGCATTCCTGTGGCTTGGTTTTTCAACCGATGTGCTATATTTTGGCGTTAGTGAATAGATCAGCGTCTGAATTTTCCAAAAAGTATAAATTTGTGGTATTTCGCAAAAGTTTAAGGCCGGGTTTAGTAGTTGAAAGCCAAAAAAATACCAATTTTGCACGTGTAAACTCCCCAAAACTTTAAATGGGTTTTTCTCCCCTTAAACGTGCGAATTTCGCGTTTTTACGTTTTTATTGAAAAGCTTAACCCAAACTAGTGTTTTGATGGTCGGAACATGTTTTAGGCAAAATATCGAAAAATTGCTGTTTCTAGAACACGCCCAGTTTTTGTGCAGATTTTCAGCTTTGATTGCTTACTGTTCCCGTAATTTAAATCCGATTGTTGAAATTTTGATCTTATCTTATAGTTGCGTTTGTTTAGTTTGCTTGAAATGCAAATATGTAGTAATTTGCATGAAAATACTAATTTTTATGACGCTTAGGAGGCATACACATGTATTTGTCTAAAATACGTAAATTTCCTTGTCAGACCTCTGGCTTTAATCGTTCACTGTAGCCACAATTTCTATTTGATTATCAAAATTTTGGTTTCATTTTATAGCTGTCAGTCTGTTGTTAACGTCAAATACAAATTTGTAGTACTTTTCGTAAGAATACTAATTTTGATAAAGTTCCTTATATTTTGGGGGCAGGTTATGGAAACTTTTTCCCTTTACGGCATTCCTGTGGCTTGGTTTTTCAACCGATGTGCTATATTTTGGTGTTAGTGAGTAGATCAGCGTCTGAATTTTCCAAAAAGTATAAATTTGTGGTATTTCGCAAAAGTTTAAGGCCGGGTTTAGTGGTTGAAAGCCAAAAAAATCCCAATTTTGCACGTGTAAACTCCCCAAAATTTTAAATGGGTTTTTCTCCCCTTAAACGTGCGAATTTCGCGTTCTTACGTTTTTATTGAAAAGCTTAACCCAAACTAGTGTTATGATGGTCGGAACATGTTTTAGGCAAAATATCGAAAAATAGCTGTTTCTAGAACACGCGCAGTTTTTGTGCAGATTTTCAGCTTTGATTGCTTACTGTGCCCGTAATTTAAATCCGATTGTTGAAATTTTGGTCTTATCTTATAGTTGCGTTTGTTTAGTTTGCTTGAAGTGCAAATATGTAGTAATTTGCATGAAAATACTAATTTTTATGACGCTTAGGAGGCATAGACATGTATTTGTCTAAAATACGTAAATTTCCTTGTCAGACCTCTGGCTTTAATCGTTCACTGTAGCCACAATTTCTATTTGATTATCAAAATTTTGGTTTCATTTTATAGCTGTCAGTCTGTTGTTAACGTCAAATACAAATTTGTAGTACTTTTCGTAAGAATACTAATTTTAATAAAGTTCCTTATATTTTGGGGGCAGGTTATGGAATATTTTTCCCTTTACGGCATTCCTGTGGCTTGGTTTTTCAACCGATGTGCTATATTTTGGTGCTAGTGAATAGATCAGCGTCTGAATTTTCCAAAAAGTATAAATTTGTGGTATTTCGCAAAAGTTTAAGGCCGGGTTTAGTGGTTGAAAGCCAAAAAAATCCCAATTTTGCACGTGTAAACTCCCCAAAACTTTAAATGGGTTTTTCTCCCCTTAAACGGGCGAATTTCGCGTTTTCACGTTTTAATTGAAAAGCTTAACCCAAACTAGTGTTTTGATGGTCGGAACATGTTTTAGGCAAAATATCGAAAAATTGCTGTTTCTAGAACACGCCCAGTTTTTGTGCAGATTTTCAGCTTTGATTGCTTACTGTTCGCGTAATTTAAATCCGATTGTTGAAATTTCGATCTTATCTTATAGTTGCGTTTGTTTAGTTTGCTTCAAGTGCAAATATGTAGTAATTTGCATGAAAATACTAATTTTTATGACGCTTAGGAGGCATAGACATGTATTTGTCTAAAATACGTAAATTTCCTTGTCAGACCTCTGGCTTTAATCGTTCACTGTAGCCACAATTTCTATTTGATTATCAAAATTTTGGTTTCATTTTATAGCTGTCAGTCTGTTGTTTACGTCAAATACAAATTTGTAGTACTTTTCGTAAGAATACTAATTTTGATAATGTTTCTTATATTTTGGGGGCAGGTTATGGAAACTTTTTCCCTTTACGGCATTCCTGTGGCTTGGTTTTTCAACCGATGTGCTATATATTGGTGTTAGTGAATAGATCAGCGTCTGTATTTTCCAAAAAATATAAATTTGTGGTATTTCGCAAAAGTTTAAGGCCGGGTTTAGTGGTTGAAAGCCAAAAAATCCCAATTTTGCACGTGTAAACTCCCCAAAACTTTAAATGGGTTTTTCTCCCCTTAAACGTGCGAATTTCCTGTTTTACGTTTTTATTGAAAAGCTTAACCCAAACTAGTGTTTTGATGGTCGGAACATGTTTTAGGCAAAATATCGAAAAATTGCTGTTGCTAGAACACGCCCAGTTTTTGTGCAGATTTTCAGCTTTGATTGCTTACTGTGCCCGTAATTTAATTCCGATTGTTGAAATTTCGATCTTATCTTATAGTTACGTTTGTTTAGTTTGCTCGAAGTGCAAATATGTAGTAATTTGCATGAAAATACTAATTTTTATGACGCTTAGGAGGCATAGACTTGTATTTGTCTAAAATACGTAAATTTCCTTGTCAGACCTCTGGCTTTAATCGTTCACTGTAGCCACAATTTCTATTTGATTATCTAAATTTTGGTTTCATTTTATAGCTGTCAGTCTGTTGTTTACGTCAAATACAAATTTGTAGTACTTTTCATAAGAATACTAATTTTGATAAGGTTCCTTATATTTTGGGGGCAGGTTATGGAAACGTTCTCTTTTTACGGCATTCCTGTGGCTTGGTTTTTCAACCGATGTGCTATATATTGGTGCTAGTGAATAGATCAGCGTCTGAATTTTCCAAAAAGTATAAATTTGTGGTATTTCGCAAAAGTTTAAGGCCGGGTTTAGTGGTTGAAAGCCAAAAAAATCCCAATTTTGCACGTGTAAACTCCCCAAAACTTTAAATGGGTTTTTCTCCCCTTAAACGTGCGAATTTCGCGTTTTTACGTTTTTATTGAAAAGCTTAACCCAAACTAGTGTTTTGATGGTCGGAACATGTTTTAGGCAAAATATCGAAAAATTGCTGTTTGTAGAACACGCGCAGTTTTTGTGCAGATTTTCAGCTTTGATTGCTTACTGTGCCCGTAATTTAAATCCGATTGTTGAAATTTCGGTCTTATCTTATAGTTACGTTTGTTTAGTTTGCTTGAAGTGCAAATATGTAGTAATTTGCATGAAAATACTAATTTTTATGACGCTTAGGAGGCATAGACTTGTATTTGTCTAAAATACGTAAATTTCCTTGTCAGACCTCTGGCTTTAATCGTTCACTGTAGCCACAATTTCTATTTGATTATCTAAATTTTGGTTTCATTTTATAGCTGTCAGTCTGTTGTTTACGTCAAATACAAATTTGTAGTACTTTTCATAAGAATACTAATTTTGATAAAGTTCCTTATATTTTGGGGGCAGGTTATGGAAACTTTTTCCCTTTACGGCATTCCTGTGGCTTGGTTTTTCAACCGATGTGCTATATATTGGTGCTAGTGAATAGATCAGCGTCTGAATTTTCCAAAAAGTATAAATTTGTGGTATTTCGCAAAAGTTTAAGGCCAGGTTTAGTGGTTGAAAGCCAAAAAATCCCAATTTTGCACGTGTAAACTCCCCAAAACTTTAAATGGGTTTTTCTCCCCTTAAACGTGCGAATTTCGCGTTTTTACGTTTTAATTGAAAAGCTTAACCCAAACTAGTGTTTTGATGGTCGGAACATGTTTTAGGCAAAATATCGAAAAATTGCTGTTTCTAGAACACGCCCAGTTTTTGTGCATATTTTCAGCTTTGATTGCTTACTGTGCCCGTAATTTAAATCCGATTGTTGAAATTTTGATCTTATCTTATAGTTACGTTTGTTTAGTTTGCTTGAAGTGCAAATATGTAGTAATTTGCATGAAAATACTAATTTTTATGACGCTTAGGAGGCATAGACATGTATTTGTCTAAAATACGTAAATTTCCTTGTCAGACCTCTGGCTTTAATCGTTCACTGTAGCCACAATTTCTATTTGATGATCAAAATTTTGGTTTCATTTTATAGCTGTCAGTCTGTTGTTTACGTCAAATACAAATTTGTAGTACTTTTCGTAAGAATACTAATTTTGATAAAGTTCCTTATATTTTGGGGGCAGGTTATGGAAACTTTCTCCCTTTACGGCATTCCTGTGGCTGGGTCTTTCAACCGATGTGCTATATTTTGGTGTTAGTGAATAGATCAGCGTCTCAATTTTTCAAAAAGTAGAAATTTGTGGTATTTCGCAAAAGTTTAAGGACGGGTTTAGTGGTTGAAAGCCAAAAAAATCCCAATTTTGCACGTGTAAACTCCCCAAAACTTTAAATGGGTTTTTCTCCCCTTAAACGTGCGAATCTCGCGTTTTTACGTTTTCATTGAAAAGCTTAACCCAAACTAGTGTTTTGATGAACATGTTTTAGGCAAAATATCGAAAAATTGCTGTTTCTAGAACACGCCCAGTTTTCGTGCAGATTTTCAGCTTTGATTGCTTACTGTGCCCGTAATTTAAATCCGATTGTTGAAATTTCGATCTTATCTTATAGTTACGTTTGTTTAGTTTGCTTGAAGTGCAAATATGTAGTAATTTGCATGAAAATACTAATTTTTATGACGCTTAGGAGGCAAAGACATGTATTTGTCTAAAATACGTAAATTTCCTTGTCAGACCTCTGGCTTTAATCGTTCACTGTAGCCACAATTTCTATTTGATTATCAAAATTTTGTGTTCATTTAATAGCTGTCAGTCTGTTGTTTACGTCAAATACAAATTTGTAGTACTTTTCATAAGAATACTAATTTTGATAAGGTTCCTTTTGTTTTTGGGGGCAGGTTATGGAAACTTTCTCCCTTTACGGCATTCCTGTGGCTTGGTTTTTCAACCGATGTGCTACATTTTGGTGTTAGTGAATAGATCAGCGTCTGAATTTTCCAAAAAGTATAAATTTGTGGTATTTCGCAAAAGTTTAAGGCCGGGTTTAGTGGTTGAAAGCCAAAAAAATCCCAATTTCGCACATGTAAACTCCCCAAAACTTTAAATGGGTTTTTCTCCCCTTAAACGTGCGAATTTCGCGTTTTTACGTTTTCATTGAAAAGCTTAACCCAAACTAGTGTTTTGATGGTCGGAACATGTTTTAGGCAAAATATCGAAAAAGTGCTGTTTCTAGAACACGCTCAGTTTTCGTGCAGATTTTCAGCTTTGATTGCTTACTGTGCCCGTAATTTAATTCCGATTGTTGAAATTTCGATCTTATCTTAAAGTTACGTTTGTTCAGTTTGCTTGAAGTGCAAATATGTAGTAATTTGCATGAAAATACTAATTTTTATGACGCTTAGGAGGCATAGACATGTATTTGTCTAAAATACGTAAATTTCCTTGTCAGACCTCTGGCTTTAATCGTTCACTGTAGCCACAATTTCTATTTGATTATCAAAATTTTGGTTTGATTTTATAGCTGTCAGTCTGTTGTTTACGTTAATACAAATTTGTAGTACTTTCCATAAGAATACTAATTTTGATAAGGTTCCTTATATTTTGGGGGCAGGTTATGGAAACTTTCTCCTTTTACGGCATTCCTGTGGCTTGGTTTTTCAACCGATGTGCTATATTTTGGTGTTAGTGAATAGATCAGCGTCTGAATTTTCCAGAAAGTATAAATTTGTGGTATTTCGCAAAAGTTTAAGGCCGGGTTTAGTGGTTGAAAGCCAAAAAACTCCCAATTTTGCACGTGTAAACTCCCCAAAACTTTAAATGGGTTTTTCTCCCCTTAAACGTGTGAATTTCGCGTTTTTACGTTTTTATTGAAAAGCTTAACCCAAACTAGTGTTTTGATGGTCGGAACATGTTTTAAGCAAAATATCGAAAAATTGCTGTTTCTAGAACATGCCCAGTTTTTGTGCAGATTTTCAGCTTTGATTGCTTACTGTGCCCGTAATTTGATTCCGATTGTTGAAATTTTGATCTTATCTTATAGTTGCGTTTGTTTAGTTTGCTTGAAGTGCAAATATGTAGTAATTTGCATGAAAATACTAATTTTTATGACGCTTAGGAGGCATAGACATGTATTTGTCTAAAATACGTAAATTTCCTTGTCAGACCTCTGGCTTTAATCGTTCACTGTAGCCACAATTTCTATTTGACTATCAAAATTTTGGTTTCATTTTATAGCTGTCAGTCTGTTGTTTACGTCAAATACAAATTTGTAGTACTTTTCATAAGAATACTAATTTTGATAAGGTTCCTTATATTTTGGGGGCAGGTTATGGAAACTTTCTCCCTTTACGGCATTCCTGTGGCTTGGTTTTTCAACCGATGTGCTATATTTTGGTGTTAGTGAATAGATCAGCGTCTGAATTTTCCAAAAAGTATAAATTTGTGGTATTTCGCAAAAGTTTAAGGCCGGGTTTAGTGGTTGAAAGCCAAAAAAATCCCAATTTCGCACGTGTAAACTCCCCAAAACTTTAAATGGGTTTTTCTCCCCTTAAACGTGCGAATTTCGCGTATTTACGTTTTCATTGAAAAGCCTAACCCAAACTAGTGTTTTGATGGTCGGAACATGTTTTAGGCAAAATATCAAAAAATTGCTGTTTCTAGAACAAGCGCAGTTTTTGTGCAGATTTTCAGCTTTGATTGCTTACTGTGCCCGTAATTTAAATCCGATTGTTGAAATTTTGGTCTTATCTTATAGTTACGTTTGTTTAATTTGCTTGAAGTGCAAATATGTAGTAATTTGCATGAAAATACTAATTTTTATGACGCTTAGGAGGCATAGACATGTATTTGTCTAAAATACGTAAATTTCCTTGTCAGACCTCTGGCTTTAATCGTTCACTGTAGCCACAATTTCTATTTGATTATCAAAATTTTGGTTTCATTTTATAGCTGTCAGTCTGTTGTTTACGTCAAATACAAATTTATATTTTTGGGGCAGGTTGTGGAAACTTTTTCTCTTTACGGCATTCCTGTGGCTTGGTTTTTCAACCGATGTGCTATATTTTGGTGTTAGTGAATAGATCAGCGTCTGTATTTTCCAAAAAGTATAAATTTGTGGTATTTCGCAAAAGTTTAAGGCCGGTTTTAGTGGTTGAAACCCAAAAAATCCCAATTTTGCACGTGTAAACTCCCCAAAACTTTAAATGGGTTTTTCTCCCCTTAAACGTGCAAATTTCGCGTTTTTACGTTTTTATTGAAAAGCTTAACCCAAACTAGTGTTTTGATGGTCGGAACATGTTTTAGGCAAAATATCGAAAAATTGCTGTTTCTAGAACACGCGCAGTTTTTGTGCAGATTTTCAGCTTTGATTGCTTACTGTGCCCGTAATTTAAAACTGATTGTTGAAATTTCGATCTTATCTTATAGTTACGTTTGTTTAGTTTGCTTGAAGTGCAAATATGTAGTAATTTGCATGAAAATGCTAATTTTTATGACGCTTAGGAGGCATAGGGAGAATGGATCGTAGTAGTCTTTGCGTATAGACGTCTTTTAAATCGCTCCTGTCAAAAGTTTTCAAAAATTAAATTAATTTTTTAAAAACGTTAGTCCGAAGTTAATTTTTATCGGAAAAAATCTTATATTGTCGAAGTAATCGACTCAAAAAATTTCTATCGAATATTTTTACTTCGATTGGTAACGAAAAACAAATTCACAAAGAAAATTTCGCCGCTGGTATGGAGGAGCCCGACGGCTTCCCACCGTTGGGGCAACCTGGGGAAACGACGAATACAAAACTGGCGACAATCACCAAAAGGAAACATAACGAAGAAAACTCCGTAGATGGAGGGTGCAAGCTGCACATAATAGCGGAAAATCAACAAATGGCAAAATTGCAGAAAGAAAATGATGAACTAAGGCAAGAGATACAGTCTCTCAAGGATCTTTTCAAGAAAGGGATGAAGCCTCAAAAGACGCAGCCGCAAAATCAATGGCAACAGGTAACAAAGCCGAAGAAAAGTGCGAAGCAAGTAAATCCAGAGGAAGTTCTTAGTGCTGGTGGCACCAACGAGAGCCAAAATTATTTTGCAGCGCTGGAGGGATTAACCGAAGATATGGAAATCGAAGAAAACATCGGAGGTAATTTTAATCAAGATAATGACGTTAATTTTATTCAATATTTAAAGAACAAAAATAAGGAGAAAAACCAGCCCGCAGTTCTGCTGGTTCCTCTGAAAAAGCTTCCAACAAGACAGAAAAAGTTCCGCCAATCAACGTGTTCGGACAAACCGGGAAAGATATGGTTCGGCTATTGGCAGCCGAAAATAAACTGGCCAATTTCGAAATAAAAAGAGTAAATGCCGAAAAATTAACTATAAGGACGAAATCACTGGTTGATTTCAAGTCAGCAAAAGATGCGCTGATTTCTGGGGAGGTTCCACACTTCACCTATACCCCAAAAAGTGAAAAAAATCAGACCTTCTTGTTGAAGGGTTTGGACAGCGGAGAGGATACGGTCGATCTTCTACGGGTGCTTAAGGACGCTGCACCAGATATTGATTTTGTTTCAGTCAAAGCCTTTGCGACAAGAAGGTCGACCGTAGAAAGGAAGAATTTACCACTTTACCTGGTACAAATTGCAAATAAGAGCAGTCCAAGTGCCCTTCAACAAATAAGGTACTTGAATTTCAGAGTGGTGAGGTGGGAGCGCCTCCAGAAAAGAGAGGTCAACCAGTGTTACCGGTGTCAAAGATTTGGACATCCGGCTGCCAATTGTGCCATGCACTATCGTTGCGTTAAATGCAAAGACGTTCATGCTCCCGGTGAGTGCAAATTGGCTCAGACGGAGCCTAAAGAAAAATTATACTGCGTTAACTGCGGTGTTTTTGGTCACCCAGCATCATATCGAGGATGCTCTCGATATCAAGATGCAAAAGCTAAATTTGCTCCAAAGCAAACACAAGTACACCGTAATATCATACCTTCCAACTTCGTCAAGCCCGGAGTATCATTTGCACACGCCGCTAGAGGACCAGCAGAAAATGCTGGAAATAATGTAAATAATGTAAGTGGCAATAATGAGCTGCTTCTCAAAATTTACCAGCAACTTACTTCTTTATCGGAGAGAATCGACAAACAAGATTCAAAAATTAACTTTGTTTTTCAGCGTTTAGGTCTTTCAAATGCCTAATAATAACTTGTCATTCAGTCATATTCCCATGGATAGGCTTCGCCTCATATCGATCAACGTCAACTCTATCGTTGCTATACATCGACGTGATTATCTCCTTGAATTTGTTATTCAGCAAAAGCCTGACATCATACTTCTCACTGAAACCCACCTCAATTCATGGCATTCCATGGAATTCAAAGATTTTGCGTTCGTAAGAAACGATAGGGTAATAGGTGATGGGGGAGGTGGCACCGGGATATTGGTTAGAAGACCCTATTGTTTCCAAAATATTGAAAAAGTCGAATTCAAAAACTTAGAATTTCTTGAAGTGTCCGTCATCAAAATTTCACTGCCAGGTGGGGATAACCTCTTCGTTATCTCTGCCTATGCAACTGGTCAAAATGTTCTCAAGTTCAAGGAGGAACTCAATTCCTTGTTTGAAATACTCGAATTGAACAGGCTGCATAATTGTTATATTTTTGCCGGTGACCTGAATGCCAAGCATACATCATGGCTAAACGCCACCAATAATCCAAGAGGTGTATTCCTGAAGTCATGGATAACAGAGAACCAAATTGAATACAGGTGCAACCTATATGGGTCGGAGTTCCCAACATACCCCAGGACAAATTCATATTTGGACCTCTGCATTCCTGACGTAAGACTTGAATTCAGCTTTAATAGTCCTCAACGGAAACTGCAGGTGCTTCCTTACGATAGCGACCATAACGCAATTGTAATGGAAATCAATCATCAAATGGATGATTTCTTCCTCATTCCAGTTCAACATGAAAACCATCGGTTGAATTTCAAAAAAACAGACTGGGGAAAGTTTCAAAAGAAGTTTAATCGGGAGTACCAGAAGCAATGTCCCTCTTCTGATGATGGCAACGCTTGCTCAATGGTTCCTAATAACAGAAATCTAACTGACGATGAAATAGATCTCTATTTGTCGAAGTTAGAGAAGCTGACGTTGGAAACGATTGAGAAAGTTGTTCCCAAGATTAAACATCGAAACAATATGGAAGGATATGAAACACCAACCATCGCAAGGTTGAAAAGATTGAAAAGCCTTCTTCTCACCCGCGTCAACAATATTTATCGACGATTTTTGGACTACAACCATCCCTCGTTGGCTTTGTTGAAATTACACCTGAAGAATGTCCGGAACTTAATCCGTTCATACTTCAGGAGTGAGGTCAGCAATCAATGGGCGGAAAAACTGAGGGGTATTAGCCCACAGGACCCAGACGGCGTGTTCGCGAAAGTGAATAGCTTATTCCGCAGGAAGTCTCGAGTGAAGTTATCGAATCTTGAAGTCGCTAGTGATGAGATAAATCTTCTCGATAGAGCTGGTATCGAAATTGATAGTACGACTCCGGATAGAAATGGAAACAGGATTATATGTGATGGATTGCAGAAACTTGCCCTGATTGGAACACATTTTGAATTGGTCCATCTGCCAAACCCAGAGAGAAGGAAAGAAATATTTTCGGAGGTCGTTGAAGCAAAAGTTTCCGACTTCAAATCAAGCCTGAACGGCCAATCAATTCTTCATTTCGATGAAACATTAACATCTGACCTCATACCGAGCTTGAATCTTATTGATTATTTTGTCAGCTATGAAGACTTGTGTTTCATATTTCGCAAAATAAACAACAAAAAATCATGTGGTACTGACGGTATTCCAAATATAGTTCTCCGACATTTGCCTGAGGTTGGTATTAGGAATTATTGCATATTGTTCAACAACATGTTGAGCAATTCATATTTCCCAAATGAGTGGAAAAAGGCTAAGGTATTTCCGATCTTGAAGAAAGGAAAAGAATCTTCATGCCCCAAAAGCTATCGCCCAATCAGCTTGCTGCCTAACATCAGCAAGGTGTTTGAAGTGATACTCAACAGAGCATTAAACGCCCACATTGAGAAATATGAGTTGATGCCAAATTGCCAATTTGGTTTTCGTGCCAGGCATTCGACCATACATGCAATAACGAAAGTAACCTCAGACATCTGTTGGAAACTAAACAACAAAGAATGTGTTGGAGCATGTCTCATTGATATGGAGAAAGCCTTCGATACGGTGTGGTTAGATGGACTAGTTTTCAAACTTCTTCAGGACAGGTTCCCCAGACACCTTGTCGCCATGATGTGCAATATGTTATACGGGAAATCATTTGTTGTAACTGATGGAAATCTGACAACAATGCGCGAGTTCAAGGTCTTGAATGGTCTACAGCAGGGAACAGTTACTGCGCCCCTGCTTTTCTCAATATTCATTCGCAAGCTATTGAACAGCTTTGATTTTAATGTCTCGCCAACGCGATCATTGGTAGCGTTTGCTGATGATCTAATCATCTATACGGCAGACCGAAAAGCTACAATAGTTCAGAGCAATCTTCAACAAATGTTTAATGATGTGCAGCTTTACATCGACAATTGGCGAATGAAAATCAATGCGCAGAAGTGCGAAACAATTTTGTTTCGGACTACGCTGCAGGGGGCCAGTCAAGACCTGAAACGTAATTGGAAGGATTTTCACATTATGGCTGGTGAGGGTAGTTCAGAACGGGTTCCACATAAATCCTGTGTTCGATACCTCGGTGTTCATCTCGATCAGTATCTGTACTATACTGAACATGTCAAAATCATGCTCAGTAAAGCACCAAAAGTAGTCATGGCTCTTCGGCGACTCTTTCATTCCAGATACATTGATCAAAAAGTCAAAGTTATTTGTTACAAGACCCTGGTTAGGCCAGTTTTGACATACGGATGCCAGATCTGGTACAACCAGAGTGCTAGTACAATGGAAAGATTAAGAGTTTTCGAAAGGAAATGTCTTCGTGCATGTACTGGTTTGTACAGAAAGCCTGAGACGGATTGGAAGCACTATATATCGAATAGAAAAATTTATCAAACCGCTCAAGTGACAAGAGTCGATATCTTCATATTGAAACTTATTCGGAATCATATCGCAAGATCTGTAACTGTGAGTGAAAACCCTTGGATTTCACAGCCGTTCCACCCTACAGACGGGTATATTGTGACTTGCCTCACTACTGGCTTCGTTCCTCCAGAAGCATTCGTTTATTTGGACATGAATCGATATGTTTTTGATTCTGACGGCGTCCCAATCATATATCACATATACCGACGGGCCACCGATAAGAAGATAAAATATCCTCCGGATCTGAGTTCACGAGACCAACACTTCCAATGGAGATACTCATTTGCTAGATTCGTTGAGGCTGGTCGAGCTGAGATGGAGCAATCTAGGTATTGGTGGCTGAATGACAATGTCAAAATTATTCGTGTTTATTTTCTGTTTTTGTGCTTTTTCTCGTTACTTATTTTTTCAGATTCATCTCATTATTGCTACATCTAGTATTGTTGTTTATTTGTATTATAAATTAGGTATAGGTTTCAATATAAGGTAATGGTTTTTTTTTTTGATTGAACTTATTTAGAGTTAGGGTGTAACATATTAGGTTTAGGATATAAGTTCATCGTTGTGTTAGTAGTATAAGTAATTTTTGAATAATGCTGATTGGTTTTTTTCTCCTTTTTTCAATTGAATCAAAAAATATCAAATAATATTAATTAATTTAAATTTGCAAGTGTATTTTTTCATTAAATGTGTTTAACTGTTAACGTATAAATTTAGAGAGCCATTCGGGCCATTAAGTTTTTTTATAGTGTTATTGTTTGGAATTTGGTTTATGTTCTTTTAAAAATTTATAACGATTGGTATTAAATAAAGCGCTTTGGACTTTGACTTTGACTTAGGAGGCATAGACATGTATTTGTCTAAAATACGTAAATTTCCTTGTCAGACCTCTGGCTTTAATCGTTCACTGTAGCCACAATTTCTATTTGATTATCAAAATTTTGGTTTCATTTTATAGCTGTCAGTCTGTTGTTTACGCCAAATACAAATTTGTAGTACTTTTCGTAAGAATATTAATTTTGATAAAGTTCCTTATATTTTGGGGGCAGGGTATGGAAACTTTTTCCCTTTACGGCATTTCTGTGGCTTGTTTTTCAACCGATGTGCTATATTTTGGTGCTAGTGAATAGATCAGCGTCTGAATTTTCCAAAAAATATAAATTTGTGGTATTTCGCAAAAGTTTAAGGCCGGGTTTAGTGGTTGAAAGCCAAAAAAATCCCAATTTTGCACGTGTAAACTCCCCAAAACTTTAAATGGGTTTTTCTCCCCTTAAACGTGCGAATTTCGCGTTTTTACGTTTTTATTGAAAAGCTTAACTCAAACTAGTGTTTTGATGGTCGGAACATGTTTTAGGCAAAATTTCGAAAAATGGCTGTTTCTAGAACACGCGCAGTTTTTGTGCAGATTTTTAGCTTTGATTGCTTACTGTTCCCGTAATTTAAATCCGATTGTTGAAATTTCGATCTTATCTTATAGTTGCGTTTGTTTAGTTTGCTTGAAGTGCAAATATGTAGTAATTTGCATGAAAATACTAATTTTTATGACGCTTAGGAGGCATAGACATGTATTTGTCTAACATACGTAAATTTCCTTGTCAGACCTCTGGCTTTAATCGTTCACTGTAGCCACAATTTCTATTTGATTATCTAAATTTTGGTTTCATTTTCTAGCTATCAGTTGTTGTTTACGTCAAATTCAAATTTGTAGTTCTTTTCATAAGAATACTAATTTTGATAAGGTTCCTTATATTTTGGGGGCAGGTTATGGAAACTTTTTCCATTGACGGCATTCCTGTGGCTTGGTTTTTCAACCGATGTGCTATATTTTGGTGCTAGTGAATAGATTAGCGTCTGAATTTTCCAAAAAGTATAAACTTGTGGTATTTCGCAAAAGTTTAAGGCCGGGTTTAGTGGTTGAGAGCCAAAAAAATCCCAATTTTGCACGTGTAAACTCCCCAAAACTTTAAATGGGTTTTTCTCCCCTTAAGCGTGCGAATTTCGCGTTTTTACGTTTTTATTGAAAAGCTTAACCCAAACTAGTGTTTTGATGGTCGGAACATGTTTTGTGCAAAATATCGAAAAATTGCTGTTTCTAGAACACGCCCAGTTTTTGTGCAGATTTTCAGCTTTGATTGCTTACTGTGCCCGTAATTTAAATTCGATTGTTAAAAATTCGATCCTATCTTATAGTTGCGTTTGTTTAGTTTGCTTGAAGTGCAAATATGTAGTAATTTGCATGAAAATACTAATTTTTATGACGCTTAGGAGGCATAGACATGTATTTGTCTAAAATACGTAAATTTCCTTGTCAGACCTCTGGCTTTAATCGTTCACTGTAGCCACAATTTCTATTTGATTATCTAAATTTTGGTTTCATTTTATAGCTGTCAGTCTGTTGTTTACGTCAAATACAAATTTGTAGTACTTTTCGTAAGAATGCTAATTTTGATAAAGTTCCTTATATTTTGGGTGCAGGTTATGGAAACTTTTTCCCTTTACGGCATTCCTGTGGCTTGTTTTTCAACCGATGTGCTATATTTTGGTGCCAGTGAATAGATCAGCGTCTGTATTTTCCAAAAAGTATAAATTTGTGGTATTTCGCAAAAGTTTAAGGCCGGGTTTAGTGGTTGAAAGCCAAAAAAATCCCAATTTTGCACGTGTAAACTCCCCAAAACTTTAAATGGGTTTTTCTCCCCTTAAACGTGCGAATTTCGCATTTTTACGTTTTCATTGAAAAGCTTAACCCAAACTAGTGTTTTGATGGTCGGAACATGTTTTAGGCAAAATATCGAAAAATTGCTGTTTCTAGAACACGCCCAGTTTTTGTGCAGATTTTCAGCTTTGATTGCCTACTGTGCCCGTAATTTAATTCCGATTGTTGAAATTTTGATCTTGTCATATAAATACGTTTGTTTAGTTTGCTTGAAGTGCAAATATGTAGTAATTTGCATGAAAATACTAATTTTTATGACGCTTAGGAGACATGTATTTGTCTAAAATACGTAAATTTCCTTGTCAGACCTCTGGCTTTAATCGTTCACTGTAGCCACAATTTCTATTTGATTATCTAAATTTTGGTTTCATTTTATAGCTGTCAGTCTGTTGTTAACGTCAAATACAAATTTGTAGTACTTTTCGTAAGAATGCTAATTTTGATAAAGTTCCTTATATTTTGGGTGCAGGTTATGGAAACTTTTTCCCTTTACGGCATTCCTGTGGCTTGTTTTTCAACCGATGTGCTATATTTTGGTGTTAGTGAATATATCAGCGTCTGAATTTTCCAAAAAGTATAAATTTGTGGTATTTCGCAAAAGTTTAAGGCCGGGTTTAGTGGTTGAAAGCCAAAAAAATCCCAATTTTGCACGTGTAAACTCCCCAAAACTTTAAATGGGTTTTTCTCCCCTTAAACGTGCGAATTTCGCATTTTTACGTTCTCATTGAAACGCTTAACCCAAACTAGTGTTTTGATGGTCGGAACATGTTTTAGGCAAAATATCGAAAAACTGCTGCTTCTAGAACACGCCCAGTTTTTGTGCAGATTTTCAGCTTTGATTGCCTACTGTGCCCGTAATTTAATTCCGATTGTTGAAATTTTGATCTTGTCTTATAAATACGTTTGTTTAGTTTGCTTGAAGTGCAAATATGTAGTAATTTGCATGAAAATACTAATTTTTATGACGCTTAGGAGGCATAGACATGTATTTGTCTAAAATACGTAAATTTCCTTGTCAGACCTCTGGCTTTAATCGTTCACTGTAGCCACAATTTCTATTTGATTATCAAAATTTTGGTTTCATTTTATAGCTGTCAGTCTGTTGTTAACGTCAAATACAAATTTGTAGTACTTTTCGTAAGAATGCTAATTTTGATAAAGTTCCTTATATTTTGGGGGCAGGTTATGGAAACTTTTTCCCTTTACGGCATTCCTGTGGCTTGGTTTTTCAACCGATGTGCTATATTTTGGTGTTAGTGAATAGATCAGCGTCTGAATTTTCCAAAAAGTATAAATTTGTGGTATTTCGCAAAAGTTTAAGGCCGGGTTTAGTGGTTGAAAGCCAAAAAAATCCCAATTTTGCACGTGTAAACTCCCCAAAACTTTAAATGGGTTTTTCTCCCCTTAAACGTGCGAATTTCGCGTTTTTACGTTTTTATTGAAAAGCTTAACCCAAACTAGTGTTTTGATGGTCGGAACATGTTTTAGGCAAAATATCGAAAGATTGCTGTTTCTAGAACACGCGTAGTTTTTGTGCAGATTTTCAGCTTTGATTGCTTACTGTGCCCGTAATTTAATTCCGATTGTTGAAATTTTGATCTTATCTTATAGTTACGTTTGTTTAGTTTGCTTGAAGTGCAAAAATGTAGTAATTTGCATGAAAATACTAATTTTTATGACGCTTAGGAGGCATAGACATGTATTTGTCTAAAATACGTAAATTTCCTTGTCAGACCTCTGGCTTTAATCGTTCACTGTAGCCACAATTTCTATTTGATTATCTAAATTTTGGTTTCATTTTATAGCTGTCAGTCTGTTGTTTACGTCAAATACAAATTTGTAGTACTTTTCATAAGAATACTCATTTTGATAAGGTTCCTTATATTTTGGGGCAGGTTATGGAAACTTTTTCCCTTTACGGCATTCCTGTGGCTTGGTTTTTCAACCGATGTGCTATATTTTGGTGTTAGTGAATAGATCAGCGTCTGAATTTTCCAAAAAGCATAAATTTGTGGTATTTCGCAAAAGTTTAAGGCCGGTTTTAGTGGTTGAAAGCCAAAAAAATCCCAATTTTGCACGTGTAAACTCCCCAAAACTTTAAATGGGTTTTTCTCCCCTTAAACGTGCGAATTTCGCGTTTTTACGTTTTAATTGAAAAGCTTAACCCAAACTAGTGTTTCAATGGTCGGAACATGTTTTAGGCAAAATATCGGAAAATTGCTGTTTCTAGAACACGCCCAGTTTTTGTGCAGGTTTTCAGCTTTGATTGCTTACTGTGCCCGTAATTTAATTCCGATTGTTGAAATTTTGATCTTATCTTATAGTTGCGTTTGTTTAGTTTGCTTGAAGTGCATATATGTAGTAATTTGCATGAAAATACTAATTTTTATGACGCTTAGGAGGCATAGACATGTATTTGTCTAAAATACGTAAATTTCCTTGTCAGACCTCTGGCTTTAATCGTTCACTGTAGCCACAATTTCTATTTGATTATCTAAATTTTGGTTTCATTTTATAGCTGTCAGTCTGTTGTTTACGTCAAATACAAATTTGTAGTACTTTTCATAAGAATACTAATTTTGATAAGGTTCCTTATATTTTGGGGGCAGGTTATGGAAACTTTTTCCCTTTACGGCATTCCTGTGGCTTGTTTTTCAACCGATGTGCTATATTTACGTGCCAGTGAATAGATCAGCGTCTGAATTTTTCAAAAAGTATAAATTTGTGGTATTTCGCAAAAGTTTAAGGCCGGGTTTAGTGGTTGAGAGCCAAAAAATCCCAATTTTGCACGTGTAAACTCCCCAAAACTTTAAATGGGTTTTTCTCCCCTTAAACGTGCGAATTTCGCGTTTTCACATTTTAATTGAAAAGCTTAACCCAAACTAGTGTTTCAATGGTCGGAACATGTTTTCGGCAAAATATCGGAAAATTGCTGTTTCTAGAACACGCCCAGTTTTTGTGCAGGTTTTCAGCTTTGATTACTTACTGTGCCCGTAATTTTGTTCCGATTGTTGAGATTTTGATCTTATCTTATAGTTGCGTTTGTTTAGTTTGCTTGAAGTGCAAATATGTAGTGATTTGCATGAAAATACTAATTTTTATGACGCTTAGGAGGCATAGACATGTATTTGTCTAAAATACGTAAATTTCCTTGTCAGACCTCTGGCTTTAATCGTTCACTGTAGCCACAATTTCTATTTGAGTATCAAAATTTTCATTTCATTTCATAGCTGTCAGTCTGTTGTTTACGTCAAATACAAATTTGTAGTACTTTTCGTAAGAATACTAATTTTGATAAAGTTCCTTATATTTTGGGGGCAGGTTATGGAAACTTTTTCCCTTTACGGCATTCCTGTGGCTTGGTTTTTCAACCGATGTGCTATATTTTGGTGTAAGTGAATAGATTAGCGTCTGAATTTTCCAAAAAGTATAAATTTGTGGTATTTCGCAAAAGTTTAAGGCCGGGTTTAGTGGCTGGAAGCCAAAAAAATCCCAATTTTGCACGTGTAAACTCTCCAAAAGTTTAGATGGGGTTTTCTCCCCTTAAAGGTGCGAATTTCGCTTTTTTACGTTTTTATTGAAAAGCTTAACCCAAACTAGTGTTTAGATGGTCGGAACATGTTTTAGGCAAAATATCGAAAAATTGCTGTTTCTAGAACACGCCCAGTTTTTGTGCAGATTTTCAGCTTTGATTGCTTACTGTGCCCGTAATTTAAAACCGATTGTTGAAATTTCGATCTTACATTAAAGTTACGTTTGTTTCGTTTGCTTGAAGTGCAAATATGTAGTAATTTGCATGAAAATACTAATTTTTATGACGCTTAGGAGGCATAGACATGTATTTGTCTAAAATACGTAAATTTCCTTGTCAGACCTCTGGCTTTAATCGTTCACTGTAGCCACAATTTCTATTTGATTATCTAAATTTTGGTTTCATTTTATAGCTGTCAGTCTGTTGTTTACGTCAAATACAAATTTGTAGTACTTTTCATAAGAATACTAATTTTGATAAGGTTCCTTATATTTTGGGGGCAGGTTATGGAAACTTTTTCCCTTTACGGCATTCCTGTGGCTTGTTTTTCAACCGATGTGCTATATTTACAGGCCAGTGAATAGATCAGCGTCTGAATTTTCCAAAAAGTATAAATTTGTGGTATTTCGCAAAAGTTTAAGGCCGGGTTTCGTGGTTGAGAGCCAAAAAAATCCCAATTTTGCACGTGTAAACTCCCCAAAACTTTAAATGGGTTTTTCTCCCCTTAAACGTGCGAATTTCGCGTTTTTACGTTTTAATTGAAAAGCTTAACCCAAACTAGTGTTTTGATGGTCTGAACATGTTTTAGGCAAAATATCGAAAAATTGCTGTTTCTAGAACACGCGCAGTTTTTGTGCAGATTTTCAGCTTTGATTGCTTACTGTGCCCGTAATTTCATTCCAATTGTTGAAATTTTGGTCTTATCCTATAGTTACGTTTGTTTAGTTTGCTTGATGTGCAAATATGCAGGAATTTGCATGAAAATACTGATTTTTATGACGCTTAGGAGGCATAGACATGTATTTGTCTAAAATACGTAAATTTCCTTGTCAGACCTCTGGCTTTAATCGTTCACTGTAGCCACAATTTATATTTGATCATCAAAATTTTGGTTTCATTTTATAGCTGTCAGTCTGTTGTTTACGCCAAATACAAATTTGTAGTACTTTTCGTAAGAATACTAATTTTGATAAAGTTCCTTATATTTTGGGGGCAGGTTATGGAAACTTTTTCCCTTTACGGCATTCCTGTGGCTTGGTTTTTCAACCGATGTGCTATATTTTGGTGCCAGTGAATAGATCAGCGTCTGAAATTTCCAAAAAGTATAAATTTGTGGTATTTCGCAAAAGTTTAAGGCCGCGTTTAGTGGTTGAAATCCAAAACAATCCCAATTTTGCACGTGTAAACTCCCCAAAACTTTAAATGGGTTTTTCTCCCCTTAAACGTGCGAAGTTCGCGTTTTTACGTTTTAATTGAAAAGCTTAACCCAAACAAGTGTTTCGATGGTCGGAACATGTTTTAGGCAAAATATCGAAAAATTGCTGTTTCTAGAACACGCGCAGTTTTTGTGCAGATTTTCAGCTTTGATTGCTTACTGTGCCCGTAATTTAAATCCGATTGTTGAAATTTCGATCTTATCTTATAGTTGCGTTTGTTTAGTTTGCTTGAAGTGCAAATATGTAGTAATTTGCATGAAAATACTAATTTTTATGACGCTTAGGAGGCATAGACATGTATTTGTCTAAAATACGTAAATTTCCTTGTCAGACCTCTGGCTTTAATCGTTCACTGTAGCCACAATTTCTATTTGATTATCTAAATTTTGGTTTCATTTTATAGCTGTCAGTCTGTTGTTTACGCCAAATACAAATTTGTAGCACTTTTCATAAGAATACTAATTTTGATAAGGTTCCTTATATTTTGGGGGCAGGTTATGGAAACTTTTTCCCTTTACGGCATTCCTGTGGCTTGGTTTTTCAACCGATGTGCTATATTTTGGTGTTAGTGAATAGATCAGCGTCTGAATTTTCCAAAAAGTATAAATTTGTGGTATTTCGCAAAAGCTTAAGGCCGGGTTTAGTGGTTGAAAGCCAAAAAAATCCCAATTTTGCACGTGTAAACTCCCCAAAACTTTAAATGGGGTTTTCTCCCCTTAAAGGTGCGAATTTCGCGTTTTTACGTTTTTATTGAAAAGCTTAACCCAAACTAGTGTTTCGATGGTCGGAACATGTTTTAGGCAAAATATCGAAAAATGGCTGTTTCTAGAACACGCGCAGTTTTTGTGCAGATTTTCAGCTTTGATTGCTTACTGTTCCCGTAATTTAAATCCGATTGTTGAAATTTCGATCTTATCTTATAGTTGCGTTTGTTTAGTTTGCTTGAAGTGCAAATATGTAGTAATTTGCATGAAAATACTAATTTTTATGACGCTTAGGAGGCATACACATGTATTTGTCTAAAATACGTAAATTTCCTTGTCAGACCTCTGACTTTCATCGTTCACTGTAGCCACAATTTCTATTTGATTATCAAAATTTTGGTTTCATTTTATAGCTGTCAGTCTGTTGTTTACGTCAAATACAAATTTGTAGTACTTTTCGTAAGAATACTAATTTTGATAAAGTTCCTTATATTTTGGGGGCAGGTTGTGGAAACTTTTTCCCTTTAAGGCATTCCTGTGGCTTGGTTTTTCAACCAAGTTGCTATATTTTGGTGCTAGTGAATAGATCAGCGTCTGAATTATCCAAAAAGTATAAATTTGTGGTATTTTGCAAAAGTTTTCAGCTTTGATTGCTTACTGTTCCCGTAATTTAAATCCGATTGTTGAAATTTCGATCTTATCTTATAGTTGCGTTTGTTAAGTTTGCTTGAAGTGCAAATATGTAGTAATTTGCATGAAAATACTAATTTTTATGACGCTTAGGAGGCATAGACATGTATTTGTCTAAAATACGTAAATTTCCTTGTCAGACCTCTGGCTTTAATCGTTCACTGTAGCCACAATTTCTATTTGATTATCAAAATTTTGGTTTCATTTTATAGCTGTCAGTCTGTTGTTTACGTCAAATACAAATTTGTAGTACTTTTCGTAAGAATACTAATTTTGATAAAGTTCCTTATATTTTGGGGGCAGGTTATGGAAACTTTTTCCCTTTACGGCATTCCTGTGGCTTGGTTTTTCAATCGATGTGCTATATTTTGGTGCTCGTAAATAGATCAGCGTCTGAATTTTCCAAAAAGTATAAATTTGTGGTATTTCGCAAAAGTTTAAGGCCGGGTTAAGTGGTTGAAAGCCAAAAAAATCCCAATTTCGCACGTGTAAACTCCCCAAAACTTTAAATGGGTTTTTCTCCCCTTAAACGTGCGAATTTCGCGTTTTTACGTTTTTATTGAAAAGCTTGACCCAAACTAGTGTTTTGATGGTCGGAACATGTTTTAGGCAAAAAATCGAAAAATTGCTATTTCTAGAACACGCGCAGTTTTTGTGCAGATTTTCAGCTTTGATTGCTTACTGTGCCCGTAATTTAAATCCAATTGTTGAAATTTTGGTCTTATCTTATAGTTGCGTTTGTTTAGTTTGCTTGAAGTGCAAATATGTAGTAATTTGCATGAAAATACTAATTTTTATGACGCTTAGGAGGCATAGACATGTATTTGTCTAAAATACGTAAATTTCCTTGTCAGACCTCTGGCTTTAATCGTTCACTGTAGCCACAATTTCTATTTGATTATCAAAATTTTGGTTTCATTTTATAGCTGTCAGTCTGTTGTTTACGCCAAATACAAATTTGTAGTACTTTTCGTAAGAATACTAATTTTGATAAGTTTCCTTATATTTTGGGGGCAGGTTATGGAAACTTTTTCCCTTTACGGCATTCCTGTGGCTTGGTTTTTCAACCGATGTGCTATATTTTGGTGTTAGTGAATAGATCAGCGTCTGAATTTTCCAAAAAGTATAAATTTGTGGTATTTCGCAAAAGTTTAAGGCCGGGTTTAGTGGTTGAAAGCCGAAAAAATCCCAATTTTGCACGTGTAAACTCCCCAAAACTTTAAATGGGTTTTTCTCCCCTTAAACGTGCGAATTTCGCGTTTTTACGTTTTCATTCAAAAGCTTGACCCAAACTAGTGTTTTGATGGTCGGAACATGTTTTAGGCAAAATATCAGAAAATCGCTGTTTCTAGAACACGCCCAGTTTGTGTGCAGATATTCAGCTTTGATTGCTTACTGTGCCCGTAATTTAAATCCAATTGTTGAAATTTTGGTCTTATCTTGTAGCTGCGTCTGTTTAGTTTGCTTGAAGTGCAAATATGTAGTAATTTGCATGAAAATACTAATTTTTGACGCTTAGGAGGCATAGACATGTATTTGTCTAAAATACGTAAATTTCCTTGTCAGACCTCTGGCTTTAATCGTTCACTGTAGCCACAATTTCTATTTGATTATCAAAATTTTGGTTTCATTTTATAGCTGTCAGTCTGTTGTTTACGCCAAATACAAATTTGTAGTACTTTTCGTAAGAATACTAATTTTGATAAAGTTCCTTATATTTTTGGGGCAGGTTATGGAAACTTTTTCCCTTTACGGCATTCCTGTGGCTTGGTTTTTCAACCGGTGTGCTATATTTTGGTGTTAGTGAATAGATCAGCGTCTGAATTTTCCAAAAAGTATAAATTTGTGGTATTTCGCAAAAGTTTAAGGCCGGGTTTAGTGGTTGAAAGCCAAAAAAATCCCAATTTTGCACGTGTAAACTCCCCAAAACTTTAAATGGGTTTTTCTCCCCTTAAACGTGCGAATTTTGCGTTTTTACGTTTTAATTGAAAAGCTTAACCCAAACTAGTGTTTTGATGGTCGGAACATGTTTTAGGCAAAATATCGAAAAATTGCTGTTTCTAGAACACGCCCAGTTTTTGTGCAGATTTTCAACTTTGATTGCTTACTGTGCCCGTAATTTAATTCCGATTGTTGAAATTTCGATCTTATCTTATAGTTACGTTTGTTTAGTTTGCTTGAAGTGCAAATATGTAGTAATTTGCATGAAAATACTAATTTTTATGACGCTTAGGAGGCATACACATGTATTTGTCTAAAATACGTAAATTTCCTTGTCAGACCTCTGGCTTTAATCGTTCACTGTAGCCACAATTTCTATTTGATTATCAAAATTTTGGTTTCATTTTATAGCTGTCAGTCTGTTCTTTACGCCAAATACAAATTTGTAGTACTTTTCGTAAGAATACTAATTTTGATAAAGTTCCTTATATTTTGGGGGCAGGTTATGGAAACTTTTTCCCTTTACGGCATTCCTGTGGCTTGGTTTTTCAACCGATGTGCTATATTTTGGTGCTAGTGAATAGATCAGCGTCTGAATTTTCCAAAAAGTATAAATTTGTGGTATTTCGCAAAAGTTTCAGGCCGGGTTTAGTGGTTGAAAGCCAAAAAAATCCCAACTTTGCACGTGTAAACTCTCCAAAACTTTAAATGGGTTTTTCTCCCCTTAAACGTGCGAATTTCGCGTTTTTACGTTTTTATTGAAAAGCTTAACCCAAACTAGTGTTTTGATGGTCGGAACATGTTTTAGGCAAAATATCGAAAAATGGCTGTTTCTAGAACACGCGCAGTTTTTGTGCAGATTTTCAGCTTTGATTGCTTACTGTGCCCGTAATTTAAATCCGATTGTTGAAATTTCGATCTTATCTTATAGTTACGTTTGTTTAGTTTGCTTGAAGCGCAAACATGTAGTAATTTGCATGAAAATACTAATTTTTATGACGCTTAGGAGGCATAGACATGTATTTGTCTAAAATACGTAAATTTCCTTGTCAGACCTCTGGCTTTAATCGTTCACTGTAGCCACAATTTCTATTTGATTATCAAAATTTTGGTTTCATTTTATAGCTGTCAGTCTGTTGTTTACGTCAAGTACAAATTTGTAGTACTTTTCGTAAGAATACTAATTTTGATAAAGTTCCTTATATTTTGGGGGCAGGTTATGGAAACTTTTTCCCTTTACGGCATTCCTGTGGCTTGGTTTTTCAACCGATGTGCTATATTTTGGTGCTCGTAAATAGATCAGCGTCTGAATTTTCCAAAAAGTATAAATTTGTGGTATTTCGCAAAAGTTTAAGGCCGGGTTTAGTGGTTGAAAGCCAAAAAAATCCCAATTTCGCACGTGTAAACTCCCCAAAACTTTAAATGGGTTTTTCTCCCCTTAAACGTGCGAATTTCGCGTTTTTACGTTTTTATTGAAAAGCTTGACCCAAACTAGTGTTTTGATGGTCGGAACATGTTTTAGGCAAAAAATCGAAAAATTGCTATTTCTAGAACACGCGCAGTTTTTGTGCAGATTTTCAGCCTTGATTGCTTACTGTGCCCGTAATTTAAATCCAATTGTTGAAATTTTGGTCTTATCTTATAGTTGCGTTTGTTTAGTTTGCTTGAAGTGCAAATATGTAGTAATTTGCATGAAAATACTAATTTTTATGACGCTTAGGAGGCATAGACATGTATTTGTCTAAAATACGTAAATTTCCTTGTCAGACCTCTGGCTTTAATCGTTCACTGTAGCCACAATTTATATTTGATCATCAAAATTTTGGTTTTACTTGATAGCTGTCAGTCTGTTGTTTACGCCAAATACAAATTTGTAGTACTTTTCGTAAGAATACTAATTTTGATAAAGTTCCTTATATTTTGGGGGCAGGTTATGGAAACTTTTTCCCTTTACGGCATTCCTGTGGCTTGGTTTTTCAACCGATGTGCTATATTTTGGTGTTAGTGAATAGATCAGCGTCTGAATTTTCCAAAAAGTATAAATTTGTGGTATTTCGCAAAAGTTTAAGGCCGGGTTTAGTGGTTGAAAGCCGAAAAAATCCCAATTTTGCACGTGTAAACTCCCCAAATCTTTAAATGGGTTTTTCCCCCTTAAACGTGCGAATTTCGCGTTTTTACGTTTTCATTCAAAAGCTTGACCCAAACTAGTGTTTTGATGGTCGGAACATGTTTTAGGCAAAATATCAGAAAATCGCTGTTTCTAGAACACGCCCAGTTTGTGTGCAGATATTCAGCTTTGATTGCTTACTGTGCCCGTAATTTAAATCCGATTGTTGAAATTTTGGTCTTATCTTGTAGCTGCGTCTGTTTAGTTTGCTTGAAGTGCAAATATGTAGTAATTTGCATGAAAATACTAATTTTTGACGCTTAGGAGGCATAGACATGTATTTGTCTAAAATACGTAAATTTCCTTGTCAGACCTCTGGCTTTAATCGTTCACTGTAGCCACAATTTCTATTTGATTATCAAAATTTTGGTTTCATTTTATAGCTGTCAGTCTGTTCTTTACGCCAAATACAAATTTGTAGTACTTTTCGTAAGAATACTAATTTTGATAAAGTTCCTTATATTTTGGGGGCAGGTTATGGAAACTTTTTCCCTTTACGGCATTCCTGTGGCTTGGTTTTTCAACCGATGTGCTATATTTTGGTGCTAGTGAATAGATCAGCGTCTGAATTTTCCAAAAAGTATAAATTTGTGGTATTTCGCAAAAGTTTGAGGCCGGGTTTAGTGGTTGAAAGCCAAAAAAATCCCAATTTTGCACGTGTAAACTCCCCAAAACTTTAAATGGGTTTTTCTCCCCTTAAACGTGCGAATTTCGCATTTTTACGTTTTTATTGAAAAGCTTAACCCAAACTAGTGTTTTGATGGTCGGAACATGTTTTAGGCAAAATATCGAAAAAGTGCTGTTTCTAGAACACGCGCAGTTTTTGTGCAGATTTTCAGCTTTGATTGCTTACTGTGCCCGTAATTTAAATCCGATTGTTGAAATTTGGATCTTATCTTATAGTTACGTTTGTTTCGTTTGCTTGAAGGCAAACATGTAGGAATTTGCATGAAAATACTAATTTTTATGACGCTTAGGAGGCATAGACATGTATTTGTCTAAAATACGTAAATTTCCTTGTCAGACCTCTGGCTTTAATCGTTCACTGTAGCCACAATTTCTATTTGATTATCTAAATTTTGGTTTCATTTTATAGCTGTCAGTCTGTTGTTTACGCCAAACGCAAATTTGTAGTACTTTTCGTAAGAATGCTAATTTTGATAAAGTTCCTTATATTTTGGGGGCAGGTTATGGAAACTTTTTCCCTTTACGGCATTCCTGTGGCTTGCTTTTTCAACCGATGTGCTAAATTATGATGTTAGTGAATAGATCAGCGTCTGAATTTTCCAAAAAGTATAAATTTGTGGTATTTCGCAAAAGTTTAAGGCCGGGTTTAGTGGTTGAAAGCCAAAAAAATCCCAATTTTGCACGTGTAAACTCCCCAAAACTTTAAATGGGTTTTTCTCCCTTTAAACGTGCGAATTTCGCGTTTTTACGTTTTCATTGAAAAGCTTAACCCAAACTAGTGTTTTGATGGTCGGAACATGTTTTAGGCAAAATATCGAAAAATTGCTGTTTCTAGAACACGCCCAGTTTTTGTGCAGATTTTCAGCTTTGATTGCTTACTGTGCCCGTAATTTAAATCCAATTGTTGAAATTTTGGTCTTATCTTATAGTTGCGTTTGTTTAGTTTGCTTGAAGTGCAAATATGTAGTAATTTGCATGAAAATACTAACTTTTATGACGCTTAGGAGGCATAGACATGTATTTGTCTAAAATACGTAAATTTCCTTGTCAGACCTCTGGCTTTAATCGTTCACTGTAGCCACAATTTCTATTTGATTATCTAAATTTTGGTTTCATTTTATAGCTGTCAGTCTGTTGTTTACGCCAAATACAAATTTGTAGTACTTTTCGTAAGAATACTAATTTTGATAAAGTTCCTTATATTTTGGGGGCAGGTTATGGAAACTTTTCCCCTTTACGGCATTCCTGTGGCTTGGTTTTTCAACCGATGTGCTATATTTTGGTGTTAGTGAATAGATCAGCGTCTGAATTTTCCAAAAAGTATAAATTTGTGGTATTTCGCAAAAGTTTAAGGCCGGGTTTAGTGGTTGAAAGCCAAAAAAATCCCAATTTTGCACGTGTAAACTCCCCAAAACTTTAAATGGGTTTTTCTCCCCTTAAACGTGCGAATTTCGCGTTTTTACGTTTTTAATGAAAAGCTTAACTCAAACTAGTGTTTTGATGGTCGGAACATGTTTTAGGCAAAATATCGAAAAATGGCTGTTTCTAGAACACGCGCAGTTTTTGTGCAGATTTTCAGCTTTGATTGCTTACTGTGCCCGTAATTTAAATCCAATTGTTGAAATTTTGGTCTTATCTTATAGTTGCGTTTGTTTAGTTTGCTTGAAGTGCAAATATGTAGTAATTTGCATGAAAATACTAACTTTTATGACGCTTAGGAGGCATAGACATGTATTTGTCTAAAATACGTAAATTTCCTTGTCAGACCTCTGGCTTTAATCGTTCACTGTAGCCACAATTTCTATTTGATTATCTAAATTTTGGTTTCATTTTATAGCTGTCAGTCTGTTGTTTACGCCAAATACAAATTTGTAGTACTTTTCGTAAGAATACTAATTTTGATAAAGTTCCTTATATTTTGGGGGCAGGTTATGGAAACTTTTCCCCTTTACGGCATTCCTGTGGCTTGGTTTTTCAACCGATGTGCTATATTTTGGTGTTAGTGAATAGATCAGCGTCTGAATTTTCCAAAAAGTATAAATTTGTGGTATTTCGCAAAAGTTTAAGGCCGGGTTTAGTGGTTGAAAGCCAAAAAAATCCCAATTTTGCACGTGTAAACTCCCCAAAACTTTAAATGGGTTTTTCTCCCCTTAAACGTGCGAATTTCGCGTTTTTTCGTTTTTATTGAAAAGCTTAACTCAAACTAGTGTTTTGATGGTCGGAACATGTTTCAGGCAAAATATCGAAAAACGGCTGTTTCTAGAACACGCGCAGTTTTTGTGAAGATTTTCAGCTTTGATTGCTTACTGTGCCCGTAATTTAAATCCAATTGTTGAAATTTTGGTCTTATCTTATAGTTGCGTTTGTTTAGTTTGCTTGAAGTGCAAATATGTAGTAATTTGCATGAAAATACTAATTTTTATGACGCTTAGGAGGCATAGACATGTATTTGTCTAAAATACGTAAATTTCCTTGTCAGACCTCTGGCTTTAATCGTTCACTGTAGCCACAATTCCTATTTGATTATCTAAATTTTGGTTTCATTTTATAGTTGTCAGTCTGTTGTTTACGCCAAATACAAATTTGTAGTACTTTTCGTAAGAATACTAATTTTGATAAAGTTCCTTATATTTTGGGGGCAGGTTATGGAAACTTTTTCCCTTTACGGCATTCCTGTGGCTTGGTTTTTCAACCGATGTGCTATATTTTGGTGCTAGTGAATAGATCAGCGTCTGAATTTTCCAAAAAGTATAAATTTGTGGTATTTCGCAAAAGTTTAAGGCCGGGTTTAGTGGTTGAAAGCCAAAAAAATCCCAATATTGCACGTGTAAACTCCCCAAAACTTTAAATGGGTTTTTCTCCCCTTAAACGTGCGAATTTCGCGTTTTTACGTTTTTATTGAAAAGCTTAACTCAAACTAGTGTTTTGATGGTCGGAACATGTTTTAGGCAAAATATCGAAAAATGGCTGTTTCTAGAACACGCGCAGTTTTTGTGCAGATTTTCAGCTTTGATTGCTTACTGTGCCCGTAATTTAAATCCAATTGTTGAAATTTTGGTCTTATCTTATAGTTGCGTTTGTTTAGTTTGCTTGAAGTGCAAATATGTAGTAATTTGCATGAAAATACTAATTTTTATGACGCTTAGGAGGCATAGACATGTATTTGTCTAAAATACGTAAATTTCCTTGTCAGACCTCTGGCTTTAATCGTTCACTGTAGCCACAATTTCTATTTGATTATCAAAATTTTGGTTTCATTTTATAGCTGTCAGTCTGTTGTTTACGTCAAATACAAATTTGTAGTACTTTTCGTAAGAATACTAATTTTGATAAAGTTCCTTATATTTTGGGGGCAGGTTATGGAAACTTTTTCCCTTTACGGCATTCCTGTGGCTTGGTTTTTCAACCGATGTGCTATATTTTGGTGTTAGTGAATAGATCAGCGTCTGAATTTTCCAAAAAGTATAAATTTGTGGTATTTCGCAAAAGTTTAAGGCCGGGTTTAGTGGTTGAAAGCCAAAAAAATCCCAATTTCGCACGTGTAAACTCCCCAAAACTTTAAATGGGTTTTTCTCCCCTTAAACGTTTAAATTTCGCGTTTTTACGTTTTTATTGAAAAGCTTGACCCAAACTAGTGTTTTGATGGTCGGAACATGTTTTAGGCAAAATTTCGAAAAATGGCTGTTTCTAGAACACGCGCAGTTTTTGTGCAGATTTTCAGCTTTGATTGCTTACTGTGCCCGTAATTTAAATCCAATTGTTGAAATTTTGGTCTTATCTTATAGTTGCGTTTGTTTAGTTTGCTTGAAGTGCAAATATGTAGTAATTTGCATGAAAATACTAATTTTTATGACGCTTAGGAGGCATAGACATGTATTTGTCTAAAATACGTAAATTTCCTTGTCAGACCTCTGGCTTTAATCGTTCACTGTAGCCACAATTTCTATTTGATCATCAAAATTTTGGTTTTAACTTTATAGCTGTCAGTCTGTTGTTTACGCCAAATACAAATTTGTAGTACTTTTCGTAAGAATACTAATTTTGATAAAGTTCCTTATATTTTGGGGGCAGGTTATGGAAACTTTTTCCCTTTACGGCATTCCTGTGGCTTGGTTTTTCAACCGATGTGCTATATTTTGGTGTTAGTGAATAGATCAGCGTCTGAATTTTCCAAAAAGTATAAATTTGTGGTATTTCGCAAAAGTTTAAGGCCGGGTTTAGTGGTTGAAAGCCAAAAAAATCCCAATTTTGCACGTGTAAACTCCCCAAAACTTTAAATGGGTTTTTCTCCCCTTAAACGTGCGAATTTCGCGTTTTTACGTTTTCATTGAAAAGCTTAACCCGAACTAGTGTTTTGATGGTCGGAACATGTTTTAGGCAAAATATCGAAAAATTGCTGTTTCTAGAACACGCGCAGTTTTTGTTCAGATTTTCAGCTTTGATTGCTTACTGTGCCCGTAATTTAAATCCGATTGTTGAAATTTCGATCTTATCTTATAGTTACGTTTGTTTCGTTTGCTTGAAGGCAAACATGTAGTAATTTGCATGAAAATACTAATTTTATGACGCTTAGGAGGCATAGACATGTATTTGTCTAAAATACGTAAATTTCCTTGTCAGACCTCTGGCTTTAATCGTTCACTGTAGCCACAATTTCTATTTGATTATCAAAACTTTGGTTTCATTTTATAGCTGTCAGTCTGTTGTTTACGTCAAATGCAAATTTGTAGTACTTTTCGTAAAAATACTAATTTTGATAAAGTTCCTTATATTTTGGGGGCAGGTTATGGAAACTTTTTCCCTTTACGGCATTCCTGTGGCTTGGTTTTTCAACCGATGTGCTAAATTATGATGTTAGTGAATAGATCAGCGTCTGAATTTTCCAAAAAGTATAAATTTGTGGTATTTCGCAAAAGTTTAAGGCCGGGTTTAGTGGTTGAAAGCCAAAAAAATCCCAATTTTGCACGTGTAAACTCCCCAAAACTTTGAATGGGTTTTTCTCCCCTTAAACGTGCGAATTTCGCATTTTTACGTTTTTATTGAAAAGCTTAACCCAAACTAGTGTTTTGATGGTCGGAACATGTTTTAGGCAAAATTTCGAAAAATGGCTGTTTCTAGAACACGCGCAGTTTGTGTGCAGATTTTCAGCTTTGATTGCTTACTGTGCCCGTAATTTAAATCCGATTGTTGAAATTTGATTGTTGAAATTTTGGTCTTATCTTATAGTTGCGTTTGTTTAATTTGCTTGAAGTGCAAATATGTAGTAATTTGCATGAAAATACTAATTTTTATGACGCTTAGGAGGCATAGACATGTATTTGTCTAAAATACGTAAATTTCCTTGTCAGACCTCTGGCTTTAATCGTTCACTGTAGCCACAATTTCTATTTGATTATCTAAATTTTGGTTTCATTTTATAGCTGTCAGTCTGTTGTTTACGCCAAATACAAATTTGTAGTACTTTTCGTAAGAATACTAATTTTGATAAAGTTCCTTATATTTTGGGGGCAGGTTATGGAAACTTTTTCCCTTTACGGCATTCCTGTGGCTTGGTTTTTCAACCGATGTGCTATATTTTGGTGTTAGTGAATAGATCAGCGTCTGAATTTTCCAAAAAGTATAAATTTGTGGTATTTCGCAAAAGTTTAAGGCCGGGTTTAGTGGTTGAAAGCCAAAAAAATCCCAATTTTGCACGTGTAAACTCCCCAAAACTTTAAATGGGTTTTTCTCCCCTTAAACGTGCGAATTTCGCGTTTTTACGTTTTTATTGAAAAGCTTAACTCAAACTAGTGTTTTGATGGTCGGAACATGTTTTAGGCAAAATTTCGAAAAATGGCTGTTTCTAGAACACGCGCAGTTTTTGTGCAGATTTTCAGCTTTGATTGCTTACTGTGCCCGTAATTTAAATCCAATTGTTGAAATTTTGGTCTTATCTTAAAGTTGCGTTTGTTTAGTTTGCTTGAAGTGCAAATATGTAGTAATTTGCATGAAAATACTAATTTTTATGACGCTTAGGAGGCATAGACATGTATTTGTCTAAAATACGTAAATTTCCTTGTCAGACCTCTGGCTTTAATCGTTCACTGTAGCCACAATTTCTATTTGATTATCTAAATTTTGGTTTCATTTTATAGCTGTCAGTCTGTTGTTTACGCCAAATACAAATTTGTAGTACTTTTCGTAAGAATACTAATTTTGATAAAGTTCCTTATATTTTGGGGGCAGGTTATGGAAACTTTTCCCCTTTACGGCATTCCTGTGGCTTGGTTTTTCAACCGATGTGCTATATTTTGGTGTTAGTGAATAGATCAGCGTCTGAATTTTCCAAAAAGTATAAATTTGTGGTATTTCGCAAAAGTTTAAGGCCGGGTTTAGTGGTTGAAAGCCAAAAAAATCCCAATTTTGCACGTGTAAACTCCCCAAAACTTTAAATGGGTTTTTCTCCCCTTAAACGTGCGAATTTCGCGTTTTTACGTTTCTATTGAAAAGCTTGACTCAAACTAGTGTTTTGATGGTCGGAACATGTTTTAGGCAAAATTTCGAAAAATGGCTGTTTCTAGAACACGCGCAGTTTTTGTGCAGATTTTCAGCTTTGATTGCTTACTGTGCCCGTAATTTAAATCCAATTGTTGAAATTTAGGTCTTATCCTATAGTTGCGTTTGTTTAGTTTGCTTGAAGTGCAAATATGTAGTAATTTGCATGAAAATACTAGTTTTTAATGACGCTTAGGAGGCATAGACATGTATTTGTCTAAAATACGTAAATTTCCTTGTCAGACCTCTGGCTTTAATCGTTCACTGTAGCCACAATTTCTATTTGATTATCTAAATTTTGGTTTCATTTTATAGCTGTCAGTCTGTTGTTTACGCCAAATACAAATTTGTAGTACTTTTCGTAAGAATACTAATTTTGATAAAGTTCCTTATATTTTGGGGGCAGGTTATGGAAACTTTTCCCCTTTACGGCATTCCTGTGGCTTGGTTTTTCAACCGATGTGCTATATTTTGGTGTTAGTGAATAGATCAGCGTCTGAATTTTCCAAAAAGTATAAATTTGTGGTATTTCGCAAAAGTTTAAGGCCGGTTTTAGTGGTTGAAAGCCAAAAAAATCCCAATTTTGCACGTGTAAACTCCCAAAAACTTTAAATGGGTTTTTCTCCCCTTAAACGTGCGAATTTCGCGTTTTTACGTTTTTATTGAAAAGCTTGACTCAAACTAGTGTTTTGATGGTCGGAACATGTTTTAGGCAAAATTTCGAAAAATGGCTGTTTCTAGAACACGCGCAGTTTTTGTGCAGATTTTCAGCTTTGATTGCTTACTGTGCCCGTAATTTAAATCCAATTGTTGAAATTTTGGTCTTATCTTATAGTTGCGTTTGTTTAGTTTGCTTGAAGTGCAAATATGTAGTAATTTGCATGAAAATACTAATTTTTAGACATGTATTTGTCTAAAATACGTAAATTTCCTTGTCAGACCTCTGGCTTTAATCGTTCACTGTAGCCACAATTTCTATTTGATTATCTAAATTTTGGTTTCATTTTATAGCTGTCAGTCTGTTGTTTACGCCAAATACAAATTTGTAGTACTTTTCGTAAGAATACTAATTTTGATAAAGTTCCTTATATTTTGGGGGCAGGTTATGGAAACTTTTTCCCTTTACGGCATTCCTGTGGCTTGGTTTTTCAACCGATGTGCTATATTTTGGTGCTAGTGAATAGATCAGCGTCTGAATTTTCCAAAAAGTATAAATTTGTGGTATTTCGCAAAAGTTTAAGGCCGGGTTTAGTGGTTGAAAGCCAAAAAAATCCCAATTTTGCACGTGTAAACTCCCCAAAACTTTAAATGGGTTTTTCTCCCCTTAAACGTGCGAATTTCGCGTTTTTACGTTTTTATTGAAAAGCTTAACTCAAACTAGTGTTTTGATGGTCGGAACATGTTTTAGGCAAAATTTCGAAAAATGGCTGTTTCTAGAACACGCGCAGTTTTTGTGCAGATTTTCAGCTTTGATTGCTTACTGTGCCCGTAATTTAAATCCAATTGTTGAAATTTTGGTCTTATCTTATAGTTGCGTTTGTTTAGTTTGCTTGAAGTGCAAATATGTAGTAATTTGCATGAAAATACTAATTTTTATGACGCTTAGGAGGCATAGACATGTATTTGTCTAAAATACGTAAATTTCCTTGTCAGACCTCTGGCTTTAATCGTTCACTGTAGCCACAATTTCTATTTGATTATCTAAATTTTGGTTTCATTTTATAGCTGTCAGTCTGTTGTTTACGTCAAATACAAATTTGTAGTACTTTTCGTAAGAATACTAATTTTGATAAAGTTCCTTATATTTTGGGGGCAGGTTATGGAAACTTTTTCCCTTTACGGCATTCCTGTGGCTTGGTTTTTCAACCGATGTGCTATATTTTGGTGCTAGTGAATAGATCAGCGTCTGAATTTTCCAAAAAGTATAAATTTGTGGTATTTCGCAAAAGTTTAAGGCCGGGTTTAGTGGTTGAAAGCCAAAAAAATCCCAATTTTGCACGTGTAAACTCCCCAAAACTTTAAATGGGTTTTTCTCCCCTTAAACGTGCGAATTTGGCGTTTTTACGTTTTTATTGAAAAGCTTGACTCAAACTAGTGTTTTGATGGTCAGAACATGTTTTAGGCAAAATTTCGAAAAATGGCTGTTTCTAGAACACGCGCAGTTTTTGTGCAGATTTTCAGCTTTGATTGCTTACTGTGCCCGTAATTTAAATCCAATTGTTGAAATTTTGGTCTTATCTTATAGTTGCGTTTGTTTAGTTTGCTTGAAGTGCAAATATGTAGTAATTTGCATGAAAATACTAATTTTTATGACGCTTAGGAGGCATAGACATGTATTTGTCTAAAATACGTAAATTTCCTTGTCAGACCTCTGGCTTTAATCGTTCACTGTAGCCACAATTTCTATTTGATTATCTAAATTTTGGTTTCATTTTATAGCTGTCAGTCTGTTGTTTACGTCAAATACAAATTTGTAGTACTTTTCGTAAGAATACTAATTTTGATAAAGTTCCTTACATTTTGGGGGCAGGTTATGGAAACTTTTTCCCTTTACGGCATTCCTGTGGCTTGGTTTTTCAACCGATGTGCTATATTTTGGTGCTAGTGAATAGATCAGCGTCTGAATTTTCCAAAAAGTATAAATTTGTGGTATTTCGCAAAAGCTTAAGGCCGGGTTTAGTGGTTGAAAGCCAAAAAAATCCCAATTTTGCACGTGTAAACTCCCCAAAACTTTAAATGGGTTTTTCTCCCCTTAAACGTACGAATTTCGCGTTTTTACGTTTTTATTGAAAAGCTTAACTCAAACTAGTGTTTTGATGGTCGGAACATGTTTTAGGCAAAATATCGAAACATGGCTGTTTCTAGAACACGCGCAGTTTTTGTGCAGATTTTCAGCTTTGATTGCTTACTGTGCCCGTAATTTAAATCCGATTGTTGAAATTTCGGTCTTATCTTATAGTTGCGTTTGTTTAGTTTGCTTGAAGTGCAAATATGTAGTAATTTGCATGAAAATACTAATTTTTATGACGCCTAGGAGGCATAGACATGTATTTGTCTAAAATACGTAAATTTCCTTGCCAGACCTCTGGCTTTAATCGTTCACTGTAGCCACAATTTCTATTTGATTATCAAAATTTTGGTTTCATTTTATAGCTGTCAGCCTGTTGTTTACGCCAAATACAAATTTGTAGTACTTTTCGTAAGAATACTAATTTTGATAAAGTTCCTTATATTTTGGGGGCAGGTTATGGAAACTTTTTCCCTTTACGGCATTCCTGTGGCTTGGTTTTTCAACCGATGCGCCATATTTTGGTGCTAGTGAATAGATCAGCGTCTGAATTTTCCAAAAAGTATAAATTTGTGGTATTTCGCAAAAGTTTAAGGCCGGTTTTAGTGGTTGAAAGCCAAAAAAATCCCAATTTTGCACGTGTAAACTCCCCAAAACTTTAAATGGGTTTTTCTCCCCTTAAACGTGCGAATTTCGCGTTTTTACGTTTTTATTGAAAAGCTTAACTCAAACTAGTGTTTTGATGGTCGGAACATGTTTTAGGCAAAATTTCGAAAAATGGCTGTTTCTAGAACACGCGCAGTTTTTGTGCAGATTTTCAGCTTTGATTGCTTACTGTGCCCGTAATTTAAATCCAATTGTTGAAATTTTGGTCTTATCTTATAGTTGCGTTTGTTTAATTTGCTTGAAGTGCAAATATGTAGTAATTTGCATGAAAATACTAATTTTTATGACGCTTAGGAGGCATAGACATGTATTTGTCTAAAATACATAAATTTCCTTGTCAGACCTCTGGCTTTAATCGTTCACTGTAGCCACAATTTCTATTTGATTATCTAAATTTTGGTTTCATTTTATAGCTGTCAGTCTGTTGTTTACGCCAAATACAAATTTGTAGTACTTTTCGTAAGAATACTAATTTTGATAAAGTTCCTTATATTTTGGGGGCAGGTTATGGAAACTTTTCCCCTTTACGGCATTCCTGTGGCTTGGTTTTTCAACCGATGTGCTATATTTTGGTGTTAGTGAATAGATCAGCGTCTGAATTTTCCAAAAAGTATAAATTTGTGGTATTTCGCAAAAGTTTAAGGCCGGGTTTAGTGGTTGAAAGCCAAAAAAATCCCAATTTTGCACGTGTAAACTCCCCAAAACTTTAAATGGGTTTTTCTCCCCTTAAACGTGCGAATTTCGCGTTGTTACGTTTTTATTGAAAAGCTTAACTCAAACTAGTGTTTTGATGGTCGGAACATGTTTTAGGCAAAATTTCGAAAAATGGCTGTTTCTAGAACACGCGCAGTTTTTGTGCAGATTTTCAGCTTTGATTGCTTACTGTGCCCGTAATTTAAATCCAATTGTTGAAATTTTGGTCTTATCTTATAGTTGCGTTTGTTTAGTTTGCTTGAAGTGCAAATATGTAGTAATTTGCATGAAAATACTAATTTTTATGACGCTTAGGAGGCATAGACATGTATTTGTCTAAAATACGTAAATTTCCTTGTCAGACCTCTGGCTTTAATCGTTCACTGTAGCCACAATTTCTATTTGATTATCAAAATTTTGGTTTCATTTTATAGCTGTCAGTCTGTTGTTTACGCCAAATACAAATTTGTAGTACTTTTCGTAAGAATACTAATTTTGATAAAGTTCCTTATATTTTGGGGGCAGGTTATGGAAACTTTTTCCCTTTACGGCATTCCTGTGGCTTGGTTTTTCAACCGATGTGCTATATTTTGGTGCTAGTGAATAGATCAGCGTCTGAATTTTCCAAAAAGTATAAATTTGTGGTATTTCGCAAAAGCTTAAGGCCGGGTTTAGTGGTTGAAAGCCAAAAAAATCCCAATTTTGCACGTGTAAACTCCCCAAAACTTTAAATGGGTTTTTCTCCCCTTAAACGTGCGAATTTCGCGTTTTTACGTTTTTATTGAAAAGCTTAACTCAAACTAGTGTTTTGATGGTCGGAACATGTTTTAGGCAAAATATCGAAACATGGCTGTTTCTAGAACACGCGCAGTTTTTGTGCAGATTTTCAGCTTTGATTGCTTACTGTGCCCGTAATTTAAATCCAATTGTTGAAATTTTGGTCTTATCTTATAGTTGCGTTTGTTTAGTTTGCTTGAAGTGCAAATATGTAGTAATTTGCATGAAAATACTAATTTTTATGACGCCTAGGAGGCATAGACATGTATTTGTCTAAAATACGTAAATTTCCTTGTCAGACCTCTGGCTTTAATCGTTCACTGTAGCCACAATTTCTATTTGATTATCAAAATTTTGGTTTCATTTTATAGCTGTCAGTCTGTTGTTTACGCCAAATACAAATTTGTAGTACTTTTCGTAAGAATACTAATTTTGATAAAGTTCCTTATATTTTGGGGGCAGGTTATGGAAACTTTTTCCCTTTACGGCATTCCTGTGGCTTGGTTTTTCAACCGATGCGCCATATTTTGGTGCTAGTGAATAGATCAGCGTCTGAATTTTCCAAAAAGTATAAATTTGTGGTATTTCGCAAAAGTTTAAGGCCGGTTTTAGTGGTTGAAAGCCAAAAAAATCCCAATTTTGCACGTGTAAACTCCCCAAAACTTTAAATGGGTTTTTCTCCCCTTAAACGTGCGAATTTCGCGTTTTTACGTTTTTATTGAAAAGCTTAACTCAAACTAGTGTTTTGATGGTCGGAACATGTTTTAGGCAAAATTTCGAAAAATGGCTGTTTCTAGAACACGCGCAGTTTTTGTGCAGATTTTCAGCTTTGATTGCTTACTGTGCCCGTAATTTAAATCCAATTGTTGAAATTTTGGTCTTATCTTATAGTTGCGTTTGTTTAGTTTGCTTGAAGTGCAAATATGTAGTAATTTGCATGAAAATACTAATTTTTATGACGCTTAGGAGGCATAGACATGTATTTGTCTAAAATACATAAATTTCCTTGTCAGACCTCTGACTTTAATCGTTCACTGTAGCCACAATTTCTATTTGATTATCTAAATTTTGGTTTCATTTTAAAGCTGTCAGTCCGTTGTTCACGTCAAATACAAATTTGTAGTACTTTTCGTAAGAATACTAATTTTGATAAAGTTCCTTATATTTTGGGGGCAGGTTATGGAAACTTTTCCCCTTTACGGCATTCCTGTGGCTTGGTTTTTCAACCGATGTGCTATATTTTGGTGTTAGTGAATAGATCAGCGTCTGAATTTTCCAAAAAGTATAAATTTGTGGTATTTCGCAAAAGTTTAAGGCCGGGTTTAGTGGTTGAAAGCCAAAAAAATCCCAATTTTGCACGTGTAAACTCCCCAAAACTTTAAATGGGTTTTTCTCCCCTTAAACGTGCGAATTTCGCGTTTTTACGTTTTTATTGAAAAGCTTAACTCAAACTAGTGTTTTGATGGTCGGAACATGTTTTAGGCAAAATATCGAAACATGGCTGTTTCTAGAACACGCGCAGTTTTTGTGCAGATTTTCAGCTTTGATTGCTTACTGTGCCCGTAATTTAAATCCAATTGTTGAAATTTTGGTCTTATCTTATAGTTGCGTTTGTTTAGTTTGCTTGAAGTGCAAATATGTAGTAATTTGCATGAAAATACTAATTTTTATGACGCCTAGGAGGCATAGACATGTATTTGTCTAAAATACGTAAATTTCCTTGTCAGACCTCTGGCTTTAATCGTTCACTGTAGCCACAATTTCTATTTGATTATCAAAATTTTGGTTTCATTTTATAGCTGTCAGTCTGTTGTTTACGCCAAATACAAATTTGTAGTACTTTTCGTAAGAATACTAATTTTGATAAAGTTCCTTATATTTTGGGGGCAGGTTATGGAAACTTTTTCCCTTTACGGCATTCCTGTGGCTTGGTTTTTCAACCGATGCGCCATATTTTGGTACTAGTGAATAGATCAGCGTCTGAATTTTCCAAAAAGTATAAATTTGTGGTATTTCGCAAAAGTTTAAGGCCGGGTTTAGTGGTTGAAAGCCAAAAAAATCCCAATTTTGCACGTGTAAACTCCCCAAAACTTTAAATGGGTTTTTCTCCCCTTAAACGTGCGAATTTCGCGTTTTTACGTTTTTATTGAAAAGCTTAACTCAAACTAGTGTTTTGATGGTCGGAACATGTTTTAGGCAAAATTTCGAAAAATGGCTGCTTCTAGAACACGCGCAGTTTTTGTGCAGATTTTCAGCTTTGATTGCTTACTGTGCCCGTAATTTAAATCCAATTGTTGAAATTTTGGTCTTATCTTATAGTTGCGTTTGTTTAATTTGCTTGAAGTGCAAATATGTAGTAATTTGCATGAAAATACTAATTTTTATGACGCTTAGGAGGCATAGACATGTATTTGTCTAAAATACATAAATTTCCTTGTCAGACCTCTGACTTTAATCGTTCACTGTAGCCACAATTTCTATTTGATTATCTAAATTTTGGTTTCATTTTAAAGCTGTCAGTCTGTTGTTTAAGTCAAATACAAATTTGTAGTACTTTTCGTAAGAATACTAATTTTGATAAAGTTCCTTATATTTTGGGGGCAGGTTATGGAAACTTTTCCCCTTTACGGCATTCCTGTGGCTTGGTTTTTCAACCGATGTGCTATATTTTGGTGTTAGTGAATAGATCAGCGTCTGAATTTTCCAAAAAGTATAAATTTGTGGTATTTCGCAAAAGTTTAAGGCCGGGTTTAGTGGTTGAAAGCCAAAAAAATCCCAATTTTGCACGTGTAAACTCCCCAAAACTTTAAATGGGTTTTTCTCCCCTTAAACGTGCGAATTTCGCGTTTTTACGTTTTTATTGAAAAGCTTAACTCAAACTAGTGTTTTGATGGTCGGAACATGTTTTAGGCAAAATTTCGAAAAATGGCTGTTTCTAGAACACGCGCAGTTTTTGTGCAGATTTTCAGCTTTGATTGCTTACTGTGCCCGTAATTTAAATCCAATTGTTGAAATTTTGGTCTTATCTTATAGTTGCGTTTGTTTAGTTTGCTTGAAGTGCAAATATGTAGTAATTTGCATGAAAATACTAATTTTTATGACGCTTAGGAGGCATAGACATGTATTTGTCTAAAATACGTAAATTTCCTTGTCAGACCTCTGGCTTTAATCGTTCACTGTAGCCACAATTTCTATTTGATTATCTAAATTTTGGTTTCATTTTATAGCTGTCAGTCTGTTGTTTACGTCAAATACAAATTTGTAGTACTTTTCGTAAGAATACTAATTTTGATAAAGTTCCTTATATTTTGGGGGCAGGTTATGGAAACTTTTTCCCTTTACGGCATTCCTGTGGCTTGGTTTTTCAACCGATGTGCTATATTTTGGTGCTAGTGAATAGATCAGCGTCTGAATTTTCCAAAAAGTATAAATTTGTGGTATTTCGCAAAAGTTTAAGGCCGGGTTTAGTGGTTGAAAGCCAAAAAAATCCCAATTTTGCACGTGTAAACTCCCCAAAACTTTAAATGGGTTTTTCTCCCCTTAAACGTGCAAATTTCGCGTTTTTACGTTTTTATTGAAAAGCTTAACTCAAACTAGTGTTTTGATGGTCGGAACATGTTTTAGGCAAAATTTCGAAAAATGGCTGTTTCTAGAACACGCGCAGTTTTTGTGCAGATTTTCAGCTTTGATTGCTTACTGTGCCCGTAATTTAAATCCAATTGTTGAAATTTTGGTCTTATCTTATAGTTGCGTTTGTTTAGTTTGCTTGAAGTGCAAATATGTAGTAATTTGCATGAAAATACTAATTTTTATGACGCTTAGGAGGCATAGACATGTATTTGTCTAAAATACGTAAATTTCCTTGTCAGACCTCTGGCTTTAATCGTTCACTGTAGCCACAATTTCTTTTTGATTATCTAAATTTTGGTTTCATTTTATAGCTGTCAGTCTGTTGTTTACGCCAAATACAAATTTGTAGTACTTTTCGTAAGAATACTAATTTTGATAAAGTTCCTTATATTTTGGGGGCAGGTTATGGAAACTTTTCCCCTTTACGGCATTCCTGTGGCTTGGTTTTTCAACCGATGTGCTATATTTTGGTGTTAGTGAATAGATCAGCGTCTGAATTTTCCAAAAAGTATAAATTTGTGGTATTTCGCAAAAGCTTAAGGCCGGGTTTAGTGGTTGAAAGCCAAAAAAATCCCAATTTTGCACGTGTAAACTCCCCAAAACTTTAAATGGGTTTTTCTCCCCTTAAACGTGCGAATTTCGCGTTTTTACGTTTTTATTGAAAAGCTTAACTCAAACTAGTGTTTTGATGGTCGGAACATGTTTTAGGCAAAATTTCGAAAAATGGCTGTTTCTAGAACACGCGCAGTTTTTGTGCAGATTTTCAGCTTTGATTGCTTACTGTGCCCGTAATTTAAATCCAATTGTTGAAATTTTGGTCTTATCTTATAGTTGCGTTTGTTTAGTTTGCTTGAAGTGCAAATATGTAGTAATTTGCATGAAAATACTAATTTTTATGACGCTTAGGAGGCATAGACATGTATTTGTCTAAAATACGTAAATTTCCTTGTCAGACCTCTGGCTTTAATCGTTCACTGTAGCCACAATTTCTATTTGATTATCTAAATTTTGGTTTCATTTTATAGCTGTCAGTCTGTTGTTTACGCCAAATACAAATTTGTAGTACTTTTCGTAAGAATACTAATTTTGATAAAGTTCCTTATATTTTGGGGGCAGGTTATGGAAACTTTTCCCCTTTACGGCATTCCTGTGGCTTGGTTTTTCAACCGATGTGCTATATTTTGGTGTCAGTGAATAGATCAGCGTCTGAATTTTCCAAAAAGTATAAATTTGTGGTATTTCGCAAAAGTTTAAGGCCGGTTTTAGTGGTTGAAAGCCAAAAAAATCCCAATTTTGCACGTGTAAACTCCCCAAAACTTTAAATGGGTTTTTCTCCCCTTAAACGTGCGAATTTCGCGTTTTTACGTTTTTATTGAAAAGCTTGACTCAAACTAGTGTTTTGATGGTCGGAACATGTTTTAGGCAAAATTTCGAAAAATGGCTGTTTCTAGAACACGCGCAGTTTTTGTGCAGATTTTCAGCTTTGATTGCTTACTGTGCCCGTAATTTAAATCCAATTGTTGTAATTTTGGTCTTATCTTATAGTTGCGTTTGTTTAGTTTGCTTGAAGTGCAAATATGTAGTAATTTGCATGAAAATACTAATTTTTATGACGCTTAGGAGGCATAGACATGTATTTGTCTAAAATACGTAAATTTCCTTGTCAGACCTCTGGCTTTAATCGTTCACTGTAGCCACAATTTCTATTTGATTATCTAAATTTTGGTTTCATTTTATAGCTGTCAGTCTGTTGTTTACGCCAAATACAAATTTGTAGTACTTTTCGTAAGAATACTAATTTTGATAAAGTTCCTTATATTTTGGGGGCAGGTTATGGAAACTTTTCCCCTTTACGGCATTCCTGTGGCTTGGTTTTTCAACCGATGTGCTATATTTTGGTGTTAGTGAATAGATCAGCGTCTGAATTTTCCAAAAAGTATAAATTTGTGGTATTTCGCAAAAGTTTAAGGCCGGGTTTAGTGGTTGAAAGCCAAAAAAATCCCAATTTTGCACGTGTAAACTCCCCAAAACTTTAAATGGGTTTTTCTCCCCTTAAACGTGCGAATTTCGCGTTTTTACGTTTTTATTGAAAAGCTTAACTCAAACTAGTGTTTTGATGGTCGGAACATGTTTTAGGCAAAATTTCGAAAAATGGCTGTTTCTAGAACACGCGCAGTTTTTGTGCAGATTTTCAGCTTTGATTGCTTACTGTGCCCGTAATTTAAATCCAATTGTTGAAATTTTGGTCTTATCTTATAGTTGCGTTTGTTTAGTTTGCTTGAAGTGCAAATATGTAGTAATTTGCATGAAAATACTAATTTTTATGACGCTTAGGAGGCATAGACATGTATTTGTCTAAAATACGTAAATTTCCTTGTCAGACCTCTGGCTTTAATCGTTCACTGTAGCCACAATTTCTATTTGATTATCTAAATTTTGGTTTCATTTTATAGCTGTCAGTCTGTTGTTTACGTCAAATACAAATTTGTAGTACTTTTCGTAAGAATACTAATTTTGATAAAGTTCCTTATATTTTGGGGGCAGGTTATGGAAACTTTTTCCCTTTACGGCATTCCTGTGGCTTGGTTTTTCAACCGATGTGCTATATTTTGGTGCTAGTGAATAGATCAGCGTCTGAATTTTCCAAAAAGTATAAATTTGTGGTATTTCGCAAAAGCTTAAGGCCGGGTTTAGTGGTTGAAAGCCAAAAAAATCCCAATTTTGCACGTGTAAACTCCCCAAAACTTTAAATGGGTTTTTCTCCCCTTAAACGTGCGAATTTCGCGTTTTTACGTTTTTATTGAAAAGCTTGACTCAAACTAGTGTTTTGATGGTCGGAACATGTTTTAGGCAAAATTTCGAAAAATGGCTGTTTCTAGAACACGCGCAGTTTTTGTGCAGATTTTCAGCTTTGATTGCTTACTGTGCCCGTAATTTAAATCCAATTGTTGAAATTTTGGTCTTATCTTATAGTTGCGTTTGTTTAGTTTGCTTGAAGTGCAAATATGTAGTAATTTGCATGAAAATACTAATTTTTATGACGCTTAGGAGGCATAGACATGTATTTGTCTAAAATACGTAAATTTCCTTGTCAGACCTCTGGCTTTAATCGTTCACTGTAGCCACAATTTCTATTTGATTATCTAAATTTTGGTTTCATTTTATAGCTGTCAGTCTGTTGTTTACGTCAAATACAAATTTGTAGTACTTTTCGTAAGAATACTAATTTTGATAAAGTTCCTTATATTTTGGGGGCAGGTTATGGAAACTTTTTCCCTTTACGGCATTCCTGTGGCTTGGTTTTTCAACCGATGTGCTATATTTTGGTGCTAGTGAATAGATCAGCGTCTGAATTTTCCAAAAAGTATAAATTTGTGGTATTTCGCAAAAGCTTAAGGCCGGGTTTAGTGGTTGAAAGCCAAAAAAATCCCAATTTTGCACGTGTAAACTCCCCAAAACTTTAAATGGGTTTTTCTCCCCTTAAACGTGCGAATTTCGCGTTTTTACGTTTCTATTGAAAAGCTTGACTCAAACTAGTGTTTTGATGGTCGGAACATGTTTTAGGCAAAATTTCGAAAAATGGCTGTTTCTAGAACACGCGCAGTTTTTGTGCAGATTTTCAGCTTTGATTGCTTACTGTGCCCGTAATTTAAATCCAATTGTTGAAATTTTGGTCTTATCTTATAGTTGCGTTTGTTTAGTTTGCTTGAAGTGCAAATATGTAGTAATTTGCATGAAAATACTAATTTTTATGACGCTTAGGAGGCATAGACATGTATTTGTCTAAAATACGTAAATTTCCTTGTCAGACCTCTGGCTTTAATCGTTCACTGTAGCCACAATTTCTATTTGATTATCTAAATTTTGGTTTCATTTTATAGCTGTCAGTCTGTTGTTTACGCCAAATACAAATTTGTAGTACTTTTCGTAAGAATACTAATTTTGATAAAGTTCCTTATATTTTGGGGGCAGGTTATGGAAACTTTTCCCCTTTACGGCATTCCTGTGGCTTGGTTTTTCAACCGATGTGCTATATTTTGGTGCTAGTGAATAGATCAGCGTCTGAATTTTCCAAAAAGTATAAATTTGTGGTATTTCGCAAAAGTTTAAGGCCGGGTTTAGTGGTTGAAAGCCAAAAAAATCCCAATTTTGTAAACTCCCCAAAACTTTAAATGGGTTTTTCTCCCCTTAAACGTGCGAATTTCGCGTTTTTACGTTTTTTATTGAAAAGCTTGACTCAAAACTAGTGTTTTGATGGTCGGAACATGTTTTAGGCAAAATTTCGAAAAATGGCTGTTTCTAGAACACGCGCAGTTTTTGTGCAGATTTTCAGCTTTGATTGCTTACTGTGCCCGTAATTTAAAATCCAAATTGTTGAAATTTTGGTCTTATCTTATAGTTGCGTTTGTTTAGTTTGCTTGAAGTGCAAATATGTAGTAATTTGCATGAAAATACTAATTTTTATGACGCTTAGGAGCATAGACATGTATTTGTCTAAAATACGTAAATTTCCTTGTCAGACCTCTGGCTTTAATCGTTCACTGTAGCCACAATTTCTATTTGATTATCTAAATTTTGGTTTCATTTTATAGCTGTCAGTCTGTTGTTTACGTCAAATACAAATTTGTAGTACTTTTCGTAAGAATACTAATTTTGATAAAGTTCCTTATATTTTGGGGGCAGGTTATGGAAACTTTTTTCCCTTTACGGCATTCCTGTGGCTTGGTTTTCAACCGATGTGCTATATTTTGGTGTTAGTGAATAGATCAGCGTCTGAATTTTCCAAAAAGTATAAATTTGTGGTATTTCGCAAAAGTTTAAGGCCGGGTTTAGTGGTTGAAAGCCAAAAAAATCCCAATTTTGCACGTGTAAACTCCCCAAAACTTTAAATGGGTTTTTCTCCCCTTAAACGTGCGAATTTCGCGTTTTTACGTTTTTATTGAAAAGCTTAACTCAAACTAGTGTTTGATGGTCGGAACATGTTTTAGGCAAAATTTCGAAAAATGGCTGTTTCTAGAACACGCGCAGTTTTTGTGCAGATTTTCAGCTTTGATTGCTTACTGTGCCCGTAATTTAAATCCAATTGTTGAAATTTTGGTCTTATCTTATAGTTGCGTTTGTTTAGTTTGCTTGAAGTGCAAATATGTAGTAATTTGCATGAAAATACTAATTTTTATGACGCTTAGGAGGCATAGACATGTATTTGTCTAAAATACGTAAATTTCCTTGTCAGACCTCTGGCTTTAATCGTTCACTGTAGCCACAATTTCTATTTGATTATCTAAATTTTGGTTTCATTTTATAGCTGTCAGTCTGTTGTTTACGTCAAATACAAATTTGTAGTACTTTTCGTAAGAATACTAATTTTGATAAAGTTCCTTATATTTTGGGGGCAGGTTATGGAAACTTTTTCCCTTTACGGCATTCCTGTGGCTTGGTTTTTCAACCGATGTGCTATATTTTGGTGCTAGTGAATAGATCAGCGTCTGAATTTTTCCAAAAAGTATAAACTTGTGGTATTTCGCAAAAGCTTAAGGCCGGGTTTAGTGGTGAAAGCCAAAAAAATCCCAATTTTGCACGTGTAAACTCCCCAAAACTTTAAATGGGTTTTTCTCCCCTTAAACGTGCGAATTTCGCGTTTTTACGTTTTTATTGAAAAGCTTGACTCAAACTAGTGTTTTGATGGTCGGAACATGTTTTAGGCAAAAATTTCGAAAAATGGCTGTTTCTAGAACACGCGCAGTTTTTGTGCAGATTTTCAGCTTTGATTGCTTACTGTGCCCGTAATTTAAAATCCAATTGTTGAAATTTTGGTCTTATCTTATAGTTGCGTTTGTTTAGTTTTGCTTGAAGTGCAAATATGTAGTAATTTGCATAAAAATACTAATTTTTATGACGCTTAGGAGGCATAGACATGTATTTGTCTAAAATACGTAAATTTCCTTGTCAGACCTCTGGCTTTAATCGTTCACTGTAGCCACAATTTCTATTTGATTATCTAAATTTTGGTTTCATTTTATAGCTGTCAGTCTGTTGTTTACGCCAAATACAAATTTGTAGTACTTTTCGTAAGAATATAATTTTGATAAAGTTCCTTATATTTTGGGGCAGGTTATGGAAACTTTTCCCCTTTACGGCATTCCTGTGGCTTGGTTTTTCAACCGATGTGCTTATATTTTGGTGTTAGTGAATAGATCAGCGTCTGAATTTTCAAAAAGTATAAATTTGTGGTATTTCGCAAAAGTTTAAGGCCGGGTTTAGTGGTTGAAAGCCAAAAAAAATCCCAATTTTGCACGTGTAAACTCCCCAAAACTTTAAATGGGTTTTTCTCCCCTTAAACGTGCGAATTTCGCGTTTTTACGTTTTTATTGAAAGCTTAACTCAAACTAGTGTTTTGATGGTCGGAACATGTTTTAGGCAAAATTTCGAAAAATGGCTGTTTCTAGAACACGCGCAGTTTTTGTGCAGATTTTCAGCTTTGATTGCTTACTGTGCCCGTAATTTAAATCCAATTGTTGAAATTTGGTCTTATCTTATAGTTGCGTTTGTTTAGTTTGCTTGAAGTGCAAATATGTAGTAATTTGCATGAAAATACTAATTTTTATGACGCTTAGGAGGCATAGACATGTTATTTGTCTAAAATACGTAAATTTCCTTGTCAGACCTCTGGCTTTAATCGTTCACTGTAGCCACAATTTCTATTTGATTATCAAAATTTTGGTTTCATTTTATAGCTGTCAGTCTGTTGTTTACGCCAAATACAAATTTGTAGTACTTTTCGTAAGAATACTAATTTTGATAAAGTTCCTTATATTTTGGGGGCAGGTTATGGAAACTTTTTCCTTTACGGCATTCCTGTGGCTTGGTTTTTCAACCGATGTGCTATATTTTGGTGTTAGTGAATAGATCAGCGTCTGAATTTTCAAAAAGTATAAATTTGTGGTATTCGCAAAAGTTTAAGGCCGGGTTTAGTGGTTGAAAGCCAAAAAAATCCCAATTTTGCACGTGTAAACTCCCAAAACTTTAAATGGGTTGTTCTCCCCTTAAACGGCGAATTTCGCGTTTTTACGTTTTTATTGAAAAGCTTAACTCCAAACTAGTGTTTTGATGGTCGGAACATGTTTTAGGCAAAATTTCGAAAAATGGCTGTTTCTAGAACACGCGCAGCTTTTGTGCAGATTTTCAGCTTTGATTGCTTACTGTGCCCGTAATTTAAAATCCAATTGTTGAAATTTTGGTCTTATCTTATAGTTGCGTTTGTTTAGTTTGCTTGAAGTGCAAATATGTAGTAATTTGCATGAAAATACTAATTTTTATGACGCTTAGGAGGCATAGACATGTATTTTGTCTAAAATACGTAAATTTCCTTGTCAGACCTCTGGCTTTAATCGTTCACTGTAGCCACAATTTCTATTTGATTATCAAAATTTTGGTTTCATTTTATAGCTGTCAGTCTGTTGTTTACGCCAAATACAAATTTGTAGTACTTTTCGTAAGAATACTAATTTTGATAAAGTTCCTTATATTTTGGGGGCAGGTTATGGAAACTTTTTCCCTTTACGGCATTCTGTGGCTTGGTTTTTCAACCGATGTGCTATATTTTGGTGTTAGTGAATAGATCAGCGTCTGAATTTTCCAAAAAGTATAAATTGTGGTATTTCGCAAAAGTTTAAGGCCGGGTTTAGTGGTTGAAAGCCAAAAAAAATCCCAATTTTGCACGTGTAAAACTCCCCAAAACTTTAAATGGGTTTTTCTCCCCTTAAACGTGCGAATTTCGCGTTTTTACGTTTTTATTGAAAAGCTTAACTCAAACTAGTGTTTTGATGGTCGGAACATGTTTTAGGCAAAATTTCGGAAAAATGGCTGTTTCTAGAACACGCGCAGTTTTTGTGCAGATTTTCAGCTTTGATTGCTTACTGTGCCCGTATTTAAATCCAATTGTTGAAATTTTGGTCTTATCTTATAGTTGCGTTTGTTAAGTTTGCTTGAAGTGCAAATATGTAGTAATTTGCATGAAAATACTAATTTTTATGACGCTTAGGAGGCATAGACATGTATTTGTCTAAAATACGTAAATTCCTTGTCAGACCTCTGGCTTTAATCGTTCACTGTAGCCACAATTTCTATTTGATTATCTAAATTTTGGTTTCATTTTATAGCTGTCAGTCTGTTGTTTACGTCAAATACAAATTTGTAGTACTTTTCGTAAGAATACTAATTTTGATAAAGTTCCTTATATTTTGGGGGCAGGTTATGGAAACTTTTTCCCTTTACGGCATTCCTGTGGCTTGGTTTTCAACCGATGTGCTATATTTTGGTGCTAGTGAATAGATCAGCGTCTGAATTTTCCAAAAAGTATAAATTTGTGGTATTTCGCAAAAGCTTAAGGCCGGGTTTAGTGGTTGAAAGCCAAAAAAATCCCAATTTTTGCACGTGTAAACTCCCCAAAACTTTAAATGGGTTTTTTCTCCCCTTAAACGTGCGAATTTCGCGTTTTTACGTTTTTATTGAAAAGCTTGACTCAAACTAGTGTTTTGATGGTCGGAACATGTTTTAGGCAAAATTTCGAAAAATGGCTGTTTCTAGAACACGCGCAGTTTTTGTGCAGATTTTCAGCTTTGATTGCTTACTGTGCCCGTAATTTAAATCTAATTGGTGAAATTTTGGTCTTATCTTATAGTTGCGTTTGTTTAGTTTGCTTGAAGTGCAAATATGTAGTAATTTGCATAAAAATACTAATTTTTATGACGCTTAGGAGGCATAGACATGTATTTGTCTAAAATACGTAAATTTCCTTGTCAGACCTCTGGCTTTAATCGTTCACTGTAGCCACAATTTCTATTTGATTATCTAAATTTTGGTTTCATTTTATAGCTGTCAGTCTGTTGTTTACGCCAAATACAAATTTGGTAGTACTTTTCGTAAGAATACTAATTTTGATAAAGTTCCTTATATTTTGGGGGCAGGTTATGGAAACTTTTCCCCTTTACGGCATTCCTGTGGCTTGGTTTTTCAACCGATGTGCTATATTTTGGTGTTAGTGAATAGATCAGCGTCTGAATTTTCCAAAAAGTATAAATTTGTGGTATTTCGCAAAAGTTTAAGGCCGGGTTTAGTGGTTGAAAGCCAAAAAAATCCCAATTTTGCACGTGTAAACTCCCAAAACTTTAAATGGGTTTTTCTCCCCTTAAACGTGCGAATTTCGGCGTTTTTACGTTTTTATTGAAAAGCTTAACTCAAACTAGTGTTTTGATGGTCGGAACATGTTTTAGCAAAATTTCGAAAAATGGCTGTTTCTAGAACACGCGCAGTTTTTGTGCAGATTTTCAGCTTTGATTGCTTACTGTGGCCCTATTTAAATCCAATTGTTGAAATTTTGGTCTTATCTTATAGTTGCGTTTGTTTAGTTTGCTTGAAGTGCAAATATGTAGTAATTTGCATGAAAATACTAATTTTATGACGCTTAGGAGGCATAGACATGTATTTGTCTAAAATACGTAAATTTCCTTGTCAGACCTCTGGCTTTAATCGTTCACTGTAGCCACAATTTCTATTTGATTATCAAAATTTTGGTTTCATTTTATAGCTGTCAGTCTGTTGTTTACGCCAAATACAAATTTGTAGTACTTTTCGTAAGAATACTAATTTTGATAAAGTTCCTTATATTTTGGGGGCAGGTTATGGAAACTTTTTCCCTTTACGGCATTCCTGTGGCTTGGTTTTTCAACCGATGTGCTATATTTTGGTGTTAGTGAATAGATCAGCGTCTGAATTTTCCAAAAAGTATAAATTTGTGGTATTTCGCAAAAGTTTAAGGCCGGGTTTAGTGGTTGAAAGCCAAAAAAATCCCAATTTTGCACGTGTAAACTCCCCAAAATTTAAATGGGTTTTTCTCCCCTTAAACGTGCGAATTTCGCGTTTTTACGTTTTTATTGAAAAGCTTAACTCAAACTAGTGTTTTGATGGTCGGAACATGTTTTAGGCAAAATTTCGAAAAATGGCTGTTTCTAGAACACGCGCAGTTTTTGTGCAGATTTTCAGCTTTGATTGCTTACTGTGCCCGTAATTTAAATCCAATTGTTGAAATTTTGGTCTTATCTTATAGTTGCGTTTGTTTAGTTTGCTTGAAGTGCAAATATGTAGTAATTTGCATGAAAATACTAATTTTTATGACGCTTAGGAGGCATAGACATGTATTTGTCTAAAATACGTAAAATTTCCTTGTCAGACCTCTGGCTTTAATCGTTCACTGTAGCCACAATTTCTATTTGATTATCTAAATTTTGGTTTCATTTTATAGCTGTCAGTCTGTTGTTTACGCCAAATACAAATTTGTAGTACTTTTCGTAAGAATACTAATTTTGATAAAGTTCCTTATATTTTGGGGGCAGGTTATGGAAACTTTTCCCCTTTACGGCATTCCTGTGGCTTGGTTTTTCAACCGATGTGCTATATTTTGCTGTTAGTAAATAGATCAGCGTCTGAATTTTCCAAAAAGTATAAATTTGTGGTATTTCGCAAAAGTTTAAGGCCGGTTTTAGTGGTTGAAAGCCAAAAAAATCCCAATTTTGCACGTGTAAACTCCCCAAAACTTTAAATGGGTTTTTCTCCCCTTAAAACGTGCGAATTTCGCGTTTTTACGTTTTTATTGAAAAGCTTAACTCAAACTAGTGTTTTGATGGTCGGAACATGTTCTAGGCAAAATTTCGAAAAATGGCTGTTTCTAGAACACGCGCAGTTTTTGTGCAGATTTTCAGCTTTGATTGCTTACTGTGCCCGTAATTTAAATCCAATTGTTGAAATTTTGGTCTTATCTTATAGTTGCGTTTGTTTAGTTTGCTTGAAGTGCAAATATGTAGTAATTTGCATGAAAATACTAATTTTTATGACGCTTAGGAGGCATAGACATGTATTTGTCTAAAATACGTAAATTTCCTTGTCAGGCCTCTGGCTTTAATCGTTCACTGTAGCCACAATTTCTATTTGATTATCTAAATTTTGGTTTATTTTATAGCTGCAGTCTGTTGTTTACGTCAAATACAAATTTGTAGTACTTTTCGTAAGAATACTAATTTTGATAAAGTTCCTTATATTTTTGGGGAAAGGTTATGGAAACTTTTCCCTTTACGGCATTCCTGTGGCTTGGTTTTTCAACCGATGTGCTATATTTTGGTGCTAGTGAATAGATCAGCGTCTGAATTTTCCAAAAAATATAAATTTGTGGTATTTCGCAAAAGTTTAAGGCCGGGTTTAGTGGTTGAAAGCCAAAAAAAATCCCAATTTTGCACGTGTAAACTCCCCAAAACTTTAAATGGGTTTTTCTCCCCTTAAACGTGCGAATTTCGCGTTTTTACGTTTTTATTGAAAAGCTTAACTCAAACTAGTGTTTTGATGGTCGGAACATGTTTTAGGCAAAATATCGAAAAATGGCTGTTTCTAGAACACGCGCAGTTTTTGTGCAGATTTTCAGCTTTGTTTGCTTACTGTGCCCGTAATTTAAATCCAATTGTTGAAATTTTGGTCTTATCTTATAGTTGCGTTTGTTTAGTTTGCTTGAAGTGCAAATATGTAGTAATTTGGATGAAAATACTAATTTTTATGACGCTTAGGAGGCATAGACATGTATTTGTCTAAAATACGTAAATTTCCTTGTCAGACCTCTGGCTTTAATCGTTCACTGTAGCCACAATTTCTATTTGATTATCTGAATTTTGGTTTCATTTTATAGCTGTCAGTCTGTTGTTTACGCCAAATACAAATTTGTAGTACTTTTCGTAAGAATACTAATTTTGATAAAGTTCCTTATATTTTGGGGGCAGGTTATGGAAACTTTTCCCCTTTACGGCATTCCTGTGGCTTGTTTTTCAACCGATGTGCTATATTTTGGTGTTAGTGAATAGATCAGCGTCTGAATTTTCCAAAAAGTAATAAATTTGTGGTATTTCGCAAAAGTTTAAGGCCGGGTTTAGTGGTTGAAAGCCAAAAAAATCCCAATTTTGCACGTGTAAACTCCCCAAAACTTTAAATGGGTTTTTCTCCCCTTAAACATGCGAATTTCGCGTTTTTACGTTTTTATTGAAAAGCTTACTCAAACTAGTGTTTGATGGTCGGAACATGTTTTTAGGCAAAATTTCGAAAAATGGCTGTTTCTAGAACACGCGCAGTTTTTGTGCAGATTTTCAGCTTTGATTGCTTACTGTGCCCGTAATTTAAATCCAATTGTTGAAATTTTGGTCTTATCTTATAGTTGCGTTTGTTTAGTTTGCTTGAAGTGCAAATATGTAGTAATTTGCATGAAAATACTAATTTTTATGACGCTTAGGAGGCATAGACATGTATTTGTCTAAAATACGTAAATTTCCTTGTCAGACCTCTGGCTTTAATCGTTCACTGTAGCCACAATTTCTATTTGATTATCTAAATTTTGGTTTCATTTTATAGCTGTCAGTCTGTTGTTTACGTCAAATACAAATTTGTAGTACTTTTCGTAAGAATACTAATTTTGATAAAGTTCCTTATATTTTGGGGGCAGGTTATGGAAACCATTTCCCTTTACGGCATTCCTGTGGCTTGGTTTTTCAACCGATGTGCTATATTTTGGTGTTAGTGAATAGATCAGCGTCTGAATTTTCCAAAAAGTATAAATTTGTGGTATTTCGCAAAAGTTTAAGGCCGGGTTTAGTGGTTGAAAGCCAAAAAAATCCCAATTTTGCACGTGTAAACTCCCCAAAACTTTAAATGGGGTTTTCTCCCCTTAAACGTGCGAATTTCGCGTTTTTACGTTTTTATTGAAAAGCTTAACTCAAACTAGTGTTTTGATGGTCGGAACATGTTTTAGGCAAAATTTCGAAAAATGGCTGTTTCTAGAACACGCGCAGTTTTTTGTGCAGATTTTCAGCCTTTGATTGCTTACTGTGCCCGTAATTTAAATCCAATTGTTGAAATTTTGGTCTTATCTTATAGTTGCGTTTGTTTAGTTTGCTTGAAGTGCAAAATATGTAGTAATTTGCATGAAAATACTAATTTTTATGACGCTTAGGAGGCATAGACATGTATTTGTCTAAAATACGTAAATTTCCTTGTCAGACCTCTGGCTTCAATCGTTCACTGTAGCCACAATTTCTATTTGATTATCTAAATTTTGGTTTCATTTTATAGCTGTCAGTCTGTTGTTTACGCCAAATACAAATTTGTAGTACTTTTCGTAAGAATACTAATTTTGATAAAGTTCCTTATATTTTGGGGGCAGGTTATGGAAACTTTTCCCCTTTACGGCATTCCTGTGGCTTGGTTTTTCAACCGATGTGCTATATTTTGGTGTTAGTGAATAGATCAGCGTCTGAATTTTCCAAAAAGTATAAATTTGTGGTATTTCGCAAAAGTTTAAGGCCGGGTTTAGTGGTTGAAAGCCAAAAAAATCCCAATTTTGCACGTGTAAACTCCCCAAAACTTTAAATGGGGTTTTCTCCCCTTAAACGTGCGAATTTCGCGTTTTTACGTTTTTATTGAAAAGCTTGACTCAAACTAGTGTTTTGATGGTCGGAACATGTTTTAGGCAAAATTTCGAAAAATGGCTGTTTCTAGAACACGCGCAGTTTTTGTGCAGATTTTCAGCTTTGATTGCTTACTGTGCCCGTAATTTAAATCCAATTGTTGAAATTTTGGTCTTATCTTATAGTTGCGTTTGTTTAGTTTGCTTGAAGTGCAAATATGTAGTAATTTGCATGAAAATACTAATTTTTATGACGCTTAGGAGGCATAGACATGTATTTGTCTAAAATACGTAAATTTCCATGTCAGACCTCTGGCTTTAATCGTTCACTGTAGCCACAATTTCTATTTGATTATCTAAATTTTGGTTTCATTTTATAGCTGTCAGTCTGTTGTTTACGCCAAATACAAATTTGTAGTACTTTTCGTAAGAATACTAATTTTGATAAAGTTCCTTATATTTTGGGGGCAGGTTATGGAAACTTTTCCCCTTTACGGCATTCCTGTGGCTTGGTTTTTCAACCGATGTGCTATATTTTGGTGTTAGTGAATAGATCAGCGTCTGAATTTTCCAAAAAGTATAAATTTGTGGTATTTCGCAAAAGTTTAAGGCCGGGTTTAGTGGTTGAAAGCCAAAAAATCCCAATTTTGCACGTTTAAACTCCCCAAAACTTTAAATGGGTTTTTCTCCCCTTAAACGTGCGAATTTCGCGTTTTACGTTTTTATTGAAAAGCTTAACTCAAACTAGTGTTTTGATGGTCGGAACATGTTTTAGGCAAAATTTCGAAAAATGGCTGTTTCTAGAACACGCGCAGTTTTTGTGCAGATTTTCAGCTTTGATTGCTTACTGTACCCGTAATTTAAATCCAATTGTTGAAATTTTGGTCTTATCTTATAGTTGCGTTTGTTTAGTTTGCTTGAAGTGCAAATATGTAGTAATTTGCACGAAAATACTAATTTTTATGACGCTTAGGAGGCATAGACATGTATTTGTCTAAAATACGTAAATTTCCTTGTCAGACCTCTGGCTTTAATCGTTCACTGTAGCCACAATTTCTATTTGATTATCAAAATTTTGGTTTCATTTTATAGCTGTCAGTCTGTTGTTTACGCCAAATACAAATTTTAAGTACTTTTCGTAAGAATACTAATTTTGATAAAGTTCCTTATATTTTGGGGGCAGGTTATGGAAACTTTTTCCCTTTACGGCATTCCTGTGGCTTGGTTTTTCAACCGATGTGCTATATTTTGGTGCTAGTGAATAGATCAGCGTCTGAATTTTCCAAAAAGTATAAATTTGTGGTGTTTCGCAAAAGTTTAAGGCCGGGTTTAGTGGTTGAAAGCCAAAAAAATCCCAATTTTGCACGTGTAAACTCCCCAAAACTTTAAATGGGTTTTTCTCCCCTTAAACGTGCGAATTTCGCGTTTTTACGTTTTTATTGAAAAGCTTGACTCAAACTAGTGTTTTGATGGTCGGAACATGTTTTAGGCAAAATTTCGAAAAATGGCTGTTTCTAGAACACGCGCAGTTTTTGTGCAGATTTTCAGCTTTGATTGCTTACTGTGCCCGTAATTTAAATCCAATTGTTGAAATTTTGGTCTTATCTTATAGTTGCGTTTGTTTAGTTTGCTTGAAGTGCAAATATGTAGTAATTTGCATGAAAATACTAATTTTTATGACGCTTAGGAGGCATAGACATGTATTTGTCTAAAATACGTAAATTTCCTTGTCAGACCTCTGGCTTTAATCGTTCACTGTAGCCACAATTTCTATTTGATTATCTAAATTTTGGTTTCATTTTATAGCTGTCAGTCTGTTGTTTACGCCAAATACAAATTTGTAGTACTTTTCGTAAGAATACTAATTTTGATAAAGTTCCTTATATTTTGGGGGCAGGTTATGGAAACTTTTCCCCTTTACGGCATTCCTGTGGCTTGGTTTTTCAACCGATGTGCTATATTTTGGTGTTAGTGAATAGATCAGCGTCTGAATTTTCCAAAAGGTATAAATTTGTGGTATTTCGCAAAAGTTTAAGGCCGGTTTTAGTGGTTGAAAGCCAAAAAAATCCCAATTTTGCACGTGTAAACTCCCCAAAACTTTAAATGGGTTTTTCTCCCCCTTAAACGTGCGAATTTCGCGTTTTTACGTTTTTATTGAAAAGCTTGACTCAAACTAGTGTTTTGATGGTCGGAACATGTTTTAGGCAAAATTTCGAAAAATGGCTGTTTCTAGAACACGCGCAGTTTTTGTGCAGATTTTCAGCTTTGATTGCTTACTGTGCCCGTAATTTAAATCCAATTGTTGAAATTTTGGTCTTATCTTATAGTTGCGTTTGTTTAGTTTGCTTGAAGTGCAAATATGTAGTAATTTGCATGAAAATACTAATTTTTATGACGCTTAGGAGGCATAGACATGTATTTGTCTAAAATACGTAAATTTCCTTGTCAGACCTCTGGCTTTAATCGTTCACTGTAGCCACAATTTCTATTTGATTATCAAAATTTTGGTTTCATTTTATAGCTGTCAGTCTGTTGTTTACGCCAAATACAAATTTGTAGTACTTTTCGTAAGAATACTAATTTTGATAAAGTTCCTTATATTTTGGGGGCAGGTTATGGAAACTTTTTCCCTTTACGGCATTCCTGTGGCTTGGTTTTTCAACCGATGTGCTATATTTTGGTGTTAGTGAATAGATCAGCGTCTGAATTTTCCAAAAAGTATAAATTTGTGGTATTTCGCAAAAGTTTAAGGCCGGGTTTAGTGGTTGAAAGCCAAAAAAATCCCAATTTTGCACGTGTAAACTCCCCAAAACTTTAAATGGGTTTTTCTCCCCTTAAACGTGCGAATTTTGCGTTTTTACGTTTTTATTGAAAAGCTTAACTCAAACTAGTGTTTTGATGGTCGGAACATGTTTTAGGCAAAATTTCGAAAAATGGCTGTTTCTAGAACACGCGCAGTTTTTGTGCAGATTTTCAGCTTTGATTGCTTACTGTGCCCGTAATTTAAATCCAATTGTTGAAATTTTGGTCTTATCTTATAGTTGCGTTTGTTTAGTTTGCTTGAAGTGCAAATATGTAGTAATTTGCATGAAAATACTAATTTTTATGACGCTTAGGAGGCAAAGACATGTATTTGTCTAAAATACGTAAATTTCCTTGTCAGACCTCTGGCTTTAATCGTTCACTGTAGCCACAATTTCTATTTGATTATCAAAATTTTGGTTTCATTTTATAGCTGTCAGTCTGTTGTTTACGCCAAATACAAATTTGTAGTACTTTTCGTAAGAATACTAATTTTGATAAAGTTCCTTATATTTTGGGGGTAGGTTATGGAAACTTTTCCCCTTTACGGCATTCCTGTGGCTTGGTTTTTCAACCGATGTGAACATGTTTTAGGCAAAATTTCGAAAAATGGCAGTTTCTAGAACACGCGCAGTTTTTGTGCAGATTTTCAGCTTTGATTGCTTACTGTGCCCGTAATTTAAATCCAATTGTTGAAATTTTGGTCTTATCTTATAGTTGCGTTTGTTTAGTTTGCTTGAAGTGTAAATATGTAGTAATTTGCATGAAAATACTAATTTTTATGACGCTTAGGAGGCATAGACATGTATTTGTCTAAAATACGTAAATTTCCTTGTCAGACCTCTGGCTTTAATCGTTCACTGTAGCCACAATTTCTATTTGATTATCTAAATTTTGGTTTCATTTTATAGCTGTCAGTCTGTTGTTTACGCCAAATACAAATTTGTAGTACTTTTCGTAAGAATACTAATTTTGATAAAGTTCCTTATATTTTGGGGGCAGGTTATGGAAACTTTTTCCCTTTACGGCATTCCTGTGGCTTGGTTTTTCAACCGATGTGCTATATTTTGGTGTTAGTGAATAGATCAGCGTCTGAATTTTCCAAAAAGTATAAATTTGTGGTATTTCGCAAAAGTTTAAGGCCGGGTTTAGTGGTTGAAAGCCAAAAAAATCCCAATTTTGCACGTGTAAACTCCCCAAAACTTTAAATGGGTTTTTCTCCCCTTAAACGTGCGAATTTCGCGTTTTTACGTTTATATTGAAAAGCTTGACTCAAACTAGTGTTTTGATGGTCGGAACATGTTTTAGGCAAAATTTCGAAAAATGGCTGTTTCTAGAACACGCGCAGTTTTTGTGCAGATTTTCAGTTTTGATTGCTTACTGTGCCCGTAATTTAAATCCAATTGTTGAAATTTTGGTCTTATCTTATAGTTGCGTTTGTTTAGTTTGCTTGAAGTGCAAATATGTAGTAATTTGCATGAAAATACTAATTTTTATGACGCTTAGGAGGCATAGACATGTATTTGTCTAAAATACGTAAATTTCCTTGTCAGACCTCTGGCTTTAATCGTTCACTGTAGCCACAATTTCTATTTGATTATCTAAATTTTGGTTTCATTTTATAGCTGTCAGTCTGTTGTTTACGCCAAATACAAATTTGTAGTACTTTTCGTAAGAATACTAATTTTGATAAAGTTCCTTATATTTTGGGGGCAGGTTATGGAAACTTTTTCCCTTTACGGCATTCCTGTGGCTTGGTTTTTCAACCGATGTGCTATATTTTGGTGTTAGTGAATAGATCAGCGTCTGAATTTTCCAAAAGGTATAAATTTGTGGTATTTCGCAAAAGTTTAAGGCCGGTTTTAGTGGTTGAAAGCCAAAAAAATCCCAATTTTGCACGTGTAAACTCCCCAAAACTTTAAATGGGTTTTTCTCCCCCTTAAACGTGCGAATTTCGCGTTTTTACGTTTTTATTGAAAAGCTTGACTCAAACTAGTGTTTTGATGGTCGGAACATGTTTTAGGCAAAATTTCGAAAAATGGCTGTTTCTAGAACACGCGCAGTTTTTGTGCAGATTTTCAGCTTTGATTGCTTACTGTGCCCGTAATTTAGATCCAATTGTTGAAATTTCGGTCTTATCTTATAGTTGCGTTTGTTTAGTTTGCTTGAAGTGCAAATATGTAGTAATTTGCATGAAAATACTAATTTTTATGACGCTTAGGAGGCAAAGACATGTATTTGTCTAAAATACGTAAATTTCCTTGTCAGACCTCTGGCTTTAATCGTTCACTGTAGCCACAATTTCTATTTGATTATCAAAATTTTGGTTTCATTTTATAGCTGTCAGTCTGTTGTTTACGCCAAATACAAATTTGTAGTACTTTTCGTAAGAATACTAATTTTGATAAAGTTCCTTATATTTTGGGGGTAGGTTATGGAAACTTTTCCCCTTTACGGCATTCCTGTGGCTTGGTTTTTCAACCGATGTGCTATATTTTGGTGTTAGTGAATAGATCAGCGTCTGAATTTTCCAAAAAGTATAAATTTGTGGTATTTCGCAAAAGTTTAAGGCCGGTTTTAGTGGTTGAAAGCCAAAAAATCCCAATTTTGCACGTGTAAACTCCCCAAAACTTTAAATGGGTTTTTCTCCCCTTAAACGTGCGAATTTCGCGTTTTTACGTTTTTATTGAAAAGCTTGACTCAAACTAGTGTTTTGATGGTCGGAACATGTTTTAGGCAAAATTTCGAAAAATGGCTGTTTCTAGAACACGCGCAGTTTTTGTGCAGATTTTCAGCTTTGATTGCTTACTGTGCCCGTAATTTAAATCCAATTGTTGAAATTTTGGTCTTATCTTATAGTTGCGTTTGTTTAGTTTGCTTGAAGTGCAAATATGTAGTAATTTGCATGAAAATACTAATTTTTATGACGCTTAGAGGCATAGACATGTATTTGTCTAAAATACGTAAATTTCCTTGTCAGACCTCTGGCTTTAATCGTTCACTGTAGCCACAATTTCTATTTGATTATCTAAATTTTGGTTTCATTTTATTAGCTGTCAGTCTGTTGTTTACGCCAAATACAAATTTGTAGTACTTTTCGTAAGAATACTAATTTTGATAAAGTTCCTTATATTTTGGGGGCAGGTTAATGGAAACTTTTCCCCTTTACGGCATTCCTGTGGCTTGGTTTTTCAACCGATGTGCTATATTTTGGTGTTAGTGAATAGATCAGCGTCTGAATTTTCCAAAAAGTATAAATTTGTGGTATTTCGCAAAAGTTTAAGGGCCGGTTTTAGTGGTTGAAAGCCAAAAAAATCCCAATTTTGCACGTGTAAACTCCCCAAAACTTTAAATGGGTTTTTCTCCCTTAAACGTGCGAATTTCGCGTTTTTACGTTTTTATTGAAAAGCTTGACTCAAACTAGTGTTTTGATGGTCGGAACATGTTTTAGTGAAAATTTCGAAAAATGGCTGTTTCTAGAACACGCGCAGTTTTTGTGCAGATTTTCAGCTTTGATTGCTTACTGTGCCCGTAATTTAAATCCAATTGTTGAAATTTTGGTCTTATCTTATAGTTGCGTTTGTTTAGTTTGCTTGAAGTGCAAATATGTAGTAATTTGCATGAAAATACTAATTTTTATGACGCTTAGGAGGCATAGACATGTATTTGTCTAAAATACGTAAATTTTCTTGTCAGACCTCTGGCTTTAATCGTTCACTGTAGCCACAATTTCTATTTGATTATCAAAATTTGGTTTCATTTTATAGCTGTCAGTCTGTTGTTTACGCCAAATACAAATTTGTAGTACTTTTTCGTAAGAATACTAATTTTGATAAAGTTCCTTATATTTTGGGGGTAGGTTATGGAAACTTTTCCCTTTACGGCATTCCTGTGGCTTGGTTTTTCAACCGATGTGCTATATTTTGGTGTTAGTGAATAGATCAGCGTCTGAATTTTCCAAAAAGTATAAATTTGTGGTATTTCGCAAAAGTTTAAGGCCGGTTTTAGTGGTTGAAAGCCAAAAAAATCCCAATTTTGCACGTGTAAACTCCCCAAAACTTTAAATGGGTTTTTCTCCCTTAAACGTGCGAATTTTCGCGTTTTTACGTTTTTTATTGAAAAGCTTGACTCAAACTAGTGTTTTGATGGTCGGAACATGTTTTAGGCAAAATTTCGAAAAATGGCTGTTTCTAGAACACGCGCAGTTTTTGTGCAGATTTTCAGCTTTGATTGCTTACTGTGCCCGTAATTTAAATCCAATTGTTGAAATTTTGGTATTATCTTATAGTTGCGTTTGTTTAGTTTGCTTGAAGTGCAAATATGTAGTAATTTGCATGAAAATACTAATTTTTATGACGCTTAGGAGGCATAGACATGTATTTGTCTAAAATACGTAAATTTCCTTGTCAGACCTCTGGCTTTAATCGTTCACTGTAGCCACAATTTCTATTTGATTATCTAAATTTTGGTTTCATTTTATAGCTGTTAGTCTGTTGTTTACGCCAAATACAAATTTGTAGTACTTTTCGTAAGAATACTAATTTTGATAAAGTTCCTTATATTTTGGGGGCAGGTTATGGAAACTTTTTCCCTTTACGGCATTCCTGTGGCTTGGTTTTTCAACCGATGTGCTATATTTTGGTGTTAGTGAATAGATCAGCGTCTGAATTTTCCAAAAAGTATAAATTTGTGGTATTTCGCAAAAGTTTAAGGCCGGGTTTTAGTGGTTGAAAGCCAAAAAAATCCCAATTTTGCACGTGTAAACTCCCCAAAACTTTAAATGGGTTTTTCTCCCCTTAAACGTGCGAATTTCGCGTTTTTACGTTTTTATTGAAAAGCTTAACTCAAACTAGTGTTTTGATGGTCGGAACATGTTTTAGGCAAAATTTCGAAAAATGGCTGTTTCTAGAACACGCGCAGTTTTTGTGCAGATTTTCAGCTTTGATTGCTTACTGTGCCCGTAATTTAAAATCCAATTGTTGAAATTTTGGTCTTATCTTATAGTCGCGTTTGTTTAGTTTGCTTGAAGTGCAAATATGTAGTAATTTGCATGAAAATACTAATTTTTATGACGCTTAGGAGGCATAGACATGTATTTGTCTAAAATACGTAAATTTCCTTGTCAGACCTCTGGCTTTAATCGTTCACTGTAGCCACAATTTCTATTTGATTATCTAAATTTTGGTTTCATTTTTATAGCTGTCAGTCTGTTGTTTACGCCAAATACAAATTTGTAGTACTTTTCGTAAGAATACTAATTTTGATAAAGTTCCTTATATTTTGGGGGCAGGTTATGGAAACTTTTTCCCTTTACGGCATTCCTGTGGCTTGGTTTTTCAACCGATGTGCTATATTTTGGTGTTAGTGAATAGATCAGCGTCTGAATTTTCCAAAAAGGTATAAATTTGTGGTATTTCGCAAAAGTTTAAGGCCGGTTATAGTGGTTGAAAGCCAAAAAAATCCCAATTTGCACGTGTAAGCTCCCCAAAACTTTAAATGGGTTTTTCTCCCCTTAAACGTGCGAATTTCGCGTTTTTACGTTTTTTATTGAAAAGCTTGACTCAAACTAGTGTTTTGATGGTCGGAACATGTTTTAGGCAAAATTTCGAAAAATGGCTGTTTCTAGAACACGCGCAGTTTTTGTGCAGATTTTCAGCTTTGATTGCTTACTGTGCCCGTAATTTAAATCCAATTGTTGAAATTTTGGTCTTATCTTATAGTCGCGTTTGTTTAGTTTGCTTGAAGTGCAAATATGTAGTAATTTGCATGAAAATACTAATTTTTATGACGCTTAGGAGGCATAGACATGTATTTGTCTAAAATACGTAAATTTCCTTGTCAGACCTCTGGCTTTAATCGTTCACTGTAGCCACAATTTCTATTTGATTATCTAAATTTTGGTTTCATTTTATAGCTGTCAGTCTGTTGTTTACGCCAAATACAAATTTGTAGTACATTTCGTAAGAATACTAATTTTGATAAAGTTCCTTATATTTTGGGGGCAGGTTATGGAAACTTTTCCCCTTTACGGCATTCCTGTGGCTTGGTTTTTCAACCGATGTGCTATATTTTGGTGTTAGTGAATAGATCAGCGTCTGAATTTTCCAAAAAGTATAAATTTGTGGTATTTCGCAAAAGTTTAAGGCCGGGTTTAGTGGTTGAAAGCCAAAAAAATCCCAATTTTGCACGTGTAAACTCCCCAAAACTTTAAATGGGTTTTTCTCCCCTTAAACGTGCGAATTTCGCGTTTTTACGTTTTTATTGAAAAGCTTGACTCAAACTAGTGTTTTGATGGTCGGAACATGTTTTAGGCAAAATTTCGAAAAATGGCTGTTTCTAGAACACGCGCAGTTTTTGTGCAGATTTTCAGCTTTGATTGCTTACTGTGCCCGTAATTTAAATCCAATTGTTGAAATTTTGGTCTTATCTTATAGTTGCGTTTGTTTAGTTTGCTTGAAGTGCAAATATGTAGTAATTTGCATGAAAATACTAATTTTTATGACGCTTAGGAGGCATAGACATGTATTTGTCTAAAATACGTAAATTTCCTTGTCAGACCTCTGGCTTTAATCGTTCACTGTAGCCACAATTTCTATTTGATTATCTAAATTTTGGTTTCATTTTATAGCTGTCAGTCTGTTGTTTACGCCAAATACAAATTTGTAGTACTTTTCGTAAGAATACTAATTTTGATAAAGTTCCTTATATTTTGGGGGCAGGTTATGGAAACTTTTCCCCTTTACGGCATTCCTGTGGCTTGGTTTTTCAACCGATGTGCTATATATTGGTGCTAGTGAATAGATCAGCGTCTGAATTTTCCAAAAAGTATAAATTTGTGGTATTTCGCAAAAGTTTAAGGCCGGGTTTAGTGGTTGAAAGCCAAAAAAATCCCAATTTTGCACCTGTAAACTCCCCAAAACTTTAAATGGGTTTTTCTCCCCTTAAACGTGCGAATTTCGCGTTTTTACGTTTCTATTGAAAAGCTTAACTCAAACTAGTGTTTTGATGGTCGGAACATGTTTTAGGCAAAATTTCGAAAAATGGCTGTTTCTAGAACACGCGCAGTTTTTGTGCAGATTTTCAGCTTTGATTGCTTACTGTGCCCGTAATTTAAATCCAATTGTTGAAATTTTGGTCTTATCTTATAGTTGCGTTTGTTTAGTTTGCTTGAAGTGCAAATATGTAGTAATTTGCATGAAAATACTAATTTTTATGACGCTTAGGAGGCATAGACATGTATTTGTCTAAAATACGTAAATTTCCTTGTCAGACCTCTGGCTTTAATCGTTCACTGTAGCCACAATTTCTATTTGATTATCTAAATTTTGGTTTCATTTTATAGCTGTCAGTCTGTTGTTTACGCCAAATACAAATTTGTAGTACTTTTCGTAAGAATACTAATTTTGATAAAGTTCCTTATATTTTGGGGGCAGGTTATGGAAACTTTTTCCCTTTACGGCATTCCTGTGGCTTGGTTTTTCAACCGATGTGCTATATTTTGGTGTTAGTGAATAGATCAGCGTCTGAATTTTCCAAAAAATATAAATTTGTGGTATTTCGCAAAAGTTTAAGGCCGGTTTTAGTGGTTGAAAGCCAAAAAAATCCCAATTTTGCACGTGTAAACTCCCCAAAACTTTAAATGGGTTTTTCTCCCCCTTAAACGTGCGAATTTCGCGTTTTTACGTTTTTATTGAAAAGCTTGACTCAAACTAGTGTTTTGATGGTCGGAACATGTTTTAGGCAAAATTTCGAAAAATGGCTGTTTCTAGAACACGCGCAGTTTTTGTGCAGATTTTCAGCTTTGATTGCTTACTGTGCCCGTAATTTAAATCCAAATGTTGAAATTTTGGTCTTATCTTATAGTTGCGTTTGTTTAGTTTGCTTGAAGTGCAAATATGTAGTAATTTGCATGAAAATACTAATTTTTATGACGCTTAGGAGGCATAGACATGTATTTGTCTAAAATACGTAAATTTCCTTGTCAGACCTCTGGCTTTAATCGTTCACTGTAGCCACAATTTCTATTTGATTATCTAAATTTTGGTTTCATTTTATAGCTGTCAGTCTGTTGTTTACCCTAAATACAAATTTGTAGTACTTTTCGTAAGAATACTAATTTTGATAAAGTTCCTTATATTTTGGGGGCAGGTTATGGAAACTTTTCCCCTTTACGGCATTCCTGTGGCTTGGTTTTTCAACCGATGTGCTATATTTTGGTGTTAGTGAATAGATCAGCGTCTGAATTTTCCAAAAAGTATAAATTTGTGGTATTTCGCAAAAGTTTAAGGCCGGGTTTAGTGGTTGAAAGCCAAAAAAATCCCAATTTTGCACGTGTAAACTCCCCAAAACTTTAAATGGGTTTTTCTCCCCTTAAACGTGCGAATTTCGCGTTTTTACGTTTTTATTGAAAAGCTTAACTCAAACTAGTGTTTTGATGGTCGGAACATGTTTTAGGCAAAATTTCGAAAAATGGCTGTTTCTAGAACACGCGCAGTTTTTGTGCAGATTTTCAGCTTTGATTGCTTACTGTGCCCGTAATTTAAATCCAATTGTTGAAATTTTGGTCTTATCTTATAGTTGCGTTTGTTTAGTTTGCTTGAAGTGCAAATATGTAGTAATTTGCATGAAAATACTAATTTTTATGACGCTTAGGAGGCAAAGACATGTATTTGTCTAAAATACGTAAATTTCCTTGTCAGACCTCTGGCTTTAATCGTTCACTGTAGCCACAATTTCTATTTGATTATCAAAATTTTGGTTTCATTTTATAGCTGTCAGTCTGTTGTTTACGCCAAATACAAATTTGTAGTACTTTTCGTAAGAATACTAATTTTGATAAAGTTCCTTATGCTTTGGGGGTAGGTTATGGAAACTTTTCCCCTTTACGGCATTCCTGTGGCTTGGTTTTTCAACCGATGTGCTATATTTTGGTGTTAGTGAATAGATCAGCGTCTGAATTTTCCAAAAAGTAGAAATTTGTGGTATTTCGCAAAAGTTTAAGGCCGGTTTTAGTGGTTGAAAGCCAAAAAAATCCCAATTTTGCACGTGTAAACTCCCCAAAACTTTAAATGGGTTTTTCTCCCCTTAAACGTGCGAATTTCGCGTTTTTACGTTTTTATTGAAAAGCTTGACTCAAACTAGTGTTTTGATGGTCGGAACATGTTTTAGGCAAAATTTCGAAAAATGGCTGTTTCTAGAACACGCGCAGTTTTTGTGCAGATTTTCAGCTTTGATTGCTTACTGTGCCCGTAATTTAAATCCAATTGTTGAAATTTTGGTCTTATCTTATAGTTGCGTTTGTTTAGTTTGCTTGAAGTGCAAATATGTAGTAATTTGCATGAAAATACTAATTTTTATGACGCTTAGGAGGCATAGACATGTATTTGTCTAAAATACGTAAATTTCCTTGTCAGACCTCTGGCTTTAATCGTTCACTGTAGCCACAATTTCTATTCGATTATCTAAATTTTGGTTTCATTTTATAGCTGTCAGTCTGTTGTTTACGCCAAATACAAATTTGTAGTACTTTTCGTAAGAATACTAATTTTGATAAAGTTCCTTATATTTTGGGGGCAGGTTATGGAAACTTTTCCCCTTTACGGCATTCCTGTGGCTTGGTTTTTCAACCGATGTGCTATATTTTGGTGTTAGTGAATAGATCAGCGTCTGAATTTTCCAAAAAGTATAAATTTGTGGTATTTCGCAAAAGTTTAAGGCCGGGTTTAGTGGTTGAAAGCCAAAAAAATCCCAATTTTGCACGTGTAAACTCCCCAAAACTTTAAATGGGTTTTTCTCCCCTTAAACGTGCGAATTTCGCATTTTTACGTTTTTATTGAAAAGCTTAACTCAAACTAGTGTTTTGATGGTCGGAACATGTTTTAGGCAAAATTTCGAAAAATGGCTGTTTCTAGAACACGCGCAGTTTTTGTGCAGATTTTCAGCTTTGATTGCTTACTGTGCCCGTAATTTAAATCCAATTGTTGAAATTTTGGTCTTATCTTATAGTTGCGTTTGTTTAGTTTGCTTGAAGTGCAAATATGTAGTAATTTGCATGAAAATACTAATTTTTATGACGCTTAGGAGGCAAAGACATGTATTTGTCTAAAATACGTAAATTTCCTTGTCAGACCTCTGGCTTTAATCGTTCACTGTAGCCACAATTTCTATTTGATTATCTAAATTTTGGTTTCATTTTATAGCTGTCAGTCTGTTGTTTACGTCAAATACAAATTTGTAGTACTTTTCGTAAGAATACTAATTTTGATAAAGTTCCTTATATTTTGGGGGCAGGTTATGGAAACTTTTTCCCTTGACGGCATTCCTGTGGCTTGGTTTTTCAACCGATGTGCTATATTTTGGTGCTAGTGAATAGATCAGTGTCTGAATTTTCCAAAAAGTATAAATTTGTGGTATTTCGCAAAAGTTTAAGGCCGGGTTTAGTGGTTGAAAGCCAAAAAAATCCCAATTTTGCACGTGTAAACTCCCCAAAACTTTAAATGGGTTTTTCTCCCCTTAAACGTGCGAATTTCGCGTTTTTACGTTTTTATTGAAAAGCTTAACTCAAACTAGTGTTTTGATGGTCGGAACATGTTTTAGGCAAAATTTCGAAAAATGGCTGTTTCTAGAACACGCGCAGTTTTTGTGCAGATTTTCGGCTTTGATTGCTTACTGTGCCCGTAATTTAAATCCAATTGTTGAAATTTTGGTCTTATCTTATAGTTGCGTTTGTTTAGTTTGCTTGAAGTGCAAATATGTAGTAATTTGCATGAAAATACTAATTTTTATGACGCTTAGGAGGCATAGACATGTATTTGTCTAAAATACGTAAATTTCCTTGTCAGACCTCTGGCTTTAATCGTTCACTGTAGCCACAATTTCTATTTGATTATCTAAATTTTGGTTTCATTTTATAGCTGTCAGTCTGTTGTTTACGCCAAATACAAATTTGTAGTACTTTTCGTAAGAATACTAATTTTGATAAAGTTCCTTATATTTTGGGGGCAGGTTATGGAAACTTTTCCCCTTTACGGCATTCCTGTGGCTTGGTTTTTCAACCGATGTGCTATATTTTGGTGCTAGCGAATGAATCAGCGTCTGAATTTTCCAAAAAGTATAAATTTGTGGTATTTCGCAAAAGTTTAAAGGCCGGGTTTAGTGGTTGAAAGCCAAAAAAATCCCAATTTTGCACGTGTAAACTCCCCAAAACTTTAAATGGGTTTTTCTCCCCTTAAACGTGCGAATTTCGCGTTTTTACGTTTTTATTGAAAAATTTAACTCAAACTAGTGTTTTGATGGTCGGAACATGTTTTAGGCAAAATTTCGAAAAATGGCTGTTTCTAGAACACGCGCAGTTTTTGTGCAGATTTTCAGCTTTGATTGCTTACTGTGCCCGTAATTTAAATCCAATTGTTGAAATTTTGGTCTTATCTTATAGTTGCGTTTGTTTAGTTTGCTTGAAGTGCAAATATGTAGTAATTTGCATGAAAATACTAATTTTTATGACGCTTAGGAGGCATAGACATGTATTTGTCTAAAATACGTAAATTTCCTTGTCAGACCTCTGGCTTTAATCGTTCACTGTAGCCACAATTTCTATTTGATTATCAAAATTTTGGTTTCATTTTATAGTTGTCAGTCTGTTGTTTACGCCAAGTACAAATTTGTAGTACTTTTCGTAAGAATACTAATTTTGATAAAGTTCCTTATATTTTGGGGGCAGGTTATGGAAATTTTTTCCCTTTACGGCATTCCTGTGGCTTGGTTTTTCAACCGATGTGCTATATTTTGGTGCTAGTGAATAGATCAGCGTCTGAATTTTCCAAAAAGTATAAATTTGTGGTATTTCGCAAAAGTTTAAGGCCGGGTTTAGTGGTTGAAAGCCAAAAAAATCCCAATTTTGCACGTGTAAACTCCCCAAAACTTTAAATGGGTTTTTCTCCCCTTAAACGTGCGAATTTCGCGTTTTTACGTTTTTATTGAAAAGCTTAACCCAAACTAGTGTTTTGATGGTCGGAACATGTTTTAGGCAAAATATCGAAAAATTGCTGTTTCTAGAACACGCCTAGTTTTTGTGCAGATTTTCAGCTTTGATTGCTTACTGTGCCCGTAATTTAAATCCAATTGTTGAAATTTTGGTCTTATCTTATAGTTGCGTTTGTTTAGTTTGCTTGAAGTGCAAATATGTAGTAATTTGCATGAAAATACTAATTTTTTATGACGCTTAGGAGGCATAGACATGTATTTGTCTAAAATACGTAAATTTCCTTGTCAGACCTCTGGCTTTAATCGTTCACTGTAGCCACAATTTCTATTTGATTATCTAAATTTTGGTTTCATTTATAGCTGTCAGTCTGTTGTTACGTCAAATACAAATTTGTAGTACTTTTCGTAAGAATACTAATTTTGATAAAGTTCCTTATATTTTGGGGGCAGGTTATGGAAACTTTTTCCCTTTACGGCATTCCTGTGGCTTGGTTTTTCAACCGATGTGCTATATTTTGGTGCTAGTGAATAGATCAGCGTCTGAATTTTCCAAAAAGTATAAATTTGTGGTATTTCGCAAAAGTTTAAGGCCGGGTTTAGTGGTTGAAAGCCAAAAAAGTCCCAATTTTGCACGTGTAAACTCCCCAAAACTTTAAATGGGTTTTTCTCCCCTTAAACGTGCGAATTTCGCGTTTTTACGTTTTTATTGAAAAATTTAACTCAAACTAGTGTTTTGATGGTCGGAACATGTTTTAGGCAAAATTTCGAAAAATGGCTGTTTCTAGAACACGCGCAGTTTTTGTGCAGATTTTCAGCTTTGATTGCTTACTGTGCCCGGATTTAAATCCAATTGTTGAAATTTTGGTCTTATCTTATAGTTGCGTTTGTTTAGTTTGCTTGAAGTGCAAATATGTAGTAATTTGCATGAAAATACTAATTTTTATGACGCTTAGGAGGCATAGACATGTATTTGTCTAAAATACGTAAATTTCCTTGTCAGACCTCTGGCTTTAATCGTTCACTGTAGCCACAATTTCTATTTGATTATCAAAATTTTGGTTTCATTTTATAGTTGTCAGTCTGTTGTTTACGCCAAGTACAAATTTGTAGTACTTTTCGTAAGAATACTAATTTTGATAAAGTTCCTTATATTTTGGGGGCAGGTTATGGAAATTTTTTCCCTTTACGGCATTCCTGTGGCTTGGTTTTTCAACCGATGTGCTATATTTTGGTGCTAGTGAATAGATCAGCGTCTGAATTTTCCAAAAAGTATAAATTTGTGGTATTTCGCAAAAGTTTAAGGCCGGGTTTAGTGGTTGAAAGCCAAAAAAATCCCAATTTTGCACGTGTAAACTCCCCAAAACTTTAAATGGGTTTTTCTCCCCTTAAACGTGCGAATTTCGCGTTTTTACGTTTTTATTGAAAAGCTTAACCCAAACTAGTGTTTTGATGGTCGGAACATGTTTTAGGCAAAATATCGAAAAATTGCTGTTTCTAGAACACGCCTAGTTTTTGTGCAGATTTTCAGCTTTGATTGCTTACTGTGCCCGTAATTTAAATCCAATTGTTGAAATTTTGGTCTTATCTTATAGTTGCGTTTGTTTAGTTTGCTTGAAGTGCAAATATGTAGTAATTTGCATGAAAATACTAATTTTTATGACGCTTAGGAGGCATAGACATGTATTTGTCTAAAATACGTAAATTTCCTTGTCAGACCTCTGGCTTTAATCGTTCACTGTAGCCACAATTTCTATTTGATTATCTAAATTTTGGTTTCATTTTATAGCTGTCAGTCTGTTGTTTACGCCAAATGCAAGTTTGTAGTACTTTTCGTAAGAATACTAATTTTGATAAAGTTCCTTATATTTTGGGGGCAGGTTATGGAAACTTTTCCCCTTCACGGCATTCCTGTGGCTTGGTTTTTCAACCGATGTGCTATATTTTGGTGTTAGTGAATAGATCAGCGTCTGAATTTTCCAAAAAGTATAAATTTGTGGTATTTCGCAAAAGTTTAAGGCCGGTTTTAGTGGTTGAAAGCCAAAAAAATCCCAATTTTGCACGTGTAAACTCCCCAAAACTTTAAATGGGTTTTTCTCCCCTTAAACGTGCGAATTTCGCGTTTTTACGTTTTTATTGAAAAGCTTGACTCAAACTAGTGTTTTGATGGTCGGAACATGTTTTAGGCAAAATTTCGAAAAATGGCTGTTTCTAGAACACGCGCAGTTTTTGTGCAGATTTTCAGCTTTGATTGCTTACTGTGCCCGTAATTTAAATCCAATTGTTGAAATTTTGGTCTTATCTTATAGTTGCGTTTGTTTAGTTTGCTTGAAGTGCAAATATGTAGTAATTTGCATGAAAATACTAATTTTTATGACGCTTAGGAAGCATAGACATGTATTTGTCTAAAATACGTAAATTTCCTTGTCAGACCTCTGGCTTTAATCGTTCACTGTAGCCACAATTTCTATTTGATTATCTAAATTTTGGTTTCATTTTATAGCTGTCAGTCTGTTGTTTACGCCAAATACAAATTTGTAGTACTTTTCGTAAGAATACTAATTTTGATAAAGTTCCTTATATTTTGGGGGCAGGTTATGGAAACTTTTCCCCTTTACGGCATTCCTGTGGCTTGGTTTTTCAACCGATGTGCTATATTTTGGTGTTAGTGAATAGATCAGCGTCTGAATTTTCCAAAAGTATAAATTTGTGGTATTTCGCAAAAGTTTAAGGCCGGGTTTAGTGGTTGAAAGCCAAAAAAATCCCAATTTTGCACGTGTAAACTCCCCAAAACTTTAAATGGGTTTTTCTCCCCTTAAACGTGCGAATTTCGCGTTTTTACGTTTTTATTGAAAAGCTTAACTCAAACTAGTGTTTTGATGGTCGGAACATGTTTTAGGCAAAATATCGAAAAATGGCTGTTTCTAGAACACGCGCAGTTTTTGTGCAGATTTTCAGCTTTGATTGCTTACTGTGCCCGTAATTTAAATCCAATTGTTGAAATTTTGGTCTTATCTTATAGTTGCGTTTGTTTAGTTTGCTTGAAGTGCAAATATGTAGTAATTTGCATGAAAATACTAATTTTTATGACGCTTAGGAGGCATAGACATGTATTTGTCTAAAATACGTAAATTTCCTTGTCAGACCTCTGGCTTTAATCGTTCACTGTAGCCACAATTTCTATTTGATTATCTAAATTTTGGTTTCATTTTATAGCTGTCAGTCTGTTGTTTACGCCAAATACAAATTTGTAGTACTTTTCGTAAGAATGCTAATTTTGATAAAGTTCCTTATATTTTGGGGGCAGGTTATGGAAACTTTTTCCCTTACGGCATTCCTGTGGCTTGGTTTTTCAACCGATGTGCTATATTTTGGTGTTAGTGAATAGATCAGCGTCTGAATTTTCCAAAAAGTATAAATTTGTGGTATTTCGCAAAAGTTTAAGGCCGGTTTTAGTGGTTGAAAGCCAAAAAAATCCCAATTTTGCACGTGTAAACTCCCCAAAACTTTAAATGGGTTTTTCTCCCCTTAAACGTGCGAATTTCGCGTTTTTACGTTTTTATTGAAAAGCTTAACTCAAACTAGTCTTTTGATGGTCGGAACATGTTTTAGGCAAAATATCGAAACATGGCTGTTTCTAGAACACGCGCAGTTTTTGTGCAGATTTTCAGCTTTGATTGCTTACTGTGCCCGTAATTTAAATCCAATTGTTGAAATTTTGGTCTTATCTTATAGTTGCGTTTGTTTAGTTTGCTTGAAGTGCAAATATGTAGTAATTTGCATGAAAATACTAATTTTTATGACGCTTAGGAGGCATAGACATGTATTTGTCTAAAATACGTAAATTTCCTTGTCAGACCTCTGGCTTTAATCGTTCACTGTAGCCACAATTTCTATTTGATTATCAAAATTTTGGTTTCATTTTATAGCTGTCAGTCTTTTGTTTACGCCAAATACAAATTTGTAGTACTTTTCGTAAGAATACTAATTTTGATAAAGTTCCTTATATTTTGGGGGCAGGTTATGGAAACTTTTTCCCTTTACGGCATTCCTGTGGCTTGGTTTTTCAACCGATGTGCTATATTTTGGTGTTAGTGAATAGCGTCTGAATTTTCCAAAAAGTATTAAATTTGTGGTATTTCGCAAAAGTTTAAGACCGGGTTTAGTGGTTGAAAGCCAAAAAAAATCCCAATTTTGCACGTGTAAACTCCCCAAAACTTTAAATGGGTTTTTCTCCCCTTAAACGTGCGAATTTCGCGTTTTTACGTTTTTATTGAAAAGCTTAACTCAAACTAGTGTTTTGATGGTCGGAACATGTTTTAGGCAAAATTTCGAAAAATGGCTGTTTCTAGAACACGCGCAGTTTTTGTGCAGATTTTCAGCTTTGATTGCTTACTGTGCCCGTAATTTAAATTCAATTGTTGAAATTTTGGTCTTATCTTATAGTTGCGTTTGTTTAGTTTGCTTGAAGTGCAAATATGTAGTAATTTGCATGAAAATACTAATTTTTATGACGCTTAGGAGGCATAGACATGTATTTGTCTTAAAATACGTAAATTTCCTTGTCAGACCTCTGGCTTTAATCGTTCACTGTAGCCACAATTTCTATTTGATTATCAAAATTTTGGTTTCATTTTATAGCTGTCAGTCTGTTGTTTACGCCAAATACAAATTTGTAGTACTTTTCGTAAGAATACTAATTTTGATAAAGTTCCTTATATTTTGGGGGCAGGTTATGGAAAACTTTTTCCCTTTACGGCATTCCTGTGGCTTGGTTTTTCAACCGATGTGCTATATTTTGGTGTTAGTGAATAGATCAGCGTCTGAATTTTCCAAAAAGTATAAATTTGTGGTATTTCGCAAAAGTTTAAGACCGGGTTTAGTGGTTGAAAGCCAAAAAAAATCCCAATTTTGCACGTGTAAACTCCCCAAAACTTTAAATGGGTTTTCTCCCCTTAAACGTGCGAATTTCGCGTTTTTACGTTTTTATTGAAAAGCTTAACTCAAACTAGTGTTTTGATGGTCGGAACATGTTTTAGGCAAAATTTCGAAAATGGCTGTTTCTAGAACACGCGCAGTTTTTGTGCAGATTTTCAGCTTTGATTGCTTACTGTGCCCGTAATTTAAATTCAATTGTTGAAATTTTGGTCTTATCTTATAGTTGCGTTTGTTTAGTTTGCTTGAAGTGCAAATATGTAGTAATTTGCATGAAAATACTAATTTTTATGACGCTTAGGAGGCATAGACATGTATTTGTCTAAAATACGTAAATTTCCTTGTCAGACCTCTGGCTTTAATCGTTCACTGTAGCCACAATTTCTATTTGATTATCAAAATTTTGGTTTCATTTTATAGCTGTCAGTCTGTTGTTTACGCCAAATACAAATTTGTAGTACTTTTCGTAAGAATACTAATTTTGATAAAGTTCCTTATATTTTGGGGGCAGGTTATGGAAACTTTTTCCCTTTACGGCATTCCTGTGGCTTGGTTTTTCAACCGATGTGCTATATTTTGGTGTTAGTGAATAGATCAGCGTCTGAATTTTCCAAAAAATATAAATTTGTGGTATTTCGCAAAAGTTTAAGGCCGGGTTTAGTGGTTGAAAGCCAAAAAAATCCCAATTTTGCACGTGTAAACTCCCCAAAACTTTAAATGGGTTTTTCTCCCCTTAAACGTGCGAATTTCGCGTTTTTACGTTTTTATTGAAAAGCTTAACTCAAACTAGTGTTTTGATGGTCGGAACATGTTTTAGGCAAAATTTCGAAAAATGGCTGTTTCTAGAACACGCGCAGTTTTTGTGCAGATTTTCAGCTTTGATTGCTTACTGTGCCCGTAATTTAAATCCATTTGTTGAAATTTTGGTCTTATCTTATAGTTGCGTTTGTTTAGTTTGCTTGAAGTGCAAATATGTAGTAATTTGCATGAAAATACTAATTTTTATGACGCTTAGGAGGCATAGACATGTATTTGTCTAAAATACGTAAATTTCCTTGTCAGACCTCTGGCTTTAATCGTTCACTGTAGCCACAATTTCTATTTGATTATCTAAATTTTGGTTTCATTTTATAGCTGTCAGTCTGTTGTTTACGCCAAATACAAATTTGTAGTACTTTTCGTAAGAATACTAATTTTGATAAAGTTCCTTATATTTTGGGGGCAGGTTATGGAAACTTTTCCCCTTTACGGCATTCCTGTGGCTTGGTTTTTCAACCGATGTGCTATATTTTGGTGTTAGTGAATAGATCAGCGTCTGAATTTTCCAAAAAGTCTAAATTTGTGGTATTTCGCAAAAGTTTAAGGCCGGTTTTAGTGGTTGAAAGCCAAAAAAATCCCAATTTTGCACGTGTAAACTCCCCAAAACTTTAAATGGGTTTTTCTCCCCTTAAACGTGCGAATTTCGCGTTTTTACGTTTTTATTGAAAAGCTTGACTCAAACTAGTGTTTTGATGGTCGGAACATGTTTTAGGCAAAATTTCGAAAAATGGCTGTTTCTAGAACACGCGCAGTTTTTGTGCAGATTTTCAGCTTTGATTGCTTACTGTGCCCGTAATTTAAATCCAATTGTTGAAATTTTGGTCTTATCTTATAGTTGCGTTTGTTTAGTTTGCTTGAAGTGCAAATATGTAGTAATTTGCATGAAAATACTAATTTTTATGACGCTTAGGGGGCATAGACATGTATTTGTCTAAAATACGTAAATTTCCTTGTCAGACCTCTGGCTTTAATCGTTCACTGTAGCCACAATTTCTATTTGATTATCTAAATTTTGGTTTCATTTTATAGCTGTCAGTCTGTTGTTTACGCCAAATACAAATTTGTAGTACTTTTCGTAAGAATACTAATTTTGATAAAGTTCCTTATATTTTGGGGGCAGGTTATGGAAACTTTTCCCCTTTACGGCATTCCTGTGGCTTGGTTTTTCAACCGATGTGCTATATTTTGGTGTTAGTGAATAGATCAGCGTCTGAATTTTCCAAAAAGTATAAATTTGTGGTATTTCGCAAAAGTTTAAGGCCGGGTTTAGTGGTTGAAAGCCAAAAAAATCCCAATTTTGCACGTGTAAACTCCCCAAAACTTTAAATGGGTTTTTCTCCCCTTAAACGTGCGAATTTCGCGTTTTTACGTTTTTATTGAAAAGCTTAACTCAAACTAGTGTTTTGATGGTCGGAACATGTTTTAGGCAAAATTTCGAAAAATGGCTGTTTCTAGAACACGCGCAGTTTTTGTGCAGATTTTCAGCTTTGATTGCTTACTGTGCCCGTAATTTAAATCCAATTGTTGAAATTTTGGTCTTATCTTATAGTTGCGTTTGTTTAGTTTGCTTGAAGTGCAAATATGTAGTAATTTGCATGAAAATACTAATTTTTATGACGCTTAGGAGGCATAGACATGTATTTGTCTAAAATACGTAAATTTCCTTGTCAGACCTCTGGCTTTAATCGTTCACTGTAGCCACAATTTCTATTTGATTATCTAAATTTTGGTTTCATTTTATAGCTGTCAGTCTGTTGTTTACGCCAAATACAAATTTGTAGTACTTTTCGTAAGAATACTAATTTTGATAAAGTTCCTTATATTTTGGGGGCAGGTTATGGAAACTTTTCCCCTTTACGGCATTCCTGTGGCTTGGTTTTTCAACCGATGTGCTATATTTTGGTGTTAGTGAATAGATCAGCGTCTGAATTTTCCAAAAAGTCTAAATTTGTGGTATTTCGCAAAAGTTTAAGGCCGGGTTTAGTGGTTGAAAGCCAAAAAAATCCCAATTTTGCACGTGTAAACTCCCCAAAACTTTAAATGGGTTTTTCTCCCCTTAAACGTGCGAATTTCGCGTTTTTACGTTTTTATTGAAAAGCTTGACTCAAACTAGTGTTTTGATGGTCGGAACATGTTTTAGGCAAAATTTCGAAAAATGGCTGTTTCTAGAACACGCGCAGTTTTTGTGCAGATTTTCAGCTTTGATTGCTTACTGTGCCCGTAATTTAAATCCAATTGTTGAAATTTTGGTCTTATCTTATAGTTGCGTTTGTTCAGTTTGCTTGAAGTGCAAATATGTAGTAATTTGCATGAAAATACTAATTTTTATGACGCTTAGGAGGCATAGACATGTATTTGTCTAAAATACGTAAATTTCCTTGTCAGACCTCTGGCTTTAATCGTTCACTGTAGCCACAATTTCTATTTGATTATCAAAATTTTGGTTTCATTTTATAGCTGTCAGTCTGTTTACGCCAAATACAAATTTGTAGTACTTTTCGGAAGAATACTAATTTTGATAAAGTTCCTTATATTTTGGGGGCAGGTTATGGAAACTTTTCCCCTTTACGGCATTCCTGTGGCTTGGTTTTTCAACCGATGTGCTATATTTTGGTGTGAGTGAATAGATCAGCGTCTGAATTTTCCAAAAAGTATAAATTTGTGGTATTTCGCAAAAGTTTAAGGCCGGGTTTAGTGGTTGAAAGCCAAAAAAATCCCAATTTTGCACGTGTAAACTCCCCAAAACTTTAAATGGGTTTTTCTCCCCTTAAACGTGCGAATTTCGCGTTTTTACGTTTTTATTGAAAAGCTTGACTCAAACTAGTGTTTTTGATGGTCGGAACATGTTTTAGGCAAAATTTCGAAAAATGGCTGTTTCTAGAACACGCGCAGTTTTTGTGCAGATTTTCAGCTTTGATTGCTTACTGTGCCCGTAATTTAAATCCATTTGTTGAAATTTTGGTCTTATCTTATAGTTGCGTTTGTTTAGTTTGCTTGAAGTGCAAATATGTAGTAATTTGCATGAAAATACTAATTTTTATGACGCTTAGGAGGCATAGACATGTATTTGTCTAAAATACGTAAATTTCCTTGTCAGACCTCTGGCTTTAATCGTTCACTGTAGCCACAATTTCTATTTGATTATCTAAATTTTGGTTTCATTTTATAGCTGTCAGTCTGTTGTTTACGCCAAATACAAATTTGTAGTACTTTTCGTAAGAATACTAATTTTGATAAAGTTCCTTATATTTTGGGGGCAGGTTATGGAAACTTTTCCCCTTTACGGCATTCCTGTGGCTTGGTTTTTCAACCGATGTGCTATATTTTGGTGTTAGTGAATAGATCAGCGTCTGAATTTTCCAAAAAGTATAAATTTGTGGTATTTCGCAAAAGCTTAAGGCCGGGTTTAGTGGTTGAAAGCCAAAAAAATCCCAATTTTGCACGTGTAAACTCCCCAAAACTTTAAATGGGTTTTTCTCCCCTTAAACGTGCGAATTTCGCGTTTTTACGTTTTTATTGAAAAGCTTGACTCAAACTAGTGTTTTGATGGTCGGAACATGTTTTAGGCAAAATTTCGAAAAATGGCTGTTTCTAGAACACGCGCAGTTTTTGTGCAGATTTTCAGCTTTGATTGCTTACTGTGCCCGTAATTTAAATCCAATTGTTGAAATTTTGGTCTTATCTTATAGTTGCGTTTGTTTAGTTTGCTTGAAGTGCAAATATGTAGTAATTTGCATGAAAATACTAATTTTTATGACGCTTAGGAGGCATAGACATGTATTTGTCTAAAATACGTAAATTTCCTTGTCAGACCTCTGGCTTTAATCGTTCACTGTAGCCACAATTTCTATTTGATTATCTAAATTTTGGTTTCATTTTATAGCTGTCAGTCTGTTGTTTACGCCAAATACAAATTTGTAGTACTTTTCGTAAGAATACTAATTTTGATAAAGTTCCTTATATTTTGGGGGCAGGTTATGGAAACTTTTCCCCTTTACGGCATCCTGTGGCTTGGTTTTTCAACCGATGTGCTATATTTTGCTGTTAGTGAATAGATCAGCGTCTGAATTTTCCAAAAAGTATAAATTTGTGGTATTTCGCAAAAGTTTAAGGCCGGGTTTAGTGGTTGAAAGCCAAAAAAATCCCAATTTTGCACGTGTAAACTCCCCAAAACTTTAAATGGGTTTTTCTCCCCTTAAACGTGCGAATTTCGCGTTTTTACGTTTTTATTGAAAAGCTTGACTCAAACTAGTGTTTTGATGGTCGGAACATGTTTTAGGCAAAATTTCGAAAAATGGCTGTTTCTAGAACACGCGCAGTTTTTGTGCAGATTTTCAGCTTTGATTGCTTACTGTGCCCGTAATTTAAATCCAATTGTTGAAATTTTGGTCTTATCTTATAGTTGCGTTTGTTTAGTTTGCTTGAAGTGCAAATATGTAGTAATTTGCATGAAAATACTAATTTTTATGACGCTTAGGAGGCATAGACATGTATTTGTCTAAAATACGTAAATTTCCTTGTCAGACCTCTGGCTTTAATCGTTCACTGTAGCCACAATTTCTATTTGATTATCAAAATTTTGGTTTCAATTTATAGCTGTCAGTCTGTTGTTTACGTCAAATACAAATTTGTAGTACTTTTCGTAAGAATACTAATTTTGATAAAGTTCCTTATATTTTGGGGGCAGGTTATGGAAACTTTTCCCCTTTACGGCATTCCTGTGGCTTGGTTTTTCAACCGATGTGCTATATTTTGGTGTTAGTGAATAGATCAGCGTCTGAATTTTCCAAAAAGTATAAATTGTGGTATTTCGCAAAAGTTTAAGGCCGGGTTTAGTGGTTGAAAGCCAAAAAATCCCAATTTTGCACGTGTAAACTCCCCAAAACTTTAAGTGGGTTTTTCTCCCCTTAAACGTGCGAATTCCGCGTTTTTACGTTTCTATTGAAAAGCTTAACTCAAACTAGTGTTTTGATGGTCGGAACATGTTTTAGGCAAAATTTCGAAAAATGGCTGTTTCTAGAACACGCGCAGTTTTTGTGCAGATTTTCAGCTTTGATTGCTTACTGTGCCCGTAATTTAAATCCAATTGTTGAAATTTTGGTCTTATCTTATAGTTGCGTTTGTTTAGTTTGCTTGAAGTGCAAATATGTAGTAATTTGCATGAAAATACTAATTTTTATGACGCTTAGGAGGCATAGACATGTATTTGTCTAAAATACGTAAATTTCCTTGTCAGACCTCTGGCTTTAATCGTTCACTGTAGCCACAATTTCTATTTGATTATCTAAATTTTGGTTTCATTTTATAGCTGTCAGTCTGTTGTTTACGCCAAATACAAATTTGTAGTACTTTTCGTAAGAATACTAATTTTGATAAAGTTCCTTATATTTTGGGGGCAGGTTATGGAAACTTTTCCCTTTACGGCATTCCTGTGGCTTGGTTTTTCAACCGATGTGCTATATTTTGGTGTTAGTGAATAGATCAGCGTCTGAATTTTCCAAAAAGTATAAATTTGTGGTATTTCGCAAAAGTTTAAGGCCGGGTTTAGTGGTTGAAAGCCAAAAAAATCCCAATTTTGCACGTGTAAACTCCCCAAAACTTTAAATGGGTTTTCTCCCCTTAAACGTGCGAATTTCGCGTTTTTACGTTTTTATTGAAAAGCTTGACTCAAACTAGTGTTTTGATGGTCGGAACATGTTTTAGGCAAAATTTCGAAAAATGGCTGTTTCTAGAACACGCGCAGTTTTTGTGCAGATTTTCAGCTTTGATTGCTTACTGTGCCCGTAATTTAAATCCAATTGTTGAAATTTTGGTCTTATCTTATAGTTGCGTTTGTTTAGTTTGCTTGAAGTGCAAATATGTAGTAATTTGCATGAAAATACTAATTTTTATGACGCTTAGGGGGCATAGACATGTATTTGTCTAAAATACGTAAATTTCCTTGTCAGACCTCTGGCTTTAATCGTTCACTGTAGCCACAATTTCTATTTGATTATCTAAATTTTGGTTTCATTTTATAGCTGTCAGTCTGTTGTTTACGCCAAATACAAATTTGTAGTACTTTTCATAAGAATACTAATTTTGATAAAGTTCCTTATATTTTGGGGGCAGGTTATGGAAACTTTTTCCCCTTTACGGTATTCCTGTGGTTTGGTTTTTCAACCGATGTGCTATATTTTGGTGCTAGTGAATAGATCAGCGTCTGAATTTTCCAAAAAGTATAAATTTGTGGTATTTCGCAAAAGTTTAAGGCCGGGTTTGGTGGTTGAAAGCCAAAAAAATCCCAATTTTGCACGTGTAAACTCCCCAAAACTTTAAATGGGTTTTTCTCCCCTTAAACGTGCGAATTTCGCGTTTTTACGTTTTTATTGAAAAGCTTAACTCAAACTAGTGTTTTGATGGTCGGAACATGTTTTAGGCAAAATATCGAAAAATGGCTGTTTCTAGAACACGCGCAGTTTTTGTGCAGATTTTCAGCTTTGATTGCTTACTGTGCCCGTAATTTAAATCCAATTGTTGTAATTTTGGTCTTATCTTATAGTTGCGTTTGTTTAGTTTGTTTGAAGTGCAAATATGTAGTAGTTTGCATGAAAATACTAATTTTTATGACGCTTAGGAGGCATAGACATGTATTTGTCTAAAATACGTAAATTTCCTTGTCAGACCTCTGGCTTTAATCGTTCACTGTAGCCACAATTTCTATTTGATTATCTAAATTTTGGTTTCATTTTATAGCTGTCAGTCTGTTGTTTACGCCAAATACAAATTTGTAGTACTTTTCGTAAGAATACTAATTTTGATAAAGTTCCTTATATTTTGGGGGCAGGTTATGGAAACTTTTCCCCTTTACGGCATTCCTGTGGCTTGGTTTTTCAACCGATGTGCTATATTTTGGTGTTAGTGAATAGATCAGCGTCTGAATTTTCCAAAAAGTATAAATTTGTGGTATTTCGCAAAAGTTTAAGGCCGGTTTTAGTGGTTGAAAGCCAAAAAAATCCCAATTTTGCACGTGTAAACTCCCCAAAACTTTAAATGGGTTTTTCTCCCCTTAAACGTGCGAATTTCGCGTTTTTACGTTTTTATTGAAAAGCTTGACTCAAACTAGTGTTTTGATGGTCGGAACATGTTTTAGGCAAAATTTCGAAAAATGGCTGTTTCTAGAACACGCGCAGTTTTTGTGCAGATTTTCAGCTTTGATTGCTTACTGTGCCCGTAATTTAAATCCAATTGTTGAAATTTTGGTCTTATCTTATAGTTGCGTTTGTTTAGTTTGCTTGAAGTGCAAATATGTAGTAATTTGCATGAAAATACTAATTTTTATGACGCTTAGGAGGCATAGACATGTATTTGTCTAAAATACGTAAATTTCCTTGTCAGACCTCTGGCTTTAATCGTTCACTGTAGCCACAATTTCTATTTGATTATCTAAATTTTGGTTTCATTTTATAGCTGTCAGTCTGTTGTTTACGCCAAATACAAATTTGTAGTACTTTTCGTAAGAATACTAATTTTGATAAAGTTCCTTATATTTTGGGGGCAGGTTATGGAAACTTTTCCCCTTTACGGCATTCCTGTGGCTTGGTTTTTCAACCGATGTGCTATATTTTGGTGTTAGTGAATAGATCAGCGTCTGAATTTTCCAAAAAGTATAAATTTGTGGTATTTCGCAAAAGTTTAAGGCCGGGTTTAGTGGTTGAAAGCCAAAAAAATCCCAATTTTGCACGTGTAAACTCCCCAAAACTTTAAATGGGTTTTTCTCCCCTTAAACGTGCGAATTTCGCGTTTTTACGTTTTTATTGAAAAGCTTAACTCAAACTAGTGTTTTGATGGTCGGAACATGTTTTAGGCAAAATTTCGAAAAATGGCTGTTTCTAGAACACGCGCAGTTTTTGTGCAGATTTTCAGCTTTGATTGCTTACTGTGCCCGTAATTTAAATCCAATTGTTGAAATTTTGGTCTTATCTTATAGTTGCGTTTGTTTAGTTTGCTTGAAGTGCAAATATGTAGTAATTTGCATGAAAATACTAATTTTTATGACGCTTAGGAGGCATAGACATGTATTTGTCTAAAATACGTAAATTTCCTTGTCAGACCTCTGGCTTTAATCGTTCACTGTAGCCACAATTTCTATTTGATTATCAAAATTTTGGTTTCATTTTATAGCTGTCAGTCTGTTGTTTACGCCAAATACAAATTTGTAGTACTTTTCGTAAGAATACTAATTTTGATAAAGTTCCTTATATTTTGGGGGCAGGTTATGGAAACTTTTTCCCTTTACGGCATTCCTGTGGCTTGGTTTTTCAACCGATGTGCTATATTTTGGTGTTAGTGAATAGATCAGCGTCTGAATTTTCCAAAAAGTATAAATTTGTGGTATTTCGCAAAAGTTTAAGGCCGGTTTTAGTGGTTGAAAGCCAAAAAAATCCCAATTTTGCACGTGTAAACTCCCCAAAACTTTAAATGGGTTTTTTCTCCCCTTAAACGTGCGAATTTCGCGTTTTTACGTTTTTATTGAAAAGCTTAACTCAAACTAGTGTTTTGATGGTCGGAACATGTTTTAGGCAAAATTTCGAAAAATGGCTGTTTCTAGAACACGCGCAGTTTTTGTGCAGATTTTCAGCTTTGATTGCTTACTGTGCCCGTAATTTAAATCCAATTGTTGAAATTTTGGTCTTATCTTATAGTTGCGTTTGTTTAATTTGCTTGAAGTGCAAATATGTAGTAATTTGCATGAAAATACTAATTTTTATGACGCTTAGGAGGCATAGACATGTATTTGTCTAAAATACGTAAATTTCCATGTCAGACCTCTGGCTTTAATCGTTCACTGTAGCCACAATTTCTATTTGATTATCTAAATTTTGGTTTCATTTTATAGCTGTCAGTCTGTTGTTTACGCCAAATACAAATTTGTAGTACTTTTCGTAAGAATACTAATTTTGATAAAGTTCCTTATATTTTGGGGGCAGGTTATGGAAACTTTTTCACTTTACGGCATTCCTGTGGCTTGGTTTTTCAACCGATGTGCTATATTTTGGTGCTAGTGAATAGATCAGCGTCTGAATTTTCCAAAAAGTATAAATTTGTGGTATTTCGCAAAAGTTTAAGGCCGGGTTTAGTGGTTGAAAGCCAAAAAAATCCCAATTTTGCACGTGTAAACTCCCCAAAACTTTAAATGGGTTTTTCTCCCCTTAAACGTGCGAATTTCGCGTTTTTACGTTTATATTGAAAAGCTTAACTCAAACTAGTGTTTTGATGGTCGGAACATGTTTTAGGCAAAATTTCGAAAAATGGCTGTTTCTAGAACACGCGCAGTTTTTGTGCAGATTTTCAGCTTTGATTGCTTACTGTGCCCGTAATTTAAATCCAATTGTTGAAATTTTAGTCTTATCTTATAGTTGCGTTTGTTTAGTTTGTTTGAAGTGCAAATATGTAGTAGTTTGCATGAAAATACTAATTTTTATGACGCTTAGGAGGCATAGACATGTATTTGTCTAAAATACGTAAATTTCCTTGTCAGACCTCTGGCTTTAATCGTTCACTGTAGCCACAATTTCTATTTGATTATCAAAATTTTGGTTTCATTTTATAGCTGTCAGTCTGTTGTTTACGCCAAATACAAATTCGTAGTACTTTTCGTAAGAATACTAATTTTGATAAAGTTCCTTATATTTTGGGGGCAGGTTATGGAAACTTTTCCCCTTTACGGCATTCCTGTGGCTTGGTTTTTCAACCGATGTGCTATATTTTGGTGTTAGTGAGTAGATCAGCGTCTGAATTTTCCAAAAAGTATAAATTTGTGGTATTTCGCAAAAGTTTAAGGCCGGTTTTAGTGGTTGAAAGCCAAAAACATCCCAATTTTGCACGTGTAAACTCCCCAAAACTTTAAATGGGTTTTTCTCCCCTTAAACGTGCGAATTTCGCGTTTTTACGTTTTTATTGAAAAGCTTAACTCAAACTAGTGTTTTGATGGTCGGAACATGTTTTAGGCAAAATTTCGAAAAATGGCTGTTTCTAGAACACGCGCAGTTTTTGTGCAGATTTTCAGCTTTGATTGCTTACTGTGCCCGTAATTTAAATCCAATTGTTGAAATTTTGGTCTTATCTTATAGTTGCGTTTGTTTAGTTTGCTTGAAGTGCAAATATGTAGTAATTTGCATGAAAATACTAATTTTTATGACGCTTAGGAGGCATAGACATGTATTTGTCTAAAATACGTAAATTTCCTTGTCAGACCTCTGGCTTTAATCGTTCACTGTAGCCACAATTTCTATTTGATTATCAAAATTTTGGTTTCATTTTATAGCTGTCAGTCTGTTGTTTACGCCAAATACAAATTTGTAGTACTTTTCGTAAGAATACTAATTTTGATAAAGTTCCTTATATTTTGGGGGCAGGTTATGGAAACTTTTCCCCTTTACGGCATTCCTGTGGCTTGGTTTTTCAACCGATGTGCTATATTTTGGTGTTAGTGAGTAGATCAGCGTCTGAATTTTCCAAAAAGTATAAATTTGTGGTATTTCGCAAAAGTTTAAGGCCGGGTTTAGTGGTTGAAAGCCAAAACATCCCAATTTTGCACGTGTAAACTCCCCAAAACTTTAAATGGGTTTTTCTCCCCTTAAACGTGCGAATTTCGCGTTTTTACGTTTTTATTGAAAAGCTTAACTCAAACTAGTGTTTTGATGGTCGGAACATGTTTTAGGCAAAATTTCGAAAAATGGCTGTTTCTAGAACACGCGCAGTTTTTGTGCAGATTTTCAGCTTTGATTGCTTACTGTGCCCGTAATTTAAATCCAATTGTTGAAATTTTGGTCTTATCTTATAGTTGCGTTTGTTTAGTTTGCTTGAAGTGCAAATATGTAGTAATTTGCATGAAAATACTAATTTTTATGACGCTTAGGAGGCATAGACATGTATTTGTCTAAAATACGTAAATTTCCTTGTCAGACCTCTGGCTTTAATCGTTCACTGTAGCCACAATTTCTATTTGATTATCAAAATTTTGGTTTCATTTTATAGCTGTCAGTCTGTTGTTTACGCCAAATACAAATTCGTAGTACTTTTCGTAAGAATACTAATTTTTGATAAAGTTCCTTATATTTTTGGGGGCAGGTTATGGAAACTTTTCCCCTTTACGGCATTCCTGTTGCTTGGTTTTTCAACCGATGTGCTATATTTTGGTGTTAGTGAATAGATCAGCGTCTGAATTTTCCAAAAAGTATAAATTTGTGGTATTTCGCAAAAGTTTAAGGCCGGGTTTAGTTGTTGAAAGCCAAAAAAATCCCAATTTTGCACGTGTAAACTCCCCAAAACTTTAAATGGGTTTTTCTCCCCTTAAACGTGCGAATTTCGCGTTTTTACGTTTTTATTGAAAAGCTTAACTCAAACTAGTGTTTTGATGGTCGGAACATGTTTTAGGCAAAATTTCGAAAAATGGCTGTTTCTAGAACACGCGCAGTTTTTGTGCAGATTTTCAGCTTTGATTGCTTACTGTGCCCGTAATTTAAATCCAATTGTTGAAATTTTGGTCTTATCTTATAGTTGCGTTTGTTTAGTTTGCTTGAAGTGCAAATATGTAGTAATTTGCATGAAAATACTAATTTTTATGACGCTTAGGAGGCATAGACATGTATTTGTCTAAAATACGTAAATTTCCTTGTCAGACCTCTGGCTTTAATCGTTCACTGTAGCCACAATTTCTATTTGATTATCAAAATTTTGGTTTCATTTTATAGCTGTCAGTCTGTTGTTTACGCCAAATACAAATTTGTAGTACTTTTCGTAAGAATACTAATTTTGATAAAGTTCCTTATATTTTGGGGGCAGGTTATGGAAACTTTTCCCCTTTACGGCATTCCTGTGGCTTGGTTTTTCAACCGATGTGCTATATTTTGGTGTTAGTGAGTAGATCAGCGTCTGAATTTTCCAAAAAGTATAAATTTGTGGTATTTCGCAAAGTTTAAGGCCGGGTTTAGTGGTTGAAAGCCAAAACATCCCAATTTTGCACGTGTAAACTCCCCAAAACTTTAAATGGGTATTTCTCCCCTTAAACGTGCGAATTTCGCGTTTTTACGTTTTTATTGAAAAGCTTAACTCAAACTAGTGTTTTGATGGTCGGAACATGTTTTAAGCAAAATTTCGAAAAATGGCTGTTTCTAGAACACGCGCAGTTTTTGTGCAGATTTTCAGCTTTGATTGCTTACTGTGCCCGTAATTTAAATCCAATTGTTGAAATTTTGGTCTTATCTTATAGTTGCGTTTGTTTAGTTTGCTTGAAGTGCAAATATGTAGTAATTTGCATGAAAATACTAATTTTTATGACGCTTAGGAGGCATAGACATGTATTTGTCTAAAATACGTAAATTTCCTTGTCAGACCTCTGGCTTTAATCGTTCACTGTAGCCACAATTTCTATTTGATTATCTAAATTTTGGTTTCATTTTATAGCTGTCAGTCTGTTGTTTACGCCAAATACAAATTTGTAGTACTTTTCGTAAGAATACTAATTTTGATAAAGTTCCTTATATTTTGGGGGCAGGTTATGGAAACTTTTCCCCTTTACGGCATTCCTGTGGCTTGGTTTTTCAACCGATGTGCTATAGTATAAATTTGTGGTATTTCGCAAAAGTTTAAGGCCGGTTTAGTGGTTGAAAGCCAAAAAAATCCCAATTTTGCACGTGTAAACTCCCCAAAACTTTAAATGGGTTTTTCTCCCCTTAAACGTGCGAATTTTGCGTTTTTACGTTTTTATTGAAAAGCTTGACTCAAACTAGTGTTTTGATGGTCGGAACATGTGTTAGGCAAAATTTCGAAAAATGGCTGTTTCTAGAACACGCGCAGTTTTTGTGCAGATTTTCAGCTTTGATTGCTTACTGTGCCCGTAATTTAAATCCAATTGTTGAAATTTTGGTCTTATCTTATAGTTGCGTTTGTTTAGTTTGCTTGAAGTGCAAATATGTAGTAATTTGCATGAAAATACTAATTTTTATGACGCTTAGGAGGCATAGACATGTATTTGTCTAAAATACGTAAATTTCCTTGTCAGACCTCTGGCTTTAATCGTTCACTGTAGCCACAATTTCTATTTGATTATCAAAATTTTGGTTTCATTTTATAGCTGTCAGTCTGTTGTTTACGCCAAATACAAATTTGTAGTACTTTTCGTAAGAATACTAATTTTGATAAAGTTCCTTATATTTTGGGGCAGGTTATGGAAACTTTTCCCTTTACGGCATTCCTGTGGCTTGGTTTTTCAACCGATGTGCTATATTTTGGTGTTAGTGAATAGATCAGCGTCTGAATTTTCCAAAAAGTATAAATTTGTGGTATTTTGCAAAAGTTTAAGGCCGGGTTTAGTGGTTGAAAGCCAAAAAAATCCCAATTTTGCACGTGTAAACTCCCCAAAACTTTAAATGGGTTTTTCTCCCCTTAAACGTGCGAATTTCGCGTTTTTACGTTTTTATTGAAAAGCTTAACTCAAACTAGTGTTTTGATGGTCGGAACATGTTTTAGGCAAAATTTCGAAAAATGGCTGTTTCTAGAACACGCGCAGTTTTTGTGCAGATTTTCAGCTTTGATTGCTTACTGTGCCCGTAATTTAAATCCAATTGTTGAAATTTTGGTCTTATCTTATAGTTGCGTTTGTTTAGTTTGCTTGAAGTGCAAATATGTAGTAATTTGCATGAAAATACTAATTTTTATGACGCTTAGGAGGCATAGACATGTATTTGTCTAAAATACGTAAATTTCCTTGTCAGACCTCTGGCTTTAATCGTTCACTGTAGCCACAATTTCTATTTGATTATCAAAATTTTGGTTTCATTTTATAGCTGTCAGTCTGTTGTTTACGCCAAATACAAATTTGTAGTACTTTTCGTAAGAATACTAAATTTTGATAAAGTTCCTTATATTTTGGGGGCAGGTTATGGAAACTTTTTCCCTTTACGGCATTCCTGTGGCTTGGTTTTTCAACCGATGTGCTATATTTGGTGTTAGTGAATAGATCAGCGTCTGAATTTTCCAAAAAGTATAAATTTGTGGTATTTCGCAAAAGTTTAAGGCCGGTTTTAGTGGTTGAAAGCCAAAAAAAACCCAATTTTGCACGTGTAAACTCCCCAAAACTTTAAATGGGTTTTTCTCCCCTTAAACGTGCGAATTTCGCGTTTTTACGTTTTTATTGAAAAGCTTAACTCAAACTAGTGTTTTGATGGTCGGAACATGTTTTAGGCAAAATTTCGAAAAATGGCTGTTTCTAGAACACGCGCAGTTTTTGTGCAGATTTTCAGCTTTGATTGCTTACTGTGCCCGTAATTTAAATCCAATTGTTGAAATTTTGGTCTTATCTTATAGTTGCGTTTGTTTAATTTGCTTGAAGTGCAAATATGTAGTAATTTGCATGAAAATACTAATTTTTATGACGCTTAGGAGGCATAGACATGTATTTGTCTAAAATACGTAAATTTCCTTGTCAGACCTCTGGCTTTAATCGTTCACTGTAGCCACAATTTCTATTTGATTATCTAAATTTTGGTTTCATTTTATAGCTGTCAGTCTGTTGTTTACGCCAAATACAAATTTGTAGTACTTTTCGTAAGAATACTAATTTTGATAAAGTTCCTTATATTTTGGGGGCAGGTTATGGAAACCATTTCCCTTTACGGCATTCCTGTGGCTTGGTTTTTCAACCGATGTGCTATATTTTGGTGTTAGTGAATAGATCAGCGTCTGAATTTTCCAAAAAGTATAAATTTGTGGTATTTCGCAAAAGTTTAAGGCCGGGTTTAGTGGTTGAAAGCCAAAAAAATCCCAATTTTGCACGTGTAAACTCCCCAAAACTTTAAATGGGTTTTCTCCCCTTAAACGTGCGAATTTCGCGTTTTTACGTTTTTATTGAAAAGCTTAACTCAAACTAGTGTTTTGATGGTCGGAACATGTTTTAGGCAAAATTTCGAAAAATGGCTGTTTCTAGAACACGCGCAGTTTTTGTGCAGATTTTCAGCTTTGATTGCTTACTGTGCCCGTAATTTAAATCCAATTGTTGAAATTTTGGTCTTATCTTATAGTTGCGTTTGTTTAGTTTGCTTGAAGTGCAAATATGTAGTAATTTGCATGAAAATACTAATTTTTATGACGCTTAGGAGGCATAGACATGTATTTGTCTAAAATACGTAAATTTCCTTGTCAGACCTCTGGCTTTAATCGTTCACTGTAGCCACAATTTCTATTTGATTATCTAAATTTTGGTTTCATTTTATAGCTGTCAGCCTGTTGTTTACGCCAAATACAAATTTGTAGTACTTTTCGTAAGAATACTAATTTTGATAAAGTTCCTTATATTTTGGGGGCAGGTTATGGAAACTTTTCCCCTTTACGGCATTCCTGTGGCTTGGTTTTTCAACCGATGTGCTATATTTGGTGTTAGTGAATAGATCAGCGTCTGAATTTTCCAAAAAGTATAAATTTGTGGTATTTCGCAAAAGTTTAAGGCCGGTTTTAGTGGTTGAAAGCCAAAAAAATCCCAATTTTGCACGTGTAAACTCCCCAAAACTTTAAATGGGTTTTTCTCCCCTTAAACGTGCAAATTTCGCGTTTTTACGTTTTTATTGAAAAGCTTGACTCAAACTAGTGTTTTGATGGTCGGAACATGTTTTAGGCAAAATTTCGAAAAATGGCTGTTTCTAGAACACGCGCAGTTTTTGTGCAGATTTTCAGCTTTGATTGCTTACTGTGCCCGTAATTTAAATCCAATTGTTGAAATTTTGGTCTTATCTTATAGTTGCGTTTGTTTAGTTTGCTTGAAGTGCAAATATGTAGTAATTTGCATGAAAATACTAATTTTTATGACGCTTAGGAGGCATAGACATGTATTTGTCTAAAATACGTAAATTTCCTTGTCAGACCTCTGGCTTTAATCGTTCACTGTAGCCACAATTTCTATTTGATTATCTAAATTTTGGTTTCATTTTATAGCTGTCAGTCTGTTGTTTACGCCAAATACAAATTTGTAGTACTTTTCGTAAGAATACTAATTTTGATAGAGTTCCTTATATTTTGGGGGCAGGTTATGGAAACTTTTCCCCTTACGGCATTCCTGTGGCTTGGTTTTTCAACCGATGTGCTATATTTTGGTGTTAGTGAATAGATCAGCGTCTGAATTTTCCAAAAGTATAAATTTGTGGTATTTCGCAAAAGTTTAAGGCTGGGTTTAGTGGTTGAATGCCAAAAAAATCCCAATTTTGCACGTGTAAACTCCCCAAAACTTTAAATGGGTTTTTCTCCCTTAAACGTGCGAATTTCGCGTTTTTACGTTTTTATTGAAAAGCTTAACTCAAACTAGTGTTTTGATGGTCGGAACATGTTTTAGGCAAAATTTCGAAAAATGGCTGTTTCTAGAACACGCGCAGTTTTTGTGCAGATTTTCAGCTTTGATTGCTTACTGTGCCCGTAATTTAAATCCAATTGTTGAAATTTTGGTCTTATCTTATAGTTGCGTTTGTTTAGTTTGCTTGAAGTGCAAATATGTAGTAATTTGCATGAAAATACTAATTTTTATGACGCTTAGGAGGCATAGACATGTATTTGTCTAAAATACGTAAATTTCCTTGTCAGACCTCTGGCTTTAATCGTTCACTGTAGCCACAATTTCTATTTGATTATCAAAATTTTGGTTTCATTTTATAGCTGTCAGTCTGTTGTTTACGCCAAATACAAATTTGTAGTACTTTTCGTAAGAATACTAATTTTGATAAAGTTCCTTATATTTTGGGGGCAGGTTATGGAAACTTTTTCCCTTTACGGCATTCCTGTGGCTTGGTTTTTCAACCGATGTGCTATATTTTGGTGTTAGTGAATAGATCAGCGTCTGAATTTTCCAAAAAGTATAAATTTGTGGTATTTTGCAAAAGTTTAAGGCCGGGTTTAGTGGTTGAAAGCCAAAAAAATCCCAATTTTGCACGTGTAAACTCCCCAAAACTTTAAATGGGTTTTTCTCCCCTTAAACGTGCGAATTTCGCGTTTTTACGTTTTTATTGAAAAGCTTAACTCAAACTAGTGTTTTGATGGTCGGAACATGTTTTAGGCAAAATTTCGAAAAATGGCTGTTTCTAGAACACGCGCAGTTTTTGTGCAGATTTTCAGCTTTGATTGCTTACTGTGCCCGTAATTTAAATCCAATTGTTGAAATTTTGGTCTTATCTTATAGTTGCGTTTGTTTAGTTTGCTTGAAGTGCAAATATGTAGTAATTTGCATGAAAATACTAATTTTTATGACGCTTAGGAGGCATAGACATGTATTTGTCTAAAATACGTAAATTTCCTTGTCAGACCTCTGGCTTTAATCGTTCACTGTAGCCACAATTTCTATTTGATTATCAAAATTTTGGTTTCATTTTATAGCTGTCAGTCTGTTGTTTACGCCAAATACAAATTTGTAGTACTTTTCGTAAGAATACTAATTTTGATAAAGTTCCTTATATTTTGGGGGCAGGTTATGGAAACTTTTTCCCTTTACGGCATTCCTGTGGCTTGGTTTTTCAACCGATGTGCTATATTTTGGTGTTAGTGAATAGATCAGCGTCTGAATTTTCCAAAAAGTATAAATTTGTGGTATTTCGCAAAAGTTTAAGGCCGGGTTTAGTGGTTGAAAGCCAAAAAAATCCCAATTTTGCACGTGTAAACTCCCCAAAACTTTAAATGGGTTTTTCTCCCCTTAAACGTGCGAATTTCGCGTTTTTACGTTTTTATTGAAAAGCTTAACTCAAACTAGTGCTTTGATGGTCGGAACATGTTTTAGGCAAAATTTCGAAAAATGGCTGTTTCTAGAACACGCGCAGTTTTTGTGCAGATTTTCAGCTTTGATTGCTTACTGTGCCCGTAATTTAAATCCAATTGTTGAAATTTTGGTCTTATCTTATAGTTGCGTTTGTTTAGTTTGCTTGAAGTGCAAATATGTAGTAATTTGCATGAAAATACTAATTTTTATGACGCTTAGGAGGCATAGACATGTATTTGTCTAAAATACGTAAATTTCCTTGTCAGACCTCTGGCTTTAATCGTTCACTGTAGCCACAATTTCTATTTGATTATCTAAATTTTGGTTTCATTTTATAGCTGTCAGTCTGTTGTTTACGTCAAATACAAATTTGTAGTACTTTTCGTAAGAATACTAATTTTGATAAAGTTCCTTATATTTTGGGGGCAGGTTATGGAAACTTTTTCCCTTTACGGCATTCCTGTGGCTTGGTTTTTCAACCGATGTGCTATATTTTGGTGCTAGTGAATAGATCAGCGTCTGAATTTTCCAAAAAGTATAAATTTGTGGTATTTCGCAAAAGTTTAAGGCCGGGTTTAGTGGTTGAAAGCCAAAAAAATCCCAATTTTGCACGTGTAAACTCCCCAAAACTTTAAATGGGTTTTTCTCCCCTTAAACGTGCGAATTTCGCGTTTTTACGTTTTTATTGAAAAGCTTAACTCAAACTAGTGTTTTGATGGTCGGAACATGTTTTAGGCAAAATTTCGAAAAATGGCTGTTTCTAGAACACGCGCAGTTTTTGTGCAGATTTTCAGCTTTGATTGCTTACTGTGCCCGTAATTTAAATCCAATTGTTGAAATTTTGGTCTTATCTTATAGTTGCGTTTGTTTAGTTTGCTTGAAGTGCAAATATGTAGTAATTTGCATGAAAATACTAATTTTTATGACGCTTAGGAGGCATAGACATGTATTTGTCTAAAATACGTAAATTTCCTTGTCAGACCTCTGGCTTTAATCGTTCACTGTAGCCACAATTTCTATTTGATTATCTAAATTTTGGTTTCATTTTATAGCTGTCAGTCTGTTGTTTACGCCAAATACAAATTTGTAGTACTTTTCGTAAGAATACTAATTTTGATAAAGTTCCTTATATTTTGGGGGCAGGTTATGGAAACTTTTTCCCTTTACGGCATTCCTGTGGCTTGGTTTTTCAACCGATGTGCTATATTTTGGTGTTAGTGAATAGATCAGCGTCTGAATTTTCCAAAAAGTATAAATTTGTGGTATTTTGCAAAAGTTTAAGGCCGGTTTTAGTGGTTGAAAGCCAAAAAAATCCCAATTTTGCACGTGTAAACTCCCCAAAACTTTAAATGGGTTTTTCTCCCCTTAAACGTGCGAATTTCGCGTTTTTACGTTTTTATTGAAAAGCTTAACTCAAACTAGTGTTTTGATGGTCGGAACATGTTTTAGGCAAAATTTCGAAAAATGGCTGTTTCTAGAACACGCGCAGTTTTTGTGCAGATTTTCAGCTTTGATTGCTTACTGTGCCCGTAATTTAAATCCAATTGTTGAAATTTTGGTCTTATCTTATAGTTGCGTTTGTTTAATTTGCTTGAAGTGCAAATATGTAGTAAATTTGCATGAAAATACTAATTTTTATGACGCTTAGGAGGCATAGACATGTATTTGTCTAAAATACGTAAATTTCCTTGTCAGACCTCTGACTTTAATCGTTCACTGTAGCCACAATTTCTATTTGATTATCTAAAATTTTGGTTTCATTTTATAGCTGTCAGTCTGTTGTTTACGCCAAATACAAATTTGTAGTACTTTTCATAAGAATACTAATTTTGATAAAGTTCCTTATATTTTGGGGGCAGGTTATGGAAACTTTTTCCCTTTACGGCATTCCTGTGGCTTGGTTTTTCAACCGATGTGCTATATTTTGGTGTTAGTGAATAGATCAGCGTCTGAATTTTCCAAAAAGTATAAATTTGTGGTATTTCGCAAAAGTTTAAGGCCGGGTTTAGTGGTTGAAAGCCAAAAAAATCCCAATTTTGCACGTGTAAACTCCCCAAAACTTTAAATGGGTTTTTCTCCCCTTAAACGTGCGAATTTCGCGTTTTTACGTTTTTATTGAAAAGCTTAACTCAAACTAGTGTTTTGATGGTCGGAACATGTTTTAGGCAAAATTTCGAAAAATGGCTGTTTCTAGAACACGCGCAGTTTTGTGCAGATTTTCAGCTTTGATTGCTTACTGTGCCCGTAATTTAAATCCAATTGTTGAAATTTTGGTCTTATCTTATAGTTGCGTTTGTTTAGTTTACTTGAAGTGCAAATATGTAGTAATTTGCATGAAAATACTAATTTTTATGACGCTTAGGAGGCATAGACATGTATTTGTCTAAAATACGTAAATTTCCTTGTCAGACCTCTGGCTTTAATCGTTCACTGTAGCCACAATTTCTATTTGATTATCAAAATTTTGGTTTCATTTTATAGCTGTCAGTCTGTTGTTTACGCCAAATACAAATTTGTAGTACTTTCGTAAGAATACTAATTTTGATAAAGTTCCTTATATTTTGGGGGCAGGTTATGGAAACTTTTTCCCTTTACGGCATTCCTGTGGCTTGGTTTTTCAACCGATGTGCTATATTTTGGTGTTAGTGAATAGATCAGCGTCTGAATTTTCCAAAAAGTATAAATTTGTGGTTTTTGCAAAAGTTTAAGGCCGGTTTTAGTGGTTGAAAGCCAAAAAAATCCCAATTTTGCACGTGTAAACTCCCCAAAACTTTAAATGGGTTTTTCTCCCCTTAAACGTGCGAATTTCGCGTTTTTTACTAATTTTGATAAAGTTCCTTATATTTTGGG